>JAYESA010000014.1:146506200-147106200 GCA_036927795.1 Iris macrosiphon
AGGTTTCGTTAACCGACCAATGTACACCCCTATATGAGGATAGTGAATGTTGAGACTATCATTGGTTTCTAATGAGTTATTATATTGTGCTCCAAACTAATCAAAATCAATCTGAAACCAAAACACATTTGAGTCCCATTCCTTACATCATTTATAATTTATCATGATTGCATATTGTGGCGATACTAGCATACGGTGGTTAACAATTGTATAACCTGTTGAAGACCGGTGGCTTCCAAGTGTTGTCTGATGAACAGAAGTAGCAATTGAAGATAAATTGCTCCTGCGTAATCCTTCGGCACCCAGAATACACAGCTGGATTAAGAGGAAGACACCCAGAATTTGGTATCTAATTACAAAAATAAGTTAGTTTGGCATAGCTTCAAGCAATTACAAGATATATTTCAGCGATAATAAATATGAATATCTTTGAGCATAATTAGAGAATTAACTCATGGGAACATAGTATTATATATCTGCTGAAACTTATAAGTATGATCCATTGTGGGGTTTTGCATCTTTTTGACGAGCATGTTAATAAAGTCAAATTGCTTCTCGAACATAATTATTTCAATTCTATCCAACCAAGTATATATCAAGATAAAGAAGATATTGATAGGACGACCAAGCAAGGATGAAAAACTACATTACATGTTCCCCTTCTCATGTTAGTTAGAGAGGAGCAGACTTTTTCTTTAGCCAACTAGCTTTACTTTTAAGCCATGGATGGTTTGTTTTTCCTCTCAACGCAGATATCTTTCTAAACGTTTATTACTTGTCTAAGTGAGGGGAGGAGAGAAAGAACGCATGGCTTGACAACGCATTCTGTTGTGGTTCGAGAATCTATGATAGGAAGGACATTGTAGGCTAACGTTATGGAATAAAGGAAGTCCATCACCGAGAACATCTCGTCTTGCCTTTACGATACTGGTTAGGAGGCCAATAGCAGTTTTCAAATGTAGGGGGGAAGCGAATCTTAACGTCTGTAGGCAGCGCGGAAGCTTCTGCTTAACGAACGAAGGAGGCAGGCCGACTCGACTACATCTTGGTAGAGATAGATTCTAAATTGGATTGAGATATTGCTATCAGATGGTAATTTGGAAAAAAAAAATCTTTTTTATACAATGAAAGCTACAAATCATCAAACCTAACCATAACATAAAAAGGATGCAGAAACATTGAGGACATCCAAATTAGTCATAATTGAAATTCTAAGTTACATGGTGCATACTAAATATTTCCCCAAACTACAAAGTAATGTTTAAGAAATCTAATATAATTACCGGCATTACCGCATGTCGCATTATAAATATAGTTATTTCCCACCTAAGTGAAATCGTGTCAACTTTGTATGCTACCATTCCTAAACGTTTGTGTATAGTATCCATTCTGGTCCCCTTATACATAAGAATTAGATTGGTATGTCTTCATGGTCAATAGAGAAGCCGTACACATGCAAGGATACTTAAGAGAAAAATGAGAGGGGAAAGATAAAAAAAAAAATCATTAATTCAGATTGTAGATTGTAATGTTTTAATTAGTTTTCATTACTAAAAAGGGCATCCCAGCCTATAACTAGTGCAGGCTGTAAGGAGGGTCAAGGCAGGGGGCAGATCCACCCTAGGCTTGGGGGGGGGGGGGGGTGGCGGGGGTCACACTCCCCCCTGAGCTTTTGATTTATCGTAAATATGTATATAGTATTTGTTCTTCTATAGTTCCAGTTTATTGGTTTTAGGTACACAACAGTTAGTTGGCTCAATTGGTTAAGTAGGGAGCTTACTATTCAAGAGGTCCTGAGTTCAAATCTTGTTATCCACATTAATTTTTTTGATAAATTTTTAATAACACCTCTAAATGTTAAGTGTTTTTCGCGCCCCCTTAAAAAAGTCGATGTATTTTTTCTCCCCTGAAAATACTCCTGGGTACACCGCTCGTCAAGCTGCAATGATGCATGTAGCTCTAACTCTATTAATGGAAGTTGTTTATGAGATCGAACCGACATCCTCAAGGATGTAAGCATCAAGCCGTATCCTCACACCAAGGGACGATAACTTTAATCTCCAATCTCAATAACCAAACTAAAATCATATACCATTTGAAACTATTGAAGTTACCAAACCAAGAAGCAAGACAACTTGGGTTGGGTGGGGGTTGGGGAGGGAGGAGAAGGGAGGGGGGGGGGGGGGGGGGGGGGGGGGGGAACCAACAGCATAGCTATTAAGAGAAGGACAGGTACCAAATATCAGATATCATAAAGCAATAACCTTAAATCAACCACGTAAAAGAGTTTAGAAAACTCTATGGAAAGAAAAAGCAGTCACCAACAAAATTTATCACTATCCTTCACACTAAAAACAAAAACTAAACTATAACCTTGCCTCTCTCATGCTATGTAAATAGGTCATTTGTAGAGTTTATTTCCTCCATTACCGATATATATTTATGTCTTATGATAGATTCCTTTCCAAATAAACCAATATGAGGTGTAAACGAAGTATTGCTAGGATTCATGTCAAAGGTATCATATTCTACATGACAAAAGTAAAAGATCCTGACAAGCAGATAGCCATATCAATGTGCGAACTCTGGTCAGTTTTCTGCAGAGCCTTATTAGTTAAGCATACATGACAATGACAACAATGATGATCACTCTAGGATCCATTCTCCCTGTGAATTAGGGCCATGTATCTTTTAAGCTCGTAAGAAGCCATTCATGTACATCACTATGCTTGCTGACAATAGAAATCTAATACTAGCTACATACCTTGGCCTTTGATTCAACGGTTTCCCAATAAATACATAACGAATTCCTGCTGCACGCTTTGATACGTGATAATATAGACCTGCAAAGAAGCATATTACATGAAGCATATGTAGAGTTATTCTGTAAATACTAACGATAATAAAACAATTTGGGCATATATATATATATATATATATATATATATATATATATATATATAAAGGATTAGACTCCATCTGCCTTCAAAATAAAAAATGCAATCACCTTCAAAGTAAAAGAACATAAGGTTTGCACGGAGAGCTAACTGTACAGTCTCACGTGCAAGTGGAAGGACCTGGATCATGAAGAAAAACAACGAAATAAGCTTGTTCTGAATCACCCATTTTATCAACAGGAAAAGGAAAAATAAGTAACGATAGATGCCATCTAGTGAAGGCTACCTGCAGTGCTTATTCAACAAAAGATTGAACTTAACTGCATGGGGAAAACCTGTACCAATTGTGCTGCCTAGGAAATATAAATGATATATTATCAGCAGGATGTTCAAAGAAGCAAGTCACATACCGAAGGCCATTTCTGAACTGTCCACGACCATAAATCATAGAGTCTCTCCTTCAACCTCCATATAGATGATATGGGAGTGCCTGCTGAAGAAGAGCTTTCTGCGGTAACAGAGTGCACTTGTGTCCTAACGGGATAGTTGCTACCATGCAGATCCTCAAACTGAGAATCTGCTAGGATGATACTACGTGCAGTCATCCTAGAGCTGTCAAACACCATCCATTAGGAGAACAGAGCAAACTAAAAGAACCAAACTAACAGCAAAGTTGCTTTAATTATCAATAGTCATAGGGAACTAGGATTCATAAGAGGGAAAAAGAAAGCAAAGAGCAAACCTCATTCTTTCTACAAGATAAGGAATGACCGTTTGGTACACAATAAAAAGGGAACGTCTTGCAGGTGTCGGTGGAAGCCCAAAAGAACTTGCAACCTGAATTAGCAGCAAATTAAATAACATGTGAATTTGATACTCCTATGCAAGTAGAAAAACATTATGATGCTATGTGGAAGAAACACACTTTCATCCAACTATGCATCAACCTATGTGGCATATCAGGAAGAATATAATAATGTACACGTCTTGAAATCTGCCTTTGAAGAAGAGTTAAAGGCTAGGCTATGTACACATTAAAATCTATAGGAAGGAATTGTCTTGTTATAGGAAGTTTTCAGTTGCACGTTATATGGCTGCATAACTCTTTGTATTGAGAATTACTTGATACATAGATGAGAGACAACCCATGTCTTAAGCTCTTATATCTCACCATAGCTCTTGTTTGAATCATCTATCTTGAATCACAAGTTGTGAAGTTTGCAATAAGGCACAACTGTTGCTGTGCCCTACATCTAAGACCTACAAGCGATCACCTCTTCAACTTCAAAAAAAAACACAGACCAGAAACAATATGTTTAGGGACCACTCTGCTATGCATCATGTGGTTGCATTAGTGTGCTATTATATTAGCTCCCTCGTCTAAGAAAACTGATTAGTGCATAGGTGTCCAATTGTTTTAGCTACATAAGGCACAACATTTGCCATGCCTACAAATGATAAAGCCACTATCCGTAAAGCATAATAGAAATGAGTACCACAGTTCTAGCCATTGCTAAATGTAAAGGAAAAAAATTCTTAACCCTTCTGTGTTATCTCACATTGTCAAAACATTTTGAGACCATTATGTATTTGCTTGCCTAGCACCCCCATGCCCCATGTAAATCACTAAGAGTTTATTGGCTCATGAAACTGTAAGAGAAACAAATTCGAATTTATATGCAACCGACCTAAGTAAAAAAAACAAACTAGTATCCTTTCTTTCTTTGAATATTAATTATATAGAAGTGTCATTTGAAGCAAAGATAGAAGAGCATAATAAAACCAGCACTAAGACAAACAAAGACACCAGAAGACAGTTCCTTGCTGTTTAAGAAATTGCTAAAATGTCTGCAAAGATGCACACTATTCAACTTAAGCATAGGACTGGAGCAGTTGAAACTATAAATGACTTGTGTCTGATCTATGTTTCTAATTTGAAATATTACTATGAATCTAATCAAGATCCAATTCTATGACTCTCGAGTCTTCCCTCTGATTTATATCTTTAAGAGGAAATGTACGACTTTGTAAGTGGGTGTCAAGATGGATGATGTATGATTCTAGATCACCATTTATTCTCTTTCATGCCCCGTAGTTTGTAAAAGGTCATGATGAGCCTTGGAGCAAATGTAATGATTACATAGGTGAAATGCAAAGATGTGTAACTACCACTCCTTTTCTATTAATAACCTTTATCCAATTCTTTTAGTTTTTCCCTTCTGCATTTCCTCTTATTCTTAGAGATTCTCTGAGAGCTGATCTCCCACGAGGTTCTAGTTAGAACTCCTGAATAACCTGTATCAACTACCCTCAAAACTAATACCCATATTGTGGCTTGTATCTAAAGGACATTAAAATTTTAAAATCAAATTTAATAACTGACTTCCAATAAATTTAATTTCTCACTTGCAAGGAGTCCTACACATCAGGTTGACCAAATTTCCATTCCAATGCCTAGTAACTAGCAGAATAAAAAAATAAGTTGATTTGTTCCACCACTTTTCTTGTAACTTCAAAAAACGTTTAGTAAATTTTACTCGATTAATCACAAAGAAAACCCGTAATTGTGAAAAAAGAAATAAGATACTAGTTATCAAAGCGTGTAATTTGTAGTCAGATTTACTCGATATTTATTTGCAGGGGAATAACAAAGACGGGGGGACAAATATTGACAATTTAATAATTCTTATCAACATGCCCAACTCTTGAAATATCTGCATTGGCAGAATCTTCAAAAATGGAAATGAATTTAGCACTTTATGACTATAGCAGCAGAACAAGAAGAAGAAGCAAATGTTGAAATAATTACAATAAAAGCACAACCAACCTGAGTTATATCACAATATTCTTCTCCCAGCGTCTGCTGGCCTGAACCTGTTGTCAGTAAATAATAAAGCGTCTGACCTAACAACTTTACCTGCATTGTGAAACAGTGATTACTACCAACCTAATCAGAGCAAGAAATTCAGAGAAAGTAAAGGAGCAACTGAAGAAACACCACAACAAAAACAAAGAAGCAAATAATTAATTTGGTTGATGAAGGTTCCCACAATTGAGCACCTATAGACTTAAGAAAGGCATAGAAGATTCTAGTTATTAACAAGGAGATATGTCAGCTAAGCGGTTATTGAATTAGTTGATGTTTAGACTTTAGACACGATATTTCTTTTGCCCAATTCAATGGCATTTTCAAATTTAATTAAACAAGCTTAACATGCACATGGGTTTATGTCGAGTTTGGTGGCATTGAGAACATTTTGAAGGCTGAGGACAAACAAGTAACAAACTTCTTTAATGAACTCAGAAATCTATACCTTCTGATTGTATTGTCAAGATTTAAGTGAAATCTAGGGTAAATAGAGGTTTCCGTATATCTTCTAGAGAGGTATATAAGTTTCATCGTACCTATAAGAATTGACTGTTAGCCTCTATTAGGTCAACTATAAAGTGCATAGATTAGCTTAATTGTTTTCACGGTATTTTGCAGCCATTGAATGGACTAGCTTGCCTCATGTGGGCACTCAGATAGTATAAACCCTCCCATAAGGGGATGCCGGTAAATTATGTTCAAGCAATTTCAAAGATAGATCTGCTGAAGTTCCGAGTACAAAAGCATTATAATTACTTCACCTTGATGCACAAATGGGGTTCACATATAGATACTCCAAGAAATGAGAGTATTGTCTACCAAAAAGGAGAAGTTTAAAAGCCTAAATGTATGAAAACCTTCTTCAGAGACTACTCAAGCTCCATAGTCCAAACCTAAGGGAAAGGCCAAGAGGCTAGAACACTAACAGAGGTGTCTCCTGTGTAGGTAACTGTTTGAATATCACTCAAGCACCAAGCTCCCAAGAAGTCATATTATGTATTCAGGGCCAACATTGAGTCAAATCCTACAACACCAACAACCATAAAGCCTTAATACCAAATTTTTGGGGTCGGTTGTTTGAATCATTTTCTTCCATTCAGCTCTGGTAAAGGCCAAGATCAAACCACCTAAGATTGATTGAGTCAAAGCCTAATGTGATTAATTGGTTCAATTTCCACTGAAGTCATAGAGTGAATTCCTGTCAGGGTTGGGTTCAATAGGAACTCAAATTGAAGTTAATATGAGTCATTAAAGACCACTAAAGGTCTCAATTTCAGTCAGTTTTACAGATTTAAGGGTCTTCCTTTCTACAATTTTATAGCTTTATGGTCATGATTTAATTTCTAGCAAGGATAGAACCTGAAAATCTCAAAGATACAAATCCTTATCTAAAGTATGTAGGTTGATTATGGGAATCCTTTCTCCTTTAGTCTCGACCAAGGCGCTATGCATCTGATGCCTGCCTAGACGTCCGCCTAGTGCCCCCCGACTCCCGACTATGCATGTTTTGGGGTTTTATGGACTATTGTCATAATTTTCAGCATTTTTTAGGCAACCGCCTAGGGGGTAGGAGTCAGGTGCCTGCCTTAACCTCCACTTTTCAAATATATATATATATATATATATATATATATATATATATATATATATATATATATATATATATATAATTATTCATTTGTTATTGTTAGGATTAATTAATTTCTAAATAGTAATTAGTTAAATAATCCTAATTAGTATTTAGTTTAGGATTAACCTTGGTTTAGGTTAATGGGGGATTAGTATTAGATTAGGGTTAATCTTGGATTAGGAAATATCTAGATACTTTTTCTTCCCACCTCTTCATGATTAATATCTAGGGGTAAAATTGTAATTTTTCTTTTCCACCTCTTCAAATTAAATATCAAGAAAGAGGCTTTACATGAGAAGCTACCCAACCACTATTAACACCCCCCCCCCCCTCATTCATTCCATCCCACTACACTTTTTCTCCACTTCTCCTTCCCAAAATTCCTAAACCCTAATTCCTTTCCCCACCATTCCAAATAAGCCCATTCCCTCTTCAACTTTCTACTAAAGTTGGAGCTAAGCTTGGGAGCTCAAGTAGAGTTAGCAAGGAACACTACCAAGGAGGATTGAGCACACTTCTTCTTCCTACACCATTCATTAGAGAGGATTGTACTTGGGAGCCCTTCCCAAGAGGTAAACATTACTTCCTTTTAGTTCTATGGTAGAATAATTAATCTAAAACCCATAGAAAATTCACTAAAAACGAGGCCTAACTTCTAATATTAATAATAGGTTCTAAAAGACTCCTAGGTAATAAATCTAGGTGTTTTAATTAATGATTTATAACACTAGTGGATTGGTATCCACAAAGTGTTGTGTCCCCAAAGGAATTTTGTGTCATGTTTGAGATAAGCTTGTGTCTAGGTGTCCTAAAAAGGATACCTAATGCGGTGTCACAATACGTGATACACATGGTTAGACTTTGTTATATACTAATAATCATAGTTATAGTGGTTAAATTGTGTTTTATATATATATATATATATATATATATATAATTGGTGATTGATGTTTAGTGTTGAGGATCTTAGAGTATCATAGGTTAAGTATGTATTTTGTGATAGATAAATACATAGGTATATATATAAATACGTGTGTGTCTAAGAGAGGGGGGGAGAGAGCATAGCAGCAGCATACAGTGCAGCAGCAGCTAAAGAAGCAGCAGCATCATCACTACCACCATCATCATCAAGTTAGTGTGTATGTGTGTGAGATGAGTGTTAGTGTGAGAATAAGTGTTTTAGTGAGTGGATTAGTTAAAGAGTGAAGTGTTATGAGTTAGTGAGTTAATGAGTGTTGTTATTTAAGTGTCAAGTTTGGTATAAGTGTTTAAGTATCATAGGTAAAGGTGAGGGATATTGAGGTATTGGATATCAAGTGTATCAAGGTATTGATATACCAAGATACTTGGGTAAGTGTAGGAGATATTGGGTATCTCAATATACAATGTATCAAGGTAATTGGGTAAGGTACCAAGATACCAAGGTATTTGGATATTTTGTATAATGTCAAAGTATTGGGTATGTGTTAAGATATTTAGTTGGATATCAAGGATGAGAGTAAAGTATTGGTACAGGGGTATGGGTACATGTGTCTAGTATCAATAGGGTACTTGTGATACCAATGTTATCAAGGTACAGGGTAAATACCAAATTATGATATAAAGTAATGGGTATCTTGGTATTGAGTATGATAAAGAGTTATATATAAGTGTTATATAAGGTATAATAAGTGTTATAATAATCTACAATATATATATATATATATATATATATATGCTACTTTGAAATATATAAACTATTTTTTAGTATAAAATACTTATTATATAGGTATCACAAGTAGATAATATTAAACGTATTATAAACCTACCTAGATAAGTTACCACTAGAGTAGGTAATTGAACCTAGAAACCTAATAACTCAAGAGATATAATAAATTTTGTTCCATTTCACCTATTGATACAATTTATTCATAAATAGGTTTTTTGGACTCGAATTTGTTACCGGACACATATCACCATCTCAGGACGACAGGCGAGTACATTCTTTGATTGTTTTTAGTACTTGATAGCTTCTATACTTCACATTTTAGATATGTTCTACTAGATTCGCACGCTTAATACACGGATTGGTACTTTATAGATTTATAGCCTGTATCGTGATTCTCATGTTGGTAATGTTGGTCATGGTTATTGTGTTGAACAGGTTGTTCATGTTCACGTATCTCGTGCCTACCTTGCGTAGTAATTTTCATGTTTCTAGAATCATTGTATTTTGACTAGAATTCATGAGTATTAGTTGGGAAGGGGAAACACTAAGTAAATATATGATCAAACCCATGTTTCAAGTTTCATGACTAATAGCAAATCATGTCATTCACGGATGATTGTGCCGGACCTCTCTCTTGAATAATAGCTCACCGCATGATGAGTCGGATACCTAAGCCGGTCACATATTGGAAGTAGTATTTTATATCACTTAGAGTGTTTTCAGTCTTTCCTTTTGTCATTCCCAATACTTTGTTGTCACATATTGTGGGTTCTCGTGGTTACTAGCTTTATCACATATTGTAATGCCATGATTCAGATTTACCGTCTATTATATATTGCATGCCTATTAGTGTCTTATAGTCTCTACCATATATTGGAACTGCTTTCATTGTATTGTACTTCGTTCCAATCCTGACTGGATGTTGTTGTAAATAGGAGACGAGCTTGAGGCCCAGTGTACCACCTATGACGGGACCCAGGAGGACCTTGTAGCTGAGCTGATCCTGCCCTTCCGGAGGATCAGGGAGGTCTCGCAGCGAAAATCTATGCTGCAACTACTTTAGACAGCTTATAAAGCACTATTATATTTGTCCGAATTTTGTCTCCGGTAGTCTACTGTCATATGTTATACTTTTGGATTCTAGATTCTTTGAAGTTGTTTGACTTAAACTATGAGACTTGATATATATAGGTCTTAATGTTCGTATTGTTCTTTTTGGTGTTATCTTCCTTAGAAAGGTGATTATAGTACTATGTTTTATTTCATATATATTTGCGTGAGATGTTGGATAATTGTGAGTTACTAGACAGCGTTCTACCGCCGATACTGCGGCGTAGGCTGGACGTACCCACGTACTCGTGTCTGAATTATCGGGTGCGGGTCGTGACACGTTTTTCTGGTGGCCCATGCGGGTAACTACTGTGTTGTTGTAGTAGTCTCCCGAAAAGGGTACACTACTGCGAGCCTGCGATAGAATAAAAATGATAGATATAGGATATTAGGAAGAAGAGAGTATTCAATCACAAACTAGAAAAAAATTCCGTTCTAATTTGAAGGAGTGTCCCTCATCTTCTGCACATCCAACTCAGAGTATAGCTCCAGCCTAGAAGGAACCATTTAGGCCACATGTGGTACAGCAATTTGCCTATCATCGGCAGAGGGGAGCACCTCAGTCAGGCAGAACTTTTGCCATGACGGTCGAGGAGACCGCTGCTACTGGTAATAATATAGCAGGTTCTGATTCATTCAATTCATTCCAACTATTGATCTGTTTGATTCCTTAGCATCTTATAGTTTACATCAAGAATTTATGTTTAAACATAGTTAGAAACAGAACCATTGGTAGAGACTGCTAGATCATAACCAGTAGTGTAAATAACTATGTTTGTTTGATAACCAAAAGAATGATTCTTTAAAAAAATTAGGCATGAAAGACTTTAAGCTAGGACCTTTACAGACCATGAATAGATCGGAGTTACGACTATAGAATGGATTATAATAAAGAGGTTAAATCTATCTAGAAGGAAGAAGACGAGACATATGAGCAGTACCCTATCTTTTAAACCATAAGGTATTATTTCATTAGTGCCTGCACCTAACTTAAATTCCGAGCACGAAATTTTTCTGGGGGGTAGATTTGTAACCTCTACTTTTCAAAAAAAAATTATATAATTATTTATTTGTTATTTTTATGATTAATTAATTTCTAAATAGTGATTAGTTAATTAACCTAATTAGTATTTAGTTTAGGATTAACCTTGGTTTAGGTTAATGGATGATTAGTATTAGATTAGGGTTAATCTTGGATTAGAAAATATCTAGATATTTTTCCTTCCCACCTCTTCATGATTAATATCTAGGGATAAAATTATAATTTTTCTTTTCCACCACTTCAAATTAAATATCAAGAAAGAGGCTTACATGAGAAGCAACCCAACCACTATTAACCCCCCCCCCCACCTTCATTCATTCCATCCCATTACACTTCTTCTCCTCCACTTCTTCTTTCCAAAATTCATAAACCCTAATTCCTTTCCCCACCATTCCAAATAAATCCATTCCCTCTTCAACTTTCTACTAAAGTTGGAGCTAAGCTTGGGAGCTCAAGTAGAGTTAGCAAGGAACACTACCAAGGAGGATTGAGCACACTTCTTCTTCCTATACCATTCATTAGAGAGGATTGTACTTGGGAGCCCTTCCCAAGAGGTAAACATTACTTCCTTTTAGTTCTATGGTAGAATAATTAATCTAAAACCCATATAAAATTCACTAAAAACGAGGCCTAACTTCTAATGTTAATAATAGGTCCTAATAGACTCCTAGGTAATAAATCTAGGTGTTTTAATTAATGATTTATAATACTAGTGGATTGGTATCCACAAAGTGTTGTGTCCCCAAAGGGATTTTATGTCATGTTTGAGATAAGCTTGTGTCTAGGTGTCCTAAAAAGGATACCTAGTGCGGTGTCACGATAATACGTAATACACATGGTTAGAATTTGTTATATACAAATAATCATAGTTATAGTTGTTAAATTGTGTTTTATATATATATATATATATATATATATATATATATATATACTTTGGATAATTGGTGATTGATGTTTAGTATTGAGGGTGTTAGAGTATCATAGGTTAAGTATGTATTTTGTGATAGATATATACATAGGTATATATATAAATACATGTGTGTGTGTCTAAGAGGGGTGAGAGAGAGCATAGCAGCAGCAGCATCATCATGCAGTGTTGCAGCAGCAGCATCACTACCACCATCATCATCAAGTGAGTGTGTATGTGTGTGAGATGAGTGTTAGTGTGAGGGATTAAGTGTGTTAGTGAGTGGATTAGTTAAAGAGTGAAGTGTTTTGAGTTAGTGAGTTAATGAGTGCTGTTATTTAAGTGTCAAGTTTGGTATAAGTGTTTAAGTGTCATAGGTAAAGGGAGGGATATTGAGGTATTGTATATCAAGTGTATCAAGGTATTAATATTCCAAGATACTTGGGTAAGTGTAGGCGATATTGGGTATCTCAATATACCATGTATCAAGGTAATTGGGTAAGGTACCAAGATACCAAGGTATTTGGATATTTTGTATAATGTCAAAATATTGGGTATGTGTTAAGATATTTAGTTGGATATCAAGGATGAGGGTAAGGTATTGGTATAGGGGTAAGGGTATATGTGTCTAGTATCAATAGGGTAATTGTGATACCAATGTTATCAAAGTATAGGGTAAATACCAAATTATGATATAAAGTAATGGGTATCTAGGTATTGAGTATGATAAAGAGTTATATATGTGTTATATAAGGTATAATAAGTGTTATAATAACCTACAATATATATATGAGTTATATATGCTACTTTGAACTATATAAACTATTTTTAGTATAAAATACTTATTATATAGGTATCATAAGTAGATAATATTAAACCTATTTTAAACCTACCTAGATAGGTTATCACTAGAGTAGATAATTGAACCTAGAAACCTAATAACTCAAGATATAGAATAGACTTTGTTCCATTTCACCTATTGATACAATTTATTCATAAATAGGTTTATTGGACTCGGATTTGTTACCGGACACATATCAGCATCTCAGGACGGCAGGCGAGTACATTCTTTTATTGTTTTCAGTATTTTGATAGCTTCTATACTTCACATTTTAGATATGTTCTACTTGATTCTCACGCTTGATACACGGATTGGTACTTTATAAATTAATAGCATGTATCGTGATTCTCATGTTGGTCGTGTTGTCAAGTTGGTCATGGTTATCGTGTTAAACAGGTTGTTGTTCATGTTCACGTATCTCGTGCCTACTTTGCGTAGTGATTTTCATGTTTCTAGACTCATTGTATTTTGACTAGAATCCCTGAGTATTAGTCGGCGAGGGAAAACATTAAGTATATATGTGATCAAACCCATGTTTCAAGTTTCGTTACTAGTAGCAAATCATGACATTCAAGGATGATTGTGCCGGACCTCTCTTGAATAATAGCTCATCGCATGATGAGCCGGATACCTAAGCCGATCACATATTGAAAGTAGTATTTTATATCACTTAGAGTGTTTTCAGTCTTTCCTTTTGTCATTCCTGATACTTTGTTGTCACATATTGTGGCTTCTCGTAATTACTAGCTTTATCACATGTTGTAATACCATGATTTAGATTTACCGTCTATTATATATTGCATGTCTATTATTATCTTATAATCTCTACCATATATTGGAACTGCTTTCATTGTGTTGTACTTCGCTCCAATCCTGACTGAATGTTGTTGTAAATAGGAGACGAGCTTGAGGCCCAGTGTACCACCTATTACGGGACCCAGAAGGACCTTGTAGCTAAGCTTGATCCTCCTTCCGGAGGATCAGGGAGGCCTCGCAGCGAAGATCTAGGTTGCAACTACTTTAGACAACTTATAGAATAATATTATATTTGTCCGGATTTTGTCTCCGGTAGTCTACTGTCTTATGTTATACTTTTAGATTCTAGACTCTTTGAAGTTGTTTGACTTAAACTATAAGACTTGATATATATAGGTCTTAATGTTCGTATTGTTCTTTCTAGTGTTATCTTTCTTAGAAAGGTGATTTGAGTACTATGTTTTATTTCGTATATATTTGTGTGAGATGTTGGATAATTGTGAGTTACTAGACAGCGTTTTACCATCGACACTGCGGCGTAGGCTGGACGTACCCACGTACTCGTGTCCGAATTATCGTATGCGGGTCGTGACACTGTCCGACTAGCTCCTAGCGACTTCTACAACATTGGTCTCGACTACCATACCCTTTTGTCAATCAGCTATCATCATATTCTTATGATGTTTTGTATGCTTTAAGACTGGAAAGAGAGTAGTATGTAACTATATGAACATGCAAGACTGTAGTACTATTCCAAGTTTAAGTGACTATCCTATATAACGAATTTAGGAAAAGTGAAATTAATTGTAATATAATGAATAATTGTTCTTTCTTCGGATCTATCATCTAACTGGACATCACTATGATTCGAATTGATAGGTTTCTATTATTATTTGTAACGAAGTAGAACTTCCTGGTTTATTTATTGTTCTCCTAAGAAATTGGATAGTATCGTAAATATTTCTAAATACTTCTGTACAGAACATGAGACTGAAATTTATATGATTGTCAAGGTGGCATCACTCTGTAAATTAAGAAAACATACCTATGGAGCCACATTATTTGCTCTGGCGAGACCCTCTCGAAAGGTATTCTCTCCATAAGTCTTCTACAAGAATACGAACTAATTAGTCTAGCACAAGAGGTTCCAAAAATATATAGGTTAGCTCCCCATGAAATGTATCCCAGGGACAGCTCCTAATCATGACTGCTTGGGTGATTGAACCTTTAGAGCCAATCTTCTTGAGTTCCTAATAGAAACAAGCGAACTTTCCACACTTTACTTCGACCATAAACCCATCTGTTTTTACTTATGCATATTGGATGATTGTGACACTTGGAATTTTACCTTCAATCTTCAGTATAAGTATTCTAAGCTTTATTGGCGGCCCATTCTTCTACGTTCTAAGGTTGTTTCCGTGCACTAGTAGAGGTACATTCATGACTAAATGGCTAATCTAGATTGTGTGGATACTCCTCCTAAGGACTCTACACGGCATATAGCAAGACAGATACTTGCTTCACATTCATGGGATAATGGCCTTCCACTTCTAGGCTCCAAATGAACCCAAAACATGCTTGAAAATGACTTGGCATGGTTGTGATCGTGACAAACATGATTAAGATATGAGAAATCAACATTTCTTTGCAGCAGATTCTTTCTATAATTCTTTGGAACTCAATTGCTATGGAAAAAAAACATGCATAAATATAGATATTAAAATCTATGAAGGAAAATATATTTGCCATATCTTTGAAGGAGATTGACTAATATATTTGACCATATCTTTGAAGAATATTATATTTGACCATATCTTTGAAGATGATTTTGACATTTGACCATATCTTTGAAGAATAAGATTGGATTATTGTTCCTACATAATGTTGGATTTGACCATATCTTTGAAGAAATGTTGAATACATAATGTTGGATTTGACCATATCACTCAAGGAGAAACATTTGGCCCCTTTATATAGCATATCATATGTCTATAGATGAAAATCCAACATTATGTAGGATAGGAATCCAATCTTATTCTTCAAAGATATGGTCAAATTCAACATTATGTAGGAATAATAATTCAATCTTATTTTTCAAAGATATGGTCAAAGGTCAAAGTCAATCATCTTCAACGATATGGTCAAATGGTCAAAGCTAATCTTTTTCAAAGATATGGTCAAATATATTAGTCAATCTCCTTCAAACATTACTTTTATTGATGATTATACACGTTATGTTTGGCTGTATTTCATCAAAACCAAAGATCAAGTGTTCGAAAAGTTCAAACAGTGGAAAGCGATGGTGGAGAACAGAACAAGCAGAAAGGTAAAGACACTGAGGTCTGACAATGGTACTGAATATACCTATGGACCTTTCAAAGATTTATGTGCTCAAGAAGGCATCGTGCGACATTGGACTGTCAGAAACAAATCACAGCAGAATGGGTTAGCATAGAGGATGAACCGAGCCTTACTTGAGAAAGCAAGATGTATGCTCTCCAATGCCGGTTTAGGCAAGGAATGGTGGACAAATGCTATACACATGGCGCAGTACTTGATTAATAGATCACCAACTCCGGCTATAAACTGTAAGACTCCATATGAGAAGATAACCGACAAACCAGCAGATTACAATATTTTGCACGTATTTGAATGCAAAGCTTACTATCATGTCAACGGTAGTAAGTTAGATCCGAGAGCCAAGAAGGCTATTTTCTTGGAATATGCACAAGGAGTAAAGGGATACCGTCCGTACTGTCTGGAAAATAAGAAGTTCTTAATCAGCAGGGATGTCACCTTCGATGAGTCTTCAGTGTTGACTTCAAGCAAGAAGAGTGAGTCCGATAAGGATAGTGGTGAATATAGCAAATCTCAAACTGTTGAGATTGAGTCATCTGAGGATGCAGCAGATGAGGTGGAGGTTTCTGAATATGTTCATCAAGCCTCACAAGAACAACCACCAAAGGAAGAACAACACCAGCAGCAAGATTCTTTGGCTGCTACTAGGCCAAGGAGATCGGTCAAGCCAGTGCACATGTATGGATTTGATGAACCGATCAACCACTATGGACAGTTGAATGTGGTGGCATATGCACTGCCAGTAGAGGATGATGAGCCTATCACCTTCAAACAGGCTGTCAAAGATACTAACAGCGAGAGATGGATGGTAGCTATGCAGGAAGAGATTGAGTTTCTCCACAATAACTGTACATGGGATTTGGTTCCATTGCCCAAGGACAAGCGAGCTATGGGCTGCAAGTGGGTGTACAAGAAGAATGAAGCTTCTCCAGAGTCAGGTGGAACTCGGTTCAAGGCAAGATTAGTAGCAAAGGGCTTCGCATAGAAGGAGGGGGTGGACTACAATGAGATATTTTCTCCGGTGGTCAAGCACACTTCTATTCGCGTATTGTTGAGCTTGGTAGCTCATCATGATCTCGAGTTGGAGCAACTCAATATGAAGACGGCATTCTTGCATGGCGACCTTGACGAAGAGATTTATATGCATCAACCGGAAGGCTTCAAGATGGTTGGCAAGAAAAATCATGTGTTTGTTGAAAAAATTATTGTATGGATTGAAGCAATCTCCTCAACAGTGGTACAAGCGGTTCGACACCTTCATGACACGCCATAATTTAACCCGAAGTAAGTATGATTGCAGCATTTACTTTCATAAACTTCGTGGTGGAGGTTATATCTATCTATTGACTTATGTGGCTGATATGCTTATTGCTTCAAAAAACATGGTAGAGATAGATAAACTGAAGTCTCAACTTAGCTCGAAATTTGAGATGAAGGACTTGGGTGGAGCCACGAAAATTTTGGGAATGGAGATTAAAAGGGGGAAGGAGAAACGAAGATTGTCTTTGTCTCAGAAGTCCTATATTAAGAAGATCATTACTCGTTTTGGTATGGAAGATGCAAAGTTTGTTTCTACTCCCTTAGTTAGTCATTTTAGGCTTTCAGCCAAGTTATCCCCTACTACAAATGAGGAGAAGGAGCACATGGCTCGAGTTCTATATGCGAGTACAGTTGGCAGCTTGATGTATGCTATGGTGCACACTTGACCAGACATTACAGAGGCCTTAAGTGTGGTTAGTCGTTTTATGTCTAATCTAGGAAAGAAGCATTGAAAGGCTGTGAAGTGGATATTCAGGTACTTGTAGGGCACCATTGACGTAGGATACTTTGGTGAAGGCTTTAGTCAGATCAGTGGATATGTGGATTCGGATTATGTTGGCGATTTGGATAGGCGTAGGTCAACAACTGGATACGTGTTTGTTCTACATGGTGTACCAGTCAGTTGGAGGTCTATGTTGCAGGATACGGTTGCCTTGTCGACTACGAAAGCAGAGTATATGGCATTGATAGAGGCAGTGAAAGAGGGCATATGGCTTCGCGGCTTGATTAATGACTTGGGGGTGAAGCAGGGTGTAGTTGATGTACATTGTGACAGCATGAGTGCTATCCACTTGGCAAATAATCAAGTCCATCATGCAAGGACCAAGCATATTGATATTCGCTACCACTTCACATGGGATGTCATAGAAGACGAAGATATTGCACTTGAAAAAGTGCATACCACGGACAACTCCGCCGATATGTTGACTAAGGTTGTTCCTAGAGCCAAGTTCCAACATTGCTTGGACTTGCTCCAAATCATTTCTATTGCTTGAGAGCCCTTCAGGACGGAATTGACGAGTGGTTGATTTGGTGAAGCTATATGGTAGAGAAGTATGTCGGCTCAATTTTTTGACAAAATCTTGCCGAGGTGTAGATATGAAGGAAAATATATTTGTCATATCTTTGAAGGAGATTGACTAATATATTTGACCATATCTTTGAAGAATATTAGCTTTAACCATTTGACTATATCTTTGAAGAGGATTGACTTTGACCTTTGACCATATCTTTGAAGAATAATATTGGATTACTATTCCTACATAATGTTGGATTTGACCATATCTTTGAAGAATAAGATTGGATTCATATTCCTACATAATGTTGGATTTTCATGTATAGACATATGGTATGCTATATAAAAGGGCCAAAGGTTTCTCCTTGAGTGATCTCAAATTGTGCTCAATGATTGTTGAATAAGTTCGACATAAGAGAGCAAAAAAAAAATTGTTGAATAAGTTCAACACAAAAGTTTTTGAGAGTTTTTTTAGAGAGTTATTAAGAAAAAGGAAATAAATGTTTAGAGCAATTGTAATTCTTTTTCTTCTTCATAGTGGAATTGAATCACCCTCATCCATGGAAGTAGGCATCTTGGCCGAACCACGTAAATCCTTATCTTTGTGGTTGTGAACTTTCTCTGATGTGTTTCTCAGATTTTCCTGGATCTATTTCCGATGTGCGCCTAACAATCTAATATATAAAACTTGCAAGTCCCTGCAAGCATCTCTGACTTTTTTTCCCTAACTACACTTAAAACAAAAGAAAATTGAAATCTTTTTCAAACTAAGCCGCAGAAATCATACAGACTGAAACTTTTTCCAATATAAAACACTGGAAAGGATATTGCTGCAGCATCTGCTTAATTTGATTGAAGCAAATTGAAGGGAGAAAAAAATACCCCCTCCGCAAAGAATCTTAAATCTTTTTAACAATGACGACGAGCATATATATAGCAAATTAAACCATAGATATCATAAAGGTTGAATCTTTTTTCCAGTAGGAAAACCTAGAAAGTGTTTCTCTGCTCAATTTTCTCACAGAAATAAAGATTTTTGCAGTTAGAAACCCTAAAAGGAGAGGAGAGATTACCTCGCTTTGGTAGGCTACAGCAAGCCTGGTTCCTGCGAAGAGAAAAGAGAGAGAGAGAATTAGAGGGAGAGAGAGAGAGAGAGAGAGAGAGAGAGAGAGAGAGAAATTTGGGGGATTTATACCGAACAGGTGGCGGAAGGCGTCGCGGCACGCGTCGTGGACGTAGGCGGCGTAGTGGTCGTCCTTCTCCGCCGCCCTCATTATCTCCGGCTGAGCCGCCGCCGGGAATCGCCTGGATCCATCGCCGGCGACGGCGGACGGTGACGAGGACGATGCCTCTTCCGCTTTCATGGTGATGCTCTTTCTTTCCTTCGTATCACTCGCTATGGTAAGCTGAGGGAGAAGTTTGGGTATTTGTTTGGCTCTTCGTAAAGCACTCAGAACATACCAATTTTTTATCAAGTTTGCCACTCAAAAAAAATTATTGGCTGTCTATTTTCACTGTCAAAATTTTGACAGTTCTACAAATTGACAGTCCTTCCAATTGGTAGGACTGTCAAAATTTTGATAGTCCGGAAGAAAGAGCTATGCGAGGTGACACAAGAGCGGAACTGTGTGGAGGCCGGAAGGGGGGGACGAGGCGGAGGAGCGAGAGGAGGCAGCGGCGGGGGAGGAGGCGCGCGCGGGAGGGGGGTGGCGGCGGCGGCGGCGGCGGCGAGGCGTAGGCTCACGCGCTCGCCTCCGCAGCTTCTGTTGCTATTGTCGTCGTCGTCGCCGGTGCGAGGCGTAGCCGCAGCCCCCCACGAGCGCGTGTCTCCGCCTCGCGCAGCCCTCTGCACGCTGCTTCTTCTTCTTCATCGCATTTTTCATCGCCTTCGTGAGATAGCCGACAGGAAGGTGCTTGAGATGCGGCTCGGCGGCGGCAACGCGGTCGATGGCGAGGTCGACGACACGGAGAAGCGAAAAATTGCGAGAGGAGGGAGGAGGAGAGGCCGGAGGGGTGGGGGTGGGGGAGGAGCAGGAGAATGGAGGTGAAGAGGATGGACAGCCCTAGTAAAATTTGGGTAGCCTGAGTAAAAAAATTTCCTAACTGGGATAGTACCAATACTGGACTTGCCCCGAGTCATTTTTGTAGTGCCTTTATCAAGAGCCATTTATTTTGTGGTTTTTTTATATATATATATACTTAGCTCCGCTACCAACCAACAAAGAAAAAATTTCAAACATTGGTCTACTCAAAGGTGGCCCACCACATTACCACTAGGGTAATGCCTTCGGTATGTGTATTTGTTTTGTGTTGGCTCTTGTTACACATGAGGTTTGGTATGGTTGCACTTTTGTGGGTTAATCTTACTTTTGGGTGCAGGTTGGTTCCGGAAAGTGGAACAAAATAAAAAATCTAAAAATTAATATTTTGCATTCTTTTTGCAGTAAAGTAGAACAAAATGGAGTAAAGTAGAGCAAAGTTAAAAAAAAACTGTTTTGGCACTTTGGAGAAGTAGAGGTTAGAAGTGAAAAATTCTTAAATTTGGTGTTTGGTTAGTTATTGTAGTTAGTAGAAAAGTGTAACTTTTTGTTAAAGTGACATGAATAGCAATTTTTTTGAAATAAATATACTTTTGATCATTGAATGTTTGCAAAACTTAAGTTTTATTCACTCATCGGCCAAAATATATATTTAGGTAGTGACTAAAACTTAAGTTTTGCAAACATTCAGTGACCAAAAGTATATTTTTTCTCAAATCTCCAATTTCGGGGCAGATAAGATTTACTGATCATATCAATCACAGAAAATATTGTATGTAAATCTTCCAACCAAACATGTGAAGTTGTTTAAATTTTAAATTTTTAGATGGAGAATTTAAAGTGTTTTAGATAGAAAATATTGTATGTAAATCCAATAAGCACTCACTTAATGATAAAAGTGTTTTAGATGGAGAATTTTGTTCTTCTTGGATTTAGTTAAACTAATATATATATATATATATATATATATATATATATATATATATATATATATATATATATATATATATATATGCGTTGCACGTATTTCATAGTTTATTGTTTATTATTATGAAGACTAAAAGACAGCAGTAGCTGTATTTTTTTAATTTTTTTTATTAAAACTACTTAAGAAGACTAAAAATGACATCTTCCATAATTATCTATCTGCCCATATTAATTTAATGATTATAATTAGTAAACATGTGCAAGAATATATTTGGAGGAGAAAGAAAAATTACGGTTAAAGTTGAATTTTTCTCATTATATAATAGTATAGATAGAAAATATTGGAAGGAAAAGTTTTTTTATGAAATGGTATTATGAGATAAGGTAAAAATATTGAAAGTTGTTCAACTGAATATAAGTATATAAAAAAGGACGCTGCTAGCTAACCCGTGCGCAGGCCAGCCCACAGCCACGTGTCGACCTCTCCATTGGAGGGGGGGGAGCCTGATTTTGCGGGAGTAGACCCCATGTGACGGGGGTGGAGTTTGGACGAATGTGTGTGAAGGGGGGAGGGTGTGTGAGGGGGGGGGGGGGGGGGGGGGGGGGGGAGGGTGTTGCTGTGCCCTCCCGGGTCAATATATTATTTCTCTATAAAAAAATTATGCAGTTTGAGCCTCCACTTCATCTCTTAGAAAGAAAAGTGGTATGGACAATGAGAGTGAGGAGGAACAAAGAAAATCTCTATCATTATTGATTTGCATTATTGATTTTCTTTCTCCAATCGAGAAATGGAATTAGTAGGAAAAGAGACAAGAAATGGATGAGAATTCCACATTTTATCCTTATTTGCAGCCTGGCCAACTCGATTGATTATGATTTTAAACCACAGAGCTAAATATTATAGTCACAAATATAATTATTACATTGTTTCATCTAATCCAAAATGTACTTGATTTTTGGATTACACAAAGGTGTTATCTTTCCTTCCTCTTCTCCATTCTTTATATTCAAGCCACCCATTAAAAAACAACTTTGGCCTCAAACTTATGGTTAAAAACAAAACTGTAAATAATATAGAGAGAGAGAGATTAACAAATATATATTAAATATTTTAAACCTTAAAAAGTCCAAAAAATTGAATTATCTAAAAACAATTATAGTTATGTTGATACATATAATAGTCTTAAAAATTATGATTTTATAATTATGAAAACAAATCACGGGAGCAAATGTTTTATAAAGACTAATGAACTAATAACTTTTAAATAATATTTATTTGTTTCAAGATATGTATAAATAAGTTTTAAACGGTTATTTATCTGTGATTATTGCTGATGATACTTTCTTACATCTAAATATCAATGTAATTAGTTTGTTGTTTTTGCTCACGACTCTAACTACCATCTATATCCAATTGCTTATAATGTTCCTGAAATTAAAATACTAATTCATGGACGTAGTTGTTAAACAATTTGAAAATATCTTTTTGAAACTTTTTTTTTATCAATGAGATAATATTTCTTTATATCATATATACAAAAAAATAATAATAATAAATTGTATGTATGAAACTTTTCCAGATTCACCATAAAAATTTTTTTTATTCAACATTTTAATTAAAATATAATAAACTAAAGTAACCAGAGTAAGTTAATATCAAATATGTTAATAAGCTTTTTAAAACTTATTGAATGTTTTAATAACTGGATTAAAATTTATGTGATAAACCACTAACAATATTACTACAATATTACTTGATGGTACTATATCCAATATTATATCACTCCATGACAAAACAGACAATTCACTAAAAATTTTAAAATATAATATTATCCGGAAGTGCTAAAAACTATGGCCGGCACCTAAAGAAAACCACACCATTTTCAAATGTTATGTATTGATAATTTTATTTTTGAAATATAAGATCATGAACATATGCGTGAACATTGTTCATGTTGTAAACGGTATCATACTCTACTACAATGTGTTATGTTTTGGGTGCAAGTCTTGTAATATACAAAACTGAAAGCATATATCAGCTCAATTTTCTATTGAAAAACTGAGAAATGTAAAAGAGCCACATATGAAACCAATTACAGTCCCTTACACTACTCAACTTGCACTTGCTAGAGGCCAAATATTGGAGAACCAAGGATTGGACGCAAAGTTGGTAGACCAAAAAAGAACTGTATCAAGAGGAAAGAGTTATCCATAAGAGATTACAATTGCAACAATTGTGGTGGGGCAAGATACAACAAATGACATTGTACTAACCAACCAAGGTTGTAAATTTTTATCCTTTGATGTTGTAATAAACTCCAAGATGAATACAAGTTGTATATTTGTTTTTATTATTGTTGCTGTAACTTTTACCATACCAAATAAATACAATCAATTTTCCAATCCTGCAAAAACAAATAACAAAATAACAATAGTAAAATAACAAAATAATAATAGTAATATTGTCGCGTCCATTCTGAAATTGAAATCCATGTCACGTTTCGTCATCTTATTCGGCATGCATCACAAACATCTACTTTTTCAAACGTTCAAATACTCTCCTAATTTTGTCCTATATTCTGTCTCCATCCTATTACATGTGGACTTCTCTTTTATTTTATATCAGCTGGGGCCCACATGTAATAGGATGAAGACAGAATTAGTGGGACAGCAGATCTGGTCTGCGTTCTTCCTCTCTCTTTCTCACCTCATTTATTACGTTTATTTTGGAGTATACTTGCTTAAAGTCTTGGTATGTATTCTATATTCAATTGTGTGGGCAGAAGGTTTTTAAAAATGTAAATATTAACAAACAAATAATTAAAATGAAACATGTTTGAAGTCTTGAAAAATAAACATCACAATGCAAATATTTCAAAGCAAACATAATTGGACATGTCTGATAAACTAAAATAATACACGTCTTGCACCCTAGACATGCATATCCAATGAATCAACTACCTCCCCAGATAAGTCGCTTGTAATCCCTACGAGCATCAGGCCTGAGATGTAGTCGCGCTCTCCTTTGTACCGTATCCTCTCCAGACAAGTCCTCTACATTATCATCCTGCGAGTCCTCCTCCTAAGTAGGTCTCGACCATGGAGTTAATAATATATGCATATAATACTCCATATTGAAGGTCTCGTATAGTGAATTACATGCACAACCCTTACGTGAAGTGCCCTCGTCAGCCTGCCAAAAAGTGTCCTCGTCGGCCTACGGAGAAGTCTACAAAGCACTCTGACGTAAAGTGCCCTTGCAAGCCTGACATGGTGTGCTCGTAACAGTCGGCCTAACCCTACGAGGGTGTCTCTCTGTGACTAACAGTGGCATAGGATCTATGTGGTGTAGTACGTCAAATTGGGTTCGATAAATTGTGGTCACATGATAAATACAGTGCATATGATTGATTGCATTTGTCGTCCACCAAGAAGCTACCAAGAAGAAATCCTCGTCAAAATTAATGCGGGGTCAAAATTAATGCGGGTCACTTACCTACCAAAAGAGAAATACTCCTAGAAACAAACCTAAAAAAAATTAACATGATATAAGTCTACATAGTAAAACTATATACGATATATATATTAAAAACAATTGTTTCGTTCGTACATGTATCAGTGTCATACACACATTTTTGGGAATTTTGTGCTCTAACGCCGAACCCACGGGTTATGTCATGCAATGATATCAATATGCTAATGTATTTGTTCTCGATGCATGTCGTGTATGTTCTACAAATTATCCAAAAAATGATAAAATGTGCACATTTATCTTATTTCATGTTGCGGCGAAAAAAAGAAGAAAAAGTTATCACATAAGCTTAATAAGTAAGCTCTAGTGCAACACATGACTTGAAATATGATCAATAAATGATATCAGTTAAATTAAATATTATATGTCATATAAGCATTAACATTAAAATACATACCTAATATTCCTGCACAAAAATTTCTGCATCGACAATACGCTCTATATCCATGAAATTGTTGCATAACCATATGAATCTGACTAAGATGGTATTTTCTAAATTCGATGGCGTCTCCACACCAAGATACTTCGGACAGGAGATAACTCATCATCAAAATGTATAGGATCACATATTATAGGTAACTATAGAATATTTACCACATCCCTCGGTGTGATAGTCATCTCTCCCACTAAAGCTGAATGAGACTTAAAGAAAAGTCTTTATCGTGACATAGAAAACGTAGCTCGTAAATGTGATGAAAGTCAAATGTTTGTACCAAGGCCTTTAGGTAGCTACTCAGCTCCCATGTCCACGGTTCTTCTATTAATATTAATATAATATACACTAACTAATACAATTAAAATTTAGGAAAAGATACATGTCCAAAATATATCAAGCTAGGTATGTGAGGCTCACGTTGCTGGATAATGGCGATAGCAATAGGCCCGCCTAGAATACGTTTAACATTTTTACCAACCATATATAAAATAATTGTTGTCAAAATGACCACAAGTTACGATTAGAATTTTAAGCTGGGGTTAGGGCTTTAGGGCTACAAGGTTAAGGTTTTAGGATCTTAGAGTAATAATTTCAATATTAGGGTTAGGATTTTGGGGTTAGGGTTTCCAAATAGGGTTTTTTTCGTATAAAGTAATAAAATTTAATAAAATTATAAAAAAAGGAAAATGTTGGACGAAATTGCATGGAGGAGGATGACCCGGCAACTCAGTTGGCGGGGTGCAGTGCTGGAGAGTAACTCGCCAACTGAGTTGGCGGGGCACTCTCCTCGAGAGGCCGCTCGCCAACTCAGTTGACGGGGCATGCTGAGTTGGCAACTTAGGACCGTTGCACTCTGCTCGCCAACTCAGTTGGCGAGTAAGGATCCGTTTCCCACATTTTAGCCGTTGCACAACAGCTATTACATTCAACACTCTCCCTCTATAAATTTTCTATCTCAACCAAATCATCTCACACTCACTCTATTTCCTCTCTTCCCTCTAGCAAAGTCTCCAACACTCTCTCTGTCTCTCTGCCTGCAGCTAAAGTTCATTTGAGTTTTCTGTAGCAAAAGTTCTCAACCGTCATGGATCGTAGCGTAAGAATTGTATGCTCGTATGGCAGTAAAGTAAATGGGTTAAATTACGAAGGAGGAGAAAGTATAATTTTTTCAACTTATCCGAATATTAGTTTTGAAAATATACGTAATCATATTATTGAACGTTGTTCTATTCATTATAATTTTATTCTGAAGTCTATTTTTTGTTCTAATTGTTTTTTGATAGATAGTGAAGATGCATGGAATTATATTCTTGAGATTAATTCACAATCACGGTATATAAAAATATATGTTATTAAAGTAGCAGCAACCTTAGATAGTAGAAATAATGAATATTTTTCTGAATATCAGCATGTTAGTTCGGGTGCTAGTTCTTCTCAACAAATAGTTTCATTTATCCAAGAAGGTCATTCATCAGATGAATCTAACCATTATGATGATAGTGACAACGACGATGGAAATAGTGATGATTTAGTTGAAAATATAGATTATACGGTAGATGATGATGTTGTAAAAGCTATCACTGATGAAGTATTTAAGGGACAATCATTTCCTAGTCGTTCTCACTTTAGAAGCTTTATAAGTAATTTAGCAATTAAATATAATTTTAGTTGTTCAGCTAGTGTTATGAATAATGCTCGTGGAATTATATATAGTTGTGATCAACCGAATTGTAATTGGAAAGTATATGTCAAATCTATTGGAATGGCGATATAGTTAAAGTTAGCACATTAGAAAATCGTCATTCTTGTTTAGGAAGACTTAGTACAGGACGTCATCGACTAGCTACCGCTTCATGGATTAAGACCATGATAATTGACATTATTAGAGATAACCAGTCATACAGTCCATCACAAATTGTTAAAAATATATATACGGAGCACCGTATACAAGTTAGTTATTCCAAAGCCTGGAGAGCCCGAGAGACAGCATTAGCTGAAATTAATGGTAGTTATGATGAGGCATACGCTAGTCTTGAGGAGTATTGTTATAGAATTATGGAGACAAATCCAGGTAGTACATGTTTTATTAAAACTGCCGAAAACAATAGCTTCCAACGAATTTTTATTTGTTTTAAGTCATGTATTGATGGATTTGTAAGGAGATGTTTACCAATTATTAGTACTGATGCTACATTTCTTTCGTCTAAATATCAAGGTATCTTATTTATTGCTTGTGCTCACGATCCTAACTATCAATTATATCCTATAGCTTATGCTGTTGCTGAAGGTGAGAATAGTGATTCTTGGTCTTGGTTTTTAAATTCTCTTAAAATATCTTTTGAAAGTTGTTTTAATGATTGGAGTACAATTTCATTTATATCTGACAAGCAAAAGGGATTAATAAATGTTGTTCGTGCTATTTTTCCTGCATCTCCTCATTTTTTTTGTATTCAACATTTTAAACAAAACATGAAAAAAGTTACCAAAGAACCAGTATTTCAACGCTTGTTAGACTCGCTTGCTAGATCATATAATAAAACGGATGCAGAGAGTGTGTTTGATATAATTAAAGCCGAGAACATAATGTTGTACGATTGGCTTATTGGTGTAAACGATGAAAGTCGTCGATTTGAACATTGGATAACAGCGTATGCTACTTGTCCTAGATTAGATATTAACACTTCTAATCTTGCTGAATATTTCAATAGTTGGATTAAGAAATTACGAGATAAGCCAATAACAATACTTCTCGATGGTATTAGAGCCAAGATTATTACACTTCATGACAATCGTAGAAAGAATGCTGAAAATATAGACACAGATTATTGTCCGAAGATGTTAAAGAACATGGCTTCTATTATCAAAGAGAAGAATCACCTAGAAATATTAGCTATTGATAGTTATAAGTTTGAAATAATAGACCGAGCAACAAGTAGAACCTATTTTGTTAATATAACTGACAGATCTTGTACATGTTTAAGATGGTACCATACTTATATACCATGTATACATACATGTTTTGTTTGTAGATATTGCAATATTAGTATTGATAATTTTTATCCTGCAGTATTTTCGACGGAAACCTTGAAAAGTGTATACGCACCAAAAATGGAGCCAATTCCAGTTCCCTACAAGATCCAAGCTCCTTTGGTAAGGGGACAAATTGGGGTGCCAGATGTAAGACGCAAAGCCGGAAGACCAAAGAAGAACCGCATCAAACCCCGGGATTCATCGACAAGAGATCTGCGTTGCAGTAATTGTGGTGCTATGGGACACAACCGAAGAAGATGTACTAGTCAACCATAGAATTGTTCAATACCCAAATATTGTAATAAAAAACCATTACAAATCATACAAATATTGCAATCATACAATGTTACAAATTATCTACTCGTCCTCGTCTTGTTGAGTTTGGGTAGGCAGCGGTGTTGATGGAGTCGAAAAAAATTGTGTGAATATCTGGTAGCTTTCATCTCCAGCAGTCTGGTAATTCGGACCCGCTCCAGCATACTGGTAACTAGGGCCCGCTCCAGCATACTGGTCACTCGGGCCCGCTCCAACATACTGGTAACTCGGGCCCACTCCTGCATACTGGTAACTCGGGCTCCCTCCAGCATACTAGTCACTCGGGCCCGCTCCAGCATACTGGTCACTCGGGCCCGCTCCAGCATAATGGTCCTCTGCAGTATCCCTCCGACGACGACGAGAGTGTCTTTGTCGTACTAAGCCGGTCGGATAGTCCGGTGGAAGACGGGATTGTACTGGAGGCATTTTCGGTTCCCGTCCAATACCCAGATGCTCAACACGAGTCACATGTTCCTCCATATGAGGTCGTTGTAAATGTTGTCGGTATACACCACTCTGAAATTTGAAACTTGTAAATTAATATATTTATCATATCTATGTATATGTATTTTTGAAAGTATAATGAAGTCATACCAAATCATGCATTCCATCGGCAAAAGCACGCAGAGTAGAATCGTCTACAGATCTAGTCTTGAACATTTGCTCCTCATAGTGGTATACTCGGTTGCTCATAAGAGGGCATCCCCACCATTGCCTATAGTCCAGGCTACCCATGTCTGCAAAATGTAAACAAAATTTTAGCAAACTATTTACACTAAATCAATACGAATAATGAGTAACTTATAACTTACATTCCTCAGCAGAATTTAGTCTGGGAGACATGTCCCTCACACTATAATTCTCGAACCGATTATTCCAGTCAGCAACGAGACCAAGGATTCGTTGTAATGCATTTGATGCCTCATAACCGACTGTCGATGGATCATCGAAAATTATTGGACTCATTCCGAATTGCCGAAGAACACGGTCTGCCGGATGATACATGGTGAACCGATCATATATAATATGAGATATGTGTAAAGTAAATGCATATGATGTCCTCTTGATTTCTGGAGCATCAGGTTCAAGTGAGTAAGGTAACCAGGTAACCTGTTTAAAGATATTGTATCAATTAGATGTGATGTTTATCTACGATCAAAACTTAAATGATTTAAAGATATTTATTGCTTATTTAAAAATTACCTCATGATACTGCAGTGTATCAAATTGGCTACGATAAAGTGATACACTACTGTATTGGTAGTGTTGATAATCCACTACATCTGTAGGCCAGCGCATAGCAACTGGAAATACTCCAACATCACTGATTATGCTGGTAACAGGCCTACCAATATAGAAGTGTTCGTAGGACCAGAACTATAAAACAAAAATATGACATTAGAACAAACAAAATTTGCGTATAAAATTACTCTAACTTTTTAAGGTCTTTCATTCGTACCTGAATCAGTGAAATACATTCACAAATACTCTTGCGATTTGATCTCACAAATTCTGTCAGATTGGCGTATAAAAATGCAAGAGTAGCAGCTCTCCACGCATGCTCAGTAGGTTTTGTCAAATCATCCAAGAATGGTAGAAGCTGCACATTTACCATATTTCTCGATGCATCGGAAAATAGAATTGCACCACATAAATAGAGCAGATACGCTCTAGTGCAACGAATGACCTGGATATATTAAGTGTTATATAGAATTGCACCACTAAATTAAGTCATAAACAAATTTACTAATAAAAATATATACCCGCATTTCATCTACATCAACCACCCCGTCAATAGTGAGATGTAAGTCCATGAAGTTGCCACGGAGCCATGTAAACTTCACAAAATTGCCGTCTTTTATACCTGATGGAGGGCTAACACCGAGATACCTCCTGATCAGATCAGATCCCTTTAAGTGCGGATCAAAATATATAGCGTTACCTTTAATAGGTAACCCTAGTATATTTGCCACATCAAAAAGGGTGATCGTCATCTCGCCGAATGGGAGTTGAAAAATGTTGCGTTCGGGCCACCAACGCTCCGCAAGACTTACAACTAAATGAAGATCGTGGATTAAATATCTAACACGATCTATATAGTGGAATCCAAAGGATTCCACCAAAGCCTTTTGGACCGAATTTAGCTCCCACGTATTATAATTTCTTTCGGTCCGCCAATGTACATGAATCCGGGTTCGTAAACCAAGATCATGGTCGTATAACTATAAAAAAAACATATACATTATATTTTGTGTGTAAATTACTAAAGTTGAAAACTTGTAATTTCAAAAATTATCTCGCCAGTAAATATCTGACTAGAAATGTGGTCTTCACGTTACTTAATAATAAGCTGGGTAGTCGGTCCGCCAGGAATACGACCGTCATTGTGGGTAGCCATCTCCAAAAATGTTGATTATAAGATGTGAGTAGGAGGAGGAGGAGAAAGAGGATTGCTGTGATTAAGGAGGAGGAAGAGGATTGCTATGAAAACAGGAGGAGGAGGAGGAGGAGGATGTGTTGTGAAATCTCTCGGTAGTGGGGGGTGTTTATAGGGAGGGAAGGGGAGGGGATGGGGGAAAGTTGAGGGGATGAGGGAGGGTCTCCGAGGGAAGGGGAGCGGTCGTTGGGGGGGTGGTCTCCGAGGAAGGGGAGGCGTCAGGGATCCAAGGGGAGGGAAGAGAGCGGCCCGCCAACTGAGTTGGCGAGCGGTCTCTCGTAGACTGCGCCCCCCAACTCAGTTGGCGAGCAGTCTCTCGTGGACTGCGCCCCGCCAACTGAGTTGGCGAGCGGCCTCTCGAGGAGTGCGCCCCGCCAACTCTGTTGGCGAGTAGTCCTCCTCCATACAATTTCGTCAAATTTTTTTCTTTTCCTGTAATTTTATATAAAGTTATTACTTTATATGAAAAAATCCGTTCCAAATATGGGTTCGTTAGGATTTTAGGGTTAGGTTTATGATTATGATTGGGGTTAGGGTTTTATGGTTAAGGTTAGGATTTTAGGATTAGTGTTTTATGGTTCGGATTCGAATTAGGGTTACATTTCAGGGTTAGAATTTTCTAGGATTATGAATAGAGCTACCAAATTAAATAAATAAAATAAAATAAAAAAAACTCATCTTATTCTATAAAAACTAATTAAAAATAACATGTTACTACTTGTTTGCTGCTGCTTCACTCTTCTTCTGTTCTCTTCTCTCCTTTCTCTCTTTCTTTCTCTTCTGATTACTTTGTTGAACGCATTCTCTTTCCCACCTCCGCGGATGGGGAGCCAACGGTTAGAATCCGACTGTTTGAGGATCCAACCGGTCAAAAATTCAACAGTTGCAATTAAAAAAAAAAAAAAATTAACACACAAAATGCGTCAGTGAAACTGAGTATTTTGTGCAAATTGCAACCGTCTGATTGGTGCATATCTTTATTTATTCATTTTTCTTCAGAAAATGCAACAATTGAATTGGCGCATTGTATCTCTATAGAAAATTTTGTCAAATCTTTATCCCTACAACAAATTTATCCTAATTTTATCACCCTATAGAAAACTTTTTGCAGATGTAAAGGATAATGACACAATGAAAGAAGCCATCATCATACCTCATGGATCTCATCATACCACATTCAGAAAATGATAAAAAGTTTTAACTTAAGAATTTCGCAAGTTTGTCTATTTAGTCGTTCTAGTGTCTACAAGTTCATGATTTATCGAAACATTGATGATGTGTCATAAATTTAAACCAAGGAGCCATCATCATGAACCATCATCATAAGCGTAAAGGATGAGGACACAAAGGAGCTTTACCCCAACCTCGAGCAGTCATGCTACTCGTGAGCACGTACTAGACCAGCCACATGTTTAAATTATATTTATTTATATTAGAAAGCTTGACGAACTTAAATTATGGACAAACTTATAAGCTTAAATATATCCCATGTCTTATGAAGAAAAGATATTATGTTTCAAAACAAAAGGTGTCACTGGGTGAGACTAAATATTAAATTAAAAGTGTTTATGAATGTACAAGTGTTCGAAAAATAGTTGCTACATTTATGGTATACAACAAAAATTACTCCGTACCTTGTCTGCGCATGTACAAGGAGGGTTACAAGGTGGAATCATGCTTCACATTGATGTGATAAAGTGAAGAACTCCCCCCAGTTACGTCTGTATATAATGTGCAGGGGATGAAGACAATATTTTCCACGTGGATGTTTAGTACTAGCAGCCACATTAACTTGCATCGTTATCAAAACTTAATGACAGTTAAAAATAAAACATTTCCATGCCAACTTTAAAAAAAATTATACTACTATAGCAGCACAAATTATGATTTTGTACTATATCATACTTCCGTAAGTTGTCTATGAAACTTGACAAAGGTATGATATTAATGTTAGACTATTTCAATTGAATTTACATATCTATATATAATAAAAATAATAACAATGTTTATTTTAGGTAATAGCTTTACAAAACAATAAACACTAAACACCCAAGATTGGTTATTTACACTAACCTCTTGTATGTTTTATGTTTATTACAAAAACCTCCCTTATGAACCTCCCCTACGCTTTATGTTTTATTTTCAAAATAAAGATGGTTAGTGTAATAATCCTTTACATAAAACATTGGAGAGGACTGTGTAATAAAAATAAAACATAAAAGAGAGTAATTATTTTCAAAATAAGAAATATCTGTGTAATAAACATAAATAACCCTTTTGGGAAGTTCTTACAAGCATTCCTGACACTCTGCTACCAGAACCATGATTCTTAGCAACAGAACCACTACATACATCCCGAATTTCTGTATAAGCCATTTGTCAACCGATACAAACAATACAAACAGACGCTTGACCATTGCAGAAGCAGTGGAGCACAAGTCCAAGCACAATATGCGTCGAATTTCCACGACATTAAACCGATATAGAGCACGGTTCGAGTCCATATCAACGATCCCCATAATAGTCCTAGTACGGGTAAGAAAATTTTCCTACCGTTTTAATCGACTGTCGAGTGCAGAGTTAGTTTCACACAAGCTGTAAAAACTGATATAAGTAGTCCCAGTAACAATTTCACAAATTTTTTTTTTGTGTGTGTGTGGAGCCATATAAATTGTGGCCATGGTAACAGTGTCAATCTCGCATGCAACTAAGACGGGACACAATCAGCTCTTCTAAGACAATTGATGCATAATTTACATGTTAACAAATGAATGAGGATGCCAAGAATGAGGATAATTATTCACAATGAAAAAAGATTTCAACCTTCACTTCCAAAATATGTGTAACTCGTATAGTACTTGTCTAAAGAAATTCAACTGGGGTTAGGGCTACCTGCAGCAAGAGTGATGATGCACTTGTGTTTAACAGTAGCAATGATGCGTTCTCTATAGATAAAATTTTGCCTCTGCCTTCCGATCATCCAATATATCGTGAAGTATTCATCCCGAGATTTGACGAATTTGGATCCTCTTATCTGCATTTTCTGGAAAGGATTCACCCCAGGACCAATTTTTTCGGGTCCGCTGTTTGGATCACTTTTTCTCCATTCATCTCTATTAAAGGTCATGCCCTTTGTAACACTGACAAAAATCAGCTCTTATTACCTTTTCCAGAAACCCAAAACTGCCCCCCCCCCCCCCCCCCCCCCCAAATTTTTTTTTTTCCTATCCTAAACTTATTTCTCTCCTCCGAGTCACGAGAATGGGGTAATCAGATTTCTTTTCAACAGTGTTGCTAGGTGCGGGATAAAGAAAAGAGTTATTTGTATTTACTACCTCCCATTTTTTTTTTAAATTAGCACTAGCCCCTAATTTCTGAAACTAGTGGGGGATGGGGGTAATACCAATTAAAATTATCATGTTATAAAAGATTGGGGGTAGTGCTTATTATAAAAAAAATGGAATAAAATAGAGAGAGCATTATCAATTGGAAGATAAATACAAACAACTCCAAAGAAAACAGCACGACACACACACAGGCCCCTTCTCATATGAGAAGGGCTTACGGGACATTAGATGAAAACAAAATCTATCTTTCTCACGGAAACCAAAAATATATATGTATGTTTCTTTTCCAAATTTCTCTTTAAAAAAATTAAATCTCCTTTTAGAAAACAAATCTATCCCTATCTTAAAAAAGTAAGTCATATCCATCGATTTTAAAATAGAGATTTATTTATTTATTTATTCTAAAATAGAGATAGGTAAATTTAGTTTTTAGTTTTTAAAATAGAGATAGATTTTTTTTAAATAAATCTAAAAAAAAAATTTATCTTTCAAAACAAATCTAAAAAATAATCTATCTTTAAAAATAAATATATCTTTAAAAAAAATCTATATTTAAATATATTAATTTTAATGTTAATATTAATGTTAATTTTAATGTTAATATTAATTTTTAATGTTAATGTTAATTTTATTGTTAATTTTAATGTTATTGTTAATTTTAATTTTAATGTTAATTTTACTTTTAATGGTAATGTTAGTGTTAATTTTAAATTTAGTTTTAATATTAACATTAAAAATAAAAATTAACATTAAAATTACCTCTAAAATTAAAATTAAAATTAAAATTAAAATTTAAAATTAAAATTAAAATTAAAATTAAAATTAAGATATATTTTTTTTAAATATAGATAAATTTATTTTTTAAGATAGAGATATATTTGTTTTTTTTTAAAGGAGAGATTAAAAAAAAAAAGAGAAATTTGAAAAATAAACATAAGTATGTTTTTTCTTTTGGATTTACATGAAAGGGATTTAGTTTTCGTTTAACCATGCGGTAAGTTAATTCCGTAAGCTATTCCCGTATGGGAAGGTGGGGCTATATATATATACACACACTGGTTGGGATTTGTGGAAACCATATAAACAGTGTGCCAGTTTGTTACGCTTCCATAACTTTTTGCATTTAACAATAATGACAAATCAAAGATAAAATCATCTTTGTCATTATCTACAATGTCTTTCCTGATCAAAGTTGGGCCAACTATTGAGCAGCACCAGATATATGTCAAGGTGTCTAAATGGGCGGACGGCCCATAACCCAGTCCGGTCAAATCCGGTCCGGGCCGACCCGGACCTGGTCAACGGACCGGTCCGTCCAGGCCCACTAGCCCCCACGGGTCCAGATTGGGTCGGTGGAGCCGACCCGCTAGCCCGACCCGGCCCGATTTTTGGGCTGTTCGGGCCGGTTCGAATTCGGTCGACCCGGTTGGCCAGGTCCGAACCGGTTCAGATCCGGTCAGCCCGGTTAGGCAGATTTTTTTTTTGAAAATATATCCGTTGGAGAGTATTTTTACCAAAATAGTCCCGTTTTAGGAGTATTTTTGTCATTTTTTGTAAAATTATCAAAATATTCATTATAACAACTCTTTTTTTAAGGATATTTGGGGTCATTTGGACCCAAAAAATTCTTATAAATAGTCCATAATTCATGAAAAATAAACACAACAAAATTTCTTTCCTTCTACAAATTTTTTTCCCTCTTACAAAGTTTAGAAGCAAGCAAGGCAATTACAAAGTTTAGAAGCAAACCAATTACTGGAGTTCCACTTGTTCCCTCTCAGCACATTTTCTTCCGATTTCTTTTGGAAGCTTCTAACATACGTTATAAGTAACTATAATATTATATAATAGCTTTTTTTTTCTGATTTGAGATTTTTCTTTCCTCTCTTTTTTTGGTAGAGAATTAACTAATTTTGCACTAATTTTTTTTAATTTTTTTTAAATATGGATGGACAAGGTTCAAACCAACCTTTTGAAAACTATAATTATTATAATAATATGTTTGAAAAATAATCCTATTCCTGAATCTGCACCACCGACACAAATGTCGCCTCCTGAAGATAGGAGTATGATCACGACTACATATTTTGGCAATAGAAAAAAAATCTATTTTATGGAATTATTTTCCAAAAATATTTGTCACTGATAGTGAGGGCAATCCGATTTTAGATCCAAAAGATCAAAAACCAATACCTAAGTCTGCGAAATGTAAGAGATGTAAGCGGATTTACAAGTGAAAAAAAAAATGATGGCACAGACACTTTAAAAAGACACTACGAAAGTTGCTATGGTAAAGACACACTGCAGGCTACACAAACACAGCTAAGTACTGGTGGTCAAGGATCTTCTTTAGGTACATTTACTTATTCTGATGCTCGTAACAAGACTGAGTTAGCAAGATTTATGATTTGTGAGTAACAACCATTTACATTTGGTGAGAGTAATTACTATTATAAATATGCAAGTAATACTCTTAATCCTTGTTTTAGTAGAGTTGCTAGATCTACTGCTAGAGTAGAGGCACTGAATTTTTTTCAAAAAGATAAAGCTGCTTTGAAAAAAAAATTTATGCATGTTAGTAAATTAGCTTTTTCTGATAAATGGACTACTAAGCAAAATCTTAGATCATGTTTACATAGTTTGAACTCTTCTGCAAGTAAAAACACTTCTATTAATGTTTTGAAAACACAATTTCTGCCTATGTTAGAAGGTAAGATTTTTTTCATGTTAGATGTGCTTGTCATATTATTAATTTGATTGTACAAGAATGTCTTGAATTCTTTCAACTAAATTTAGAAAATCTTAGATCATGTTTACATAGTTTGAACTCTTCTGCAAGTAGACAACAAGCTTTTAAAATCTTATGTACACAATATGGTTACTTTTAGGCGATTTGTTAAGGATGCACCACATAGATGAAATTCTGCTTATTTAATGTTGCAATCTTGCATTAAGTTTAAAGATGTGATTACTCATTATTGTAATGTTAATCCTAGTTTTGATTATCAAGTAACTAAGAATGATCGGTTAATTGCTACTTCTATTTTTGAATTTTTAGAACTATTTTACAATGCTATATGTACTTTATCTGGAGTTTATTATCCAACTTCTCCTTTAGCTTTAACAGAAATTCTTAACATGTCTGATTTATTTTGTAAATATAGAAATGTTCCTAGTTTTGATTATGTTGTTGCCAAAATGAAAGCTAAATTTAAAAAATATTGGGGTGATATACCTCTTCTATATTGTTTGGCTTCGGTTTTTGATCCTAAGATTAAATTAGATGGCATATATATTTTATTAGACGATTTTGAAGATAATATGAGAATTAACGTAGGTAGTTTGAAAGTAGAAGTTGATGTTTTAGATAGTTTAATTGCTTCATATGAAGAAAGAGTTGTATCCACCCGACCCAGTACAACCGTTCAAGGTAGTAGCTCTAGTTTTTCGTCTAAATTATCATTTGCTAAAGATGTACTGCAAAGGAAGAAACAAAAACAATCTTCCCAACCTACGCAAGAATTGTCCTTATATCTAAATTCTTATGAAACAGATGAAGATGACTCTTCATCTCATTATTCAATTTTAGAATGGTGGAAGAGACACGATAAAACGTATCATGTACTTTCTTCTATAGCACACGATATTCCAATGGTCCTGGTGTCCACGGTGGCATCAAAATCTTGTTTTAGTACAGGTTGAAGGATACTAAGCAAGAAGAGGAGTCGGTTGCTGCCAGATATTTTGGAAGCTTGTATTTGCGTTCAAGATTGAACCCGTGCTAAAGAAAGAACTCAAGACTCAAGAGATGAAAGTGCCAACCGGGTCGACCGAATCCGAACCGGCCCGAACGACACAAAAATCGGGTCGGACCGGACTAGCGGGTCGACTCCACCGACCCAGCCCGCACCCGTGGGAGCTAGTGGGTCTGGACGGGCCGGTCCGTTGATTGGGTTCGGACCGGATTCCGGACCGGCCGCCCACCCATTTAGACACCTTGAGGCTGGATTTTGAATATCTTACTATAGATGACGCTACTGAAGAAGGAGCTGAGCAATAAGTTTCAACGAAAGTCGGACGACGGACAACGAAATTATTTTAAAAGACTTGTATATTTTTTACAAGCTTTATGCAAATAAAATATCATTTACAAGTTTCTATTTTTTTGGTTACTTAATGTTATAATACATTTATAATTTAATTGTCATTAATAAAAAAAATTCAGCTTTTTCTTACTTAATGTTGTTAGTTGTTTACATGTAACTTCTGTATGTCTATATAAATTACTTCTTTATATACATATATATTTATATTTAAATTCAAAAAAAATATTTATACATTTTTTTATAAGTTATTAATTTTGTTTTTAAAATATTCATCTTATAAATATTTAGCTTTTAATTTATACTTAAAGTTATATAAATATTGATATAAAGAAATTAAATAAATTTCCTAACAAATAAATTTGTAAATTTCAAATTATACTTAACATATAACTTATAAATTTCAAATCATACTTAACATAACTTATAAATTTTAAATAAATTTATACTTAAAGTTATATAAAAAACTTTCTAACAAATAACTTATAAATTTCAAATTATACAAAAATAACTTAGTAACAAAAAACCTATAAATTTTAACTTGAATTTATTAACATATAACTTATAAGTTATATCATATAGATTATATATAAAATATATATAAATAAACTTAAAAAAAATAACCGACAGGTCCGGGCCGATTCACAAAAATAACCGACAGGTCCGGCCCGACCGTGAATCGGCCCGGACCAGACCAGTTCGGCCCGGTCATCCCCTAACCAGGGTCATGGGGCCGGGCTGGGCCGGAGTTGTTTATGACCGGCCAGGCCAGGCCCGCCTCTCCACTCGGGTCGAGCCCGGTCCGAACCCGGTTGACTTGGGACGCGGGCCTGCCTGGACCACCCGATACACACCCTGAGATATATGAAGCAAAAATGTCATGCTGGTTATGTAGCTTGTGATGTAGCTAATAAAGGGAATGTCTGGTTTTGTCACTTATTAGAAAAATATTTCAATGTCACTTAAAAACGAAGTTAAAGATTCTTCCTAAAACATATTACCAAAATTATTTCTAAACGCCAAAGAAAAAGTAAACAAAATGGAAACCCCACAATTCCACCAACTAAGATGAGCACGCTAACCCTTAAAACCTATATTCAGGGAGTAGCTCGAGCTATTCGAGCTATTCATTGTGGGATTTGGTCCACAATGTACTTTCTGAATACAGTTGAGTGAAAGAAAATAAGCAATACAATTGCTAAAATAGGGGCCAGCATGGATGATGATAAATTCCATATCATCGGGATAATACCACAATAAGAACCACCTTTCTAACCTGGCCATTCTTCCTTCTTTAAGGCTGTGATACACATAGTTGTGGTGCATAAATTAATAGTACACAGAAATTATTTTGTGAAAGATCATGGGTAAAATGATATTTGGCACGCATAAGTATCCATTTTCTTTTTCATAGTGCATTAACACATTCATTTTGAAGCTTAGTCTGGTAAGGTTTCTACCTTAAAAAATCAACACATGACTGCTGACCCCTCCAGGGGGTACAATGCTGAATTAAACTCTCCATACAGAATCCTATATATGGAGTCATCACTAGGCCTCTACACTGAACCCCGGCAGTAAAAACCAATAAATCAATATATGGAATACCTTTGCACAACGGGCAGTTTAATAATCTTCAAGAGAACCATTAACTCTCATCTTTATCCATTGATCTAAAAATTCAAATTCCTCGATGACATACTAGCAAATCCAAAGCCATGTTGAACCTCAAATGGGCACCAAAAATGCTAACTGAACCTCCAATGGTAACTATATACGAGACACAACTAGATATAAATGAACTAATAAAAACTAACTTATAGAGAGCATACCTCTACCTGCTTCAGGATTTCCATCGAGGATGCTTGGGCCAAACCATTAAATCACATGTTTTACAGGGGTAAAACATTATTTATGATTTCTCCATGGCTCAAAATCAACACATCAAAATAATAGAATGGCAGAAATCACTAAGGGTTAGAGCCAAATGTCCATCAACCCTTTAACATATCTGTACCAACAAAACCAACATATCAAATGGGCATTAGATGTAGATCCTCCCCTATATCATCAGATATAGATTAAGGCTATACACTACCTGAATACCTACTAAAAATGAAGAAATACAAAACACTTGCGAAACTCTTTAAAAAGAAAATATAACATGGATAATTAATATACAGAAAACTGAAGACCCTATATATCCATTTACCTCTGCAGTATTATTGTTGCATCTACAGAATTAGCAGCTCCCAAAGTTTCACCGAGTCCTCTTGCGTTTGTAACGGTGTTCTCCTTTATAGTCAACATCAAAACCATCTTCCATCTCCCATCTGTCATAATCCACCTGGTCATCTTTTGACTTTGGCACTTGCTTGGAGGGCCTGGAACATTGATCCAAGTCTTTCTCCTTGTAGTGCTGCCGCCGTTCACTGGAAGAACTGTGCTCCACACCAAAACCTGAGTGACGAGGATGCCTGCGACTGTGATTTCTATGATCTGAAACAACCTTCTCATCATCAGATGTTTCTCTGTGTCTCCGATGATGACCTCGCCTTTCCCTTGAATGATGACTGTGCCTTTCACCTTGCTTCTTGATGCAATCTTCATGGTGGTGTTTCTTCCTCTCTTTACTGTGCCGATTAGAGCTGTCAGACAAGTCGTGTACTTCAGAATTTGATTTATCAGAACGATGACTCCTTTGATCTCTTCCTGAAGCAGATTTGTGACAATTCTTCTCATGTCTCCGCTCATAAGCATGAAGTTCATCTGACTGAACACTCGGTTCTTGATGAGAGAAAACAAAATGTTTATCATGCCGGCGCTTCTTGTGAACCATCTGGTTGTCATCATCCACAAAATTTTCAGTAGCCTCATTCAATTGATGTGTCCGTTCATTTGATACTCTTCGGATCCCGTTATAATAATAGTAATCTTCAGAAGTATTACCACGATCATGCTCCTTGAACCTAAACGACCACAAGTCAGTGGCGTAATATTAAAGCGCTAAAGTCAAAAGACAAAGGCAACAAAATTTCCAACATATTTGGTTTAAACTTTCATCGCGTACCAAGTCAAGTTTAAATAGTGACTTCTATTTTTTATCTGTGAACTATTCATCTGCCTCTTATATTGGCATTTAATGTACTTGGAATAGTCTCAAGTTTTACTTAAAATAAACAATTACTATTTCAACAAATTCATTCCTCAAAAAATACTAAACAAATTGGAAATATCGTCTATTTTTCCTTAAAACATACCCACCAAATAATTACTCGAAACATATTCAGTACACATTACAAGAGCTTAGAAATATTACACCACCATTAATATGCAGGATCTATATCTTTGGCCATGTGTAGAAAATGTCTTTGATGGACATGATTCCACTTATGGAAACACTGATACCTAAGATGAATAGACCGACAATTCCACTTACGGAAACACTGATACCTAAGATGAGGAGACTGACGATTCCACTTATGAAAACACTGATGCCTAACCTTTTATATAAGAACTCATACACAAACTTTGTGCAAGTGTTACGCCAAAGACCATATTAATTAACAAACTTATATTGTCCAGATTCAAATGATCAGTTGAATGCAAATGATAATCGTAAAACATGACTGAATACTGATTATATAACTGGCACGACATCTTAAACAGTGTCCACTCACAAAAGAACTATTGATGGTAGGTCAAATTTAATGGTTAACAGATGCAAACTAAAATTCAGAGGTGGAGGGAAGCTCCCTTGAAAACCATGGACAATAGGGCATAACTCAGGATAACTTTTAGAAAACCATTCATGAAAAGTAATTGACTACCTGTCTGGATGCTCATCCAATGACTTGTGTTTTCTTTCGACATCTTGAGGATCCATAAATGCCTCACGAGTATAAGGTCGTACTCCAGTCATCATGGGATGTTGCATGCCCCCCATCCTCATAAAACCACTGGACAACATAAAGTTCATCAGAGGCATCCTTGAAAAATTCACAAGTGCAGGAAGAAAAAACATACACAGCTTAAGAAAAGGAATTGGAAAGAGTAACTCACTATGGTACTGGCATGCCAGCATACATAGATGACATATATGGAGAAATCCCAAAAGGTGAGACTGGGACCATTGTTTGATCAAAGGGCATCATCCCAGGGGCACCATACATATTAGCGTAAGGCCCAACATGGGCAAATGGGGCTCCATGCCAATAAGATTGCGGATATGCTGGCATTCCCCCAGCAAATGCAGCATCTCCTGAAACTTTATGACAAATAATAATTTCTGAGGATTGTAGAGTATATATAATCGATGCATCTACTACTAAAATATCATAATCAACAACTCTTACCTGTTTGATTAACTGGGTATGTATTAGAAGCTTGTGGACAATCTCTAATTAAGTGGTCAGGAGATCCACAATTGTAGCAGTTACGGCTAGCCTGCTTGCAAACAAACCAAATTAGGAGCCACGTATGAAACAGAACATTTATTCACAATTTGTTTTGCTCTAGCAATATAGTTTCTAGAATAAATAAGTAGATGTTGCTGCCCCTCCCTTCCTCCCTCCCTCTGTAGGTCAGTCATTATTCAAAAGAAAAAAAACCAAGCAGGGAGCAGACAAAATAATATGAAGGAAAAGGAAACTTTATTGATAAAATTCATCAACATGTAGCAAGAAGGAAAAGGAAACTCTTTTGCTAAACATGAAAGGAAATTGCAAGAGAAACTCTGAGAACCTCCCCAAAGAAAACTTGAAGAAATATCACCCTCTCTCGAAAGAGAACTCACATACTAATATAGACCTCCAAAGGAGAACAGAAACATTAAACAGATCAATCCATTGGCAAAGACTCCAGCACTAGGTGCAAGACAGTAAGGCCAGAGACACTCTATGTGCCTTCTACTGAATCCATTGGCAAAGACTCCAGCACTAGGTGACTTTAATTTTTCAACTAACTCAAGTTGTCAAGAAATTCCAGGGTTCCAGATGGCGAGAAAGAATGCCTTAAAGATTTTAATACACTCTAACATACAACAGAAACATTAAACAGATAAGTCACTTCTCTTAATCCATAACTAATCTGAGGTGCAAGACAGTAAGGCCAGAGACATTCTACATGGCTTCTAGGGAACCCATTTTGGCAAAGACACCAGCAATAGGTGACTTTGAACTAACTCAAGTTATTAAGAAATCCAGGTTCCTGTAAAAACTCTGGCGGATTGACTCCAAGAAACTTATTCTCCAAATCATTTCTGACGTTTTCACTTTTCAGAGCCGACAGGGAAGCTTTCAGTCAGCAGGGTCCCATTAGACTTAGCCAGACTTTCAGGACAACACCACCACACAGGCACCCCTCTTCCAAACACCAAATTCACATTCACACACACACCTGCCTTTATGAACACGAAGCATACGGTGGACAAGAAATCCAAACCTCCTCAAGAAGAGGCCAGGGTTAACAAATAGAATACAAGAAGAGCTAAATTCAACCCTATTGACCTTTAGGACAAATCAAGAAATGCATAATGGGTGGAATAGAAGAAAAATCATTCCTACTTATAAAAATAAAGGATGTATGAATTAGTGAGGTGCAGACTGATAGTCCACAATATAAAACATTTGTAAGAGAGCAACTGGGTAAAGGATGTGTGAAAAAAGAGGGCGTGTGTGCAAGTGTGTGCATATTTGAGTCTCATCAATGTCTTCAGAATGTACATATTTGAGTCTCATCAATGTCTTCAGAATGTACATATTTGAGTCTCGTCAATATCTTCAGACTATGTCTACGTCTGGTTCTCTGCACGTTGTTCCTAGATTTCTACATTTGTTGAAGCCTTCCTTGATCTACCGCTCCGGCAAATCACCAACACAAGTTCCAATCGGGATGACCACCGGTATCGCGATAGTCTAGCAGCGTAGACTGCTCCCCCATGTCTAATTCTCAATCATCCGCTATCAAAATATCTTGATTGATCTTCCATTTAATATTTAAGGGCATACCATGTCCAGGTGAGTTCGAACTCCGACCTAGTTACCCAGGTCTTATATTATCTTCATGAGCCGACCACTTGGGCCAATGTTTGTTGACAAGTTATATATATAGTCCCAATTGCAATCAAGGTATGTGTGTTCACCTACCATCTGTCCTGATTATTTTAAATTTTGCATATCAATTAATGACGACGTGTATATTGACAAGAGTTTCAACCTTAGTTGGCAAAGTAACTGGTTGTTGCATTGGATTCTCTTGACCCTTCTTTTTATTAGGACTTTGCTCCATTACCTTATATGTAGAGTTAAACATTGTATAGAGGAGTTTTCTCTTAAATTGAAACACTAATTGTTGGGGTTGGCTTAATTCTAATTATGGTTAGTAAAGTTTGGAATAGTTTGATTTTTATATTGTGAACATTGATAACTTATTTGTGCACTGACCTAGGAAGAGGCTTATAGAGCTGAATGAAAGAAAAATATCACTTAGTTTTTTTTGTTTTTGTTTTTTAGGCTCTGTGTTAAGCGTTTGCAAAGCAAGTTCAAATAAAGCTTATTTAAGTACTAAATTCATTTAACAAAATAGTACTTCTATAATATAATATCCTAGAGGAAACAGGAATGGCACACCTTCCTATGCCAACTTGGCTGCATTGAAGTTCCACTTCCATCTGCAGAATTATAGGCAAATAATGAACATTAAGCTTAAAAGTTTGAAACAAAAAATTGAGTTAATAAAACAAGTAAGCAAATTTACTCAAATCATAAATTACCAGAAACTATGACACCAAGCCCCTTCTTTTTCTGCATAGCTGTATTAGCTGGGCATCATGAAATTTATAAGAATCATACTTGGTGACATTTTTAACAAAAGAAATTAGCTACATTCTGCCCAAAATTAAATCCAAAATTATTATTCAGCAAGCAGTGCTAATAAGCCACAAATAATTCTGCTAATAGATGCCGAAGCAAGACTAAGGGGCAACATTAATCTAATTCTATGCAAGAGTTCAATCACAACGACATTCGTTCTAGTTTAAATGGTCCAAAATGCTGAGTCATTAGGTTCATTGGTAACACTCATTTTGTCATGATTTGGGATGTGACACTATCAGATACAACCATATGTAAAACATTAAGAAGGGGCCACAAGTACAACAGCAAACAAAATTTTGCTTCAACTTCCAAGCTCCTTAACATTGTATAAGAAACAATAATCAGTGGTAATGATTCCTCTTGCAACTAAATGATAATTAGTATAACAATTACCTTCCTCCTGCAAAATATTTTGAGGCAACTTTGAGGAAACATTGTTTCCTTGGAGACCAGACATGCGCTTCATAACTTCTGCAGAGCTGTTTTCATCTCCCTTCATCTCTCCTATCTTGCGAGGTGGCACAGTAGACTTTCCAAATTTATCAGACTCTAGGCGAATAAGATGAGAACCAGTATCACTATTCCGTTTACCGCCATATGCAGATTCTGCCATAACCTGATTGGATCCTCTTCCTGTTGTCGAAGGTGAATGTGGGTGCGGCTGTTCTTTCCGCCGTATAGATACAGCGCAAGACATTTCTTTTGCATGAATGCCTGATTCCCCGTCTGTAATTTTACAATGTTAAGAGGTCTTAAAGAACAGTTATGACACATATAAAATGAAAAAGGACTATTTTATCTTTCAGATATTTAATCAAATATATATATATATATATATAGAGAGAGAGAGAGAGAGAGAGAGAGAGATCAAAGGAACTTTTACAGGGCAGCTATAACACCAGCCATGCTTAACAGTTCAGGAAGTTGGTTAATTAAGAAACATGTCAAAAAATGATTGAAGTACAAATGAGAATGCAGAGATGGATGAATGGTGACACACGGAATGACTGGATGAGAAATGAGTATCTACGGATGTGGCCCCAGTTAGAGAAAATCGTGTAAAGTGGTTTGGAGATGTGCAGCAAAGACCAATAGAGGCACCGGTTATGAGCTATAGTTAAGTAGCTGCTAAGACTAGAGAAAGACAAACAAACTTGGATAGAAGTTGGCAAAAAACTTGTAGTATTTGCTAATGGGACGAAGTTGTCCTTAATAAAGGAGAATGGAAGAAAAAGATTCATCTAGCCATGCCCAAAAAGTTGGGAAATGCCCCTCAGCCCTCTAACTCATGTTTCGATGTTGAAAGGTTGTTCATTATATAAACAGTCGGTACATGGCCTAAAGATCTACAAACCATATAACTTCGCTACTTAATGATTTATCACTACTGAATGATTTAAGACATACATATTCTATATTAGGATGAACCGTGATGTGACCATCAGTATGATGGTTCAACTTGAAAGGAAATTTTGAAGGACAGCTATAACACCAGCAATTTTGGGATTGTCATTCCTTCCTCTTTTGCGTAACGTTTCATAGAGATTAATGCAATTTCATATAGCAAATTGTATCATCTTACATCTTCATCTAGACTTTTTATACTCTAGGAAAACTTTGAGGTGCTAGTTGGTATGAGCTTAAATTATAATCCAAAAGGTAGGTCTATCTACCCGTCAGCTGGTCACCTAAGTTTTATGACATGGTCCTCTCATGCTCATATCTATCTTGGCTGTGAATTAGACACCAACATAAGAGGATTGACATCAAGTCGACAACCGATCTTAAAACTTTGTCAATCTTGGATGGGGCTTTCTTATGCTCCATAGTCAAACCCCATTTTGATGGGAGAAGGCTCGAATGATGATGAGCTATAAGCCTATAACATCAGCAACGTCAAAAAATGATTACAGTAGAAATGAGAATGTAGAGATGGATGAATGGAAATACACTAATGATTGGAAGAGAATAAACAAACAAACTTGGATTTTAATTGGGAAAAAGACTACAGTGATAAAAACAAACTTGAAGTGAAATTGGCAAAAAAAAACTAGTAGCATTTGCTAATGAAAGAAAAATTTCCTTAATAAAGCAAAATAGAAGAAAAAAAGATTCATCTAGCCAAGCCCAAACGGTTGGGAAATGCCCCTCAGCCATCTTAGTCTCTCATGTTTTATCGTTGATAAGTTGTTTATTACATAAAAACTCCCGGTACATGGACCAAAGATCTAGCAAACCAATAAAAATAACTTCACTAGTTAATGATTTAGGAAATGCACATTGGATTTTATGACGAAACATGTGATGCAACCATCGGTAGGATCAAGGTTCAAAGTATCGGTATCGGAATCGGTATCGGACTATTCCTATGAGTATCGGGATCGGCAGTATCGGTAGTATCGGCGATTTCGGATTGGAGTATCGGATTTTTTGGTATCGGAAAGCAAACAACTATTAGTAAATTATTAACATTTTAGAGAATATATTTTATACATTTATGTATAATTTAAAGTATTTCTAGTATTGTTTCTTAGTATTTTTTATATTGAATGAAATAGTAGTCATCCTTGTCGATTGATTTATATGCGATAGATAAGTTTTCCTCTTTTATATGTTTTTACAACCTTACTTTGCTTTTACACCATTTCTAATTGGTCTTTTAAATTCAATTTTTTTTGCCGAATTGACTGAAAAAGAGACATCTAATGTCGGTATCGGTCAGTATCGGGTATCGGTCGGTATCAGATCAGGACATGCCAAACTGTATCGGTATCGGCCGTATCGGATCGGTATCGGCCGATACTTTAAACTATGGGTTCAACTGGTGAACAAAATCTAACTCAACTCCTGATCTAAGCTACTGTGTGTATAGATAGGGTGTGTGTATGGGGGGGGGGGGGGGGGGGTGGGGGTGGGTGGGGGGGGGGGGTGTTATGGGGTTGTTTACTATCGAATTTGCCTAACCTGGAGCATATTGAGGAATATAATTTTGAGGAGCACTGTTCGCTACTTGTGCCTCAAGGAAATGTTCAATTGCTTGTCGAAGTGACAAGTTTGGCAGCAAGTCATTAACGGTGCATTTCATGGAAGAACACTTGGGGCACCTTGCTGTCTCAATTAAAACCAACCGTACACCTGCAAAAACAATAAGAGATGTACTGTTAAAGCATGCCATCTAAACAAAGGACATTACTAAGGGTTTTTCTAAGATAATTTAGATGTCAACTACAAACCAATAACATCATCATAGTAGGAAAAAAACAAGTATCATCCATTTCTTGCCCTTTCTGCTATATTATTTATACTCATGTCTTTCAGAACATTAAATCTGCTGAGATGTGCTTCATGTCATGGAGTTTCACTGCCGATCCCAAGCCCGGACAAAGGGTTATGGTAGGAAGTCAACAGCCAGCATAAGACACTATTATAGGATCTCTATGGAATCTTTACCACTGCTCTCTATATCAACAGTACCACAAATTTATAATGAACACAGCTGACTGGAAGAAAGGATTCAAATAGCCAACCCAAAATTTGGAATAAAGGATTTGTTGTTCTTGCTATTTTTGTGTTGACATCTTTTCTAGCAACAGAAGCCTCTCTCTTTCCAAGCACAAGTGTGAATTTAAAGCTTAAAAATCTTGTAGTCACATAACATTACAGTTTACAGGACACAAGAACCTCTAGTTCTGTCCACAACTTGAAATAACTATTCAGTTTCTCAAAAGAGTTTATGCCTAAGACGAGCTGGAAATTGCGACAAGCGAATGCGTCCATGCAGTGTAGAAGCCAATAAGGCACATGGGCTCTTTTGTTGTAGCCATCTTCCTCAAGTTGTTACTTAAACCTATCTTGCAGGAATATGGTCACGGATGCAAACACGATACAGATAAATAAAGCAGAGGGTTTGGGAAAAAATTAAGATACAAGTGCGGTGAGTGTGTGTGTGTGTGTGTGTGTGTGTGTGTACACGCACACCAAGGTCCAATGTATAGGTATTGGCAGACCAGCTTCGGACCCATCTTACATGTATAGGTATCTGCAGTACCAGATCGGAGTTTCAGAGCTCCAAGGCAGAGAAATAACTTAAAGAGAACTTAAGCAACATAATTAGTAAAGGTAAATGGAAAGAAATACATATTATATAATAAAACCCAAGAACTTTCTATAGTACTTTTAGAAGAAGAAAAAATACTTTAAGTTCCAAAGATATTATTTGACACTGAATATAATAAAAACTGTGTCGAAGTGCATAAATGATTAGATATTCTACATTCAGACATGTAATAGGCCAATATAAAATAGCTTACATTTGTCACAAAAGCTATGTTGACAGCATGGTATCATAACAGCCTCTTTGAAGATTGCATTACAAAGGGAACACCTCAACTCCGTAGGCAAATCCATGTTCAACTCTGCAGAAGGCATGTGAACGTATCTGTAATAAGAGTTACAAATATCAGGAAACCTGAGCCACGTCATCCTTGGAATCAAAGGAAGAATCATAAAAATATTAAGGAAAAAATCTTACTGATCCAATTTCTTAGACACATCATTCTCGGCATCTAGCTTGATTTCCAGAGTCTGAGGTTCTTTACAGCAGTTATCACCAATAACTTCTGTCATTGGACATTGGGGTCAGACATGAAAAGAAATGAAAAATAAATATGGTAAACATCTAGCTTTAATAAACAGTTATAGATAGGAAAAAAAAAAAGCAGCAGCAACATTCACCTTTCGACATAGCCTCACTAAGATCACTTTCTATGTTTTGATGTCTTGAAATGGAAGCCCCAGCACATCTAGATCAATGACAATCAATTAGCATGTAGAAGCACTTGTTGATTATTGAAATTTAGAAGGAAGAAATGTGTCAAGTCATGAATGTACACAAAGAATGAGAAGTAATTTGAGCAAATATATATGTAGTTCTATTAGGGGTAGAAAAGATATTACACAAGTTGCAGGGTATCTGGGACCGCTATGGCAAGTAAGGCCAAGGATTGTATAAGCTAAACATGAAGCAGGGAGCTCTAACATCACCTAACTTCCAAAAGATATAAAAGCTAAAGGACTGCATCCCAGAACTCAACTCTCATGTTATAGGAGTATAGATTTCGCCAGGGTCAAAGTATTGATCTTAAGATTCTTAACCACCAGATCACATGACAGATAATTAGGCCCAATCTTAATTTAAGTTGTCTAGAAGGGGTTCGCTTTTATACCACTACATTATAATACTAACTAAATAAACCAACTACAGTCGGTATAACGACTCATCTTTTGCAGCTAAGTTGATCGAGAGTTTCTCCCTTGGGCCTTGACATTATTTTGAAGCACCTAGTTCTTTCAAACTAAGACATAAGAGCAAAAGCTTCAAAACTAAAGAGAGCCTCTCATAATCCAAGGTAAGCATGAAGGCACCAGGGTTTAAGAATGAAAACCAACAAAGTCGAAGTCACAATAGAAATTTTACAATGTCAGACAAATACAAGATCTGATCAATTTCTTCTCGGGAACCGTAACTCCAAACTGTCATAATTGGATTGGATATAGAAAAACCTTTCCAGATGCATCTTACATTACCCAAACCCTGAAAAAGGTATCAAAAGATCTCTAACCTAAGACTTCCAGGAGGCGTATCAGTGATATCAGTAAACATCCAACCTCGGCACTCAGCAGGGCATTCCTGCTGCCCTTAATGGCTCTAGACTCATAGTTGACTCAGCAAAGTGAAGTGCATTGTGCAGCGGCTGTACTCAGTCTATTCAGTCAAGCAATAGTTGGTTTACATTAAGTGGAAGCAAGCTGGCTAAAATTTATGTTTTAGTAAAAAAAAAAGTAAAAGTACAGCCCTTCCGGAGGTTTCATTTGCTTATTATAGGTCAGGTACGGATGGACCAAACCAAGTTTTTGACTATATCTGGCTAGTTGGCTGCACTATAGTCAAAGCGGGCTGCCTAGGCACCCAAGAGAACCAGAACACTTTCAAGCGGGCAGCCAGAATAGTATATTGTGTTCATCACATCTTTTCTCTTATGTATACTTTTGGTTAGTATCTAGGAGTATTAGTTTAATTTTGACAGAAACAAAGAGTAATAGATAGTAAAGTAAACACAGAGTGATAATATCGTATAATTCCCCTAATTACCAGAATAGTATATCATGTTCAACCAAAAAAACTGTTTTTATTTTATTCTCCTATGTGATAATATCATAATATTATTAATACATCATTGCTTATTCTCCTTTTCTTTTCATTTTTTTCTCTGTTTCTCTTTTCTTCTCCATGCTCCTGTTACTTCTTCCCAAGTAAAGTTTTTTTTTTTTTGTAACCGCAACTGATTTTTTTCCTATAGCTAATAGTCTTCTTCCCTTCTTTAATCACTCTTCTGCAATGACTGAAAATAAAGATGAACACCTTAATGCTTTTGTTTTTTATGATATGTGCCTATTTGTTTTTGGGGTTAGATGCTAATTGATGGAAATGAACTTTATGATTGTTTTACTTGAGACTTTTGCTTATGTATGCATTATATTCAAAGTATTTCAGGACTTTGAAGAGATTAATAAGTTATGACTTGTGACATCTTTCCTATATGTTTTAACTTTGAAGTGCAGTATCATGGTAGGTAACAGTAATTTGCAAGGATTTACCAACTTCACAAGTGTGGCTCATTCTAATGTCGTCCCACTTCGTGGACTGCAGTTGGGAATCAGTAATGCTGCCAGCCAGAAAATTATTACTATTTCTGGATCAATGTTAGTATCTTTTCTCAGTAGAGGAATATAATTTGGAGGAACAATTAAAGAAGTGGTTAACCATTCCTATGTGGTGTCTATATATTGGATAATAAAGCATGTTTCATGTTTAGCTAGGTCAGAGGTTTTACATTTGGCTAATCTGTTATGAAAATTGACTCATGCTTGTAATAATAACTGAGGATTTGCCATTCTCCTAAAGCTAACTTTGCACTGAACCTAAATTCATGTGTCTGGAAAGCTAGTCAAATAGGACGAAGAGACCTTTAGATAAGTTACAATGTTACCCATGGTTCTGGGATTGCCATAACATTAAGATCCTAGTTTCTTGGCAACTTCAAAGTTTAAGCTGGAAAAATGGTAGTTTAATAAGGTTTAGAAAGTACTTAAGTTTAAAGTTTGGCTTCTTAGAAAATACCTTTTACCGTTACGGCTATATGATTTGTTATAAAAGCCTATGCCTTTCAACTTCTTCACTGTTGCATCTTCCATTCAATTGGGAAACTAGAAGAAAAAAATAGCTAATGTTCTTTCCCTCCTCTTCTTCCCTGAAAAATTTCAAATGATAGAACTAAATTCAAAATTTTCTACACTGTTTGCTTAAGGTTGCCATTTTCTCCTCTGTGTGAATCTCTCTCTCATCTTTTTATGCTACCATATGTTCTCAAGTTATTTGGTTTGCATCTCTCCCAATTATTCCTTTTTCATGCATTATTTTGTATGTTGGGAGAAGACAAAGGAAAATAAATGGTATCGTGACTAAACTTAGTTTAAATTATTTTCTTAGGTACTTTCCTCTAAGAAAAAATAGGATACTGAAGTTTTAAATGAATTAGAAAAAATGGGGGAAAATGTTCTTTCCCTTTAGTGATATAGTTTTGATGCCTGGATTGAAATCTGATTAGATAATTTCCATCTAATACAAGCTTATTATTTTCCTCTTCAAAGAGAATCACTATAGTTGCTTCCTGTCCGTTCCAGTGTGCATGTCTTATTTTACTTACATAGAAATACCAATTATTCGTGCATCATAAGGGGTTTTCTGGTTGAAATGGAGGGGAGTGCTTCTGGAATAATGTGACAACATGACACCTTTAAAGTTGAAAGGAAAATGCTAGAAGGTGGCTACAAGACCAGACATGCTTTATGGAATAGTGTTTGGCAAATAAGAAACATGCCTATAAAATGAATCTAGTCGAAATGAGAATGCTGAGATGGATGAGTAGCAATACAATTAAAAGATAGGATAAGAAATGAATATAATCATGAGAAGTTATAGATAGAGAGCAATTGAGGATAAGACAAGAGAAAATCGTCTTATTTGCTTACAACATTAACCAATCGATGTTCGGGTAAGGAGGAACAATAATATAGTAGTTAAAAGAAGTCTCTAGAACTAGAGGTAGGTCTAAACGAACATGGATTGGAGTTTTAAAGAAGGATGTTGTTTTTGTTAGTGTTACAGAGGACATAGCCCTTAACACAGTTGAATGGAAGAAAAAAAGAGGATTCAAACAGCCTACCCCACAAATGTACAAAATAAACGAAACATGACAAGGAAAAAAAATATGAGGATAAAAAAGATTCAATAGATAGTTATTGAGATGTTGCACCTTCGAACAACATTATCCTTCTCATTGGTGGTGAAATTTAGATTGTCCATTTCAGCATAGGGTTCAGGAAATGATCCCTGAAGATCAGGATATAAGTCGACACCAAAGTCATCAAAATCCTCCATGTCAACATTCTGCCAAGAAATACAAAAAACTAATTTCAACAGAAAGAAAAATTATGGAATGAATAAGATAAAAAAAACAATTAAATATTCAAAGAAATTTAACTACAGTAAAAGAAGCCATACTGAACAGCGTTTATATGGTGAAGCACCAAAACATCACTTTACCGCTACACGTAGCATGGCATGGATGAAATTATATAATAACTGTATGAAGAACGAATTCTCCAAAATCGATGTCATGTCTATGTCAACACATTACATAAACATTGACACACAATAGTTGACTCTATGTGTAACCTCCACTTTTCCAAAATTTTTTTTTTTTATTTAATTGTTATTGATTAGGATTAATTAGTTTATAATTAGTGATTAGTTAATTAATTCTAATTAGTGTTTAGTTTAGGATTAACCTATGTTTAGGTTAATGGAAGTGTTATGTTTAGGTTAGGGATTAATCATGGATTAGAAAATATCTAGATAATTAGCATCCCATCTCTTCAAAACAAATATCTAGCCTTCCACCTCTTCAAGATAAATATCCAAGAGGCTTCCAAGAGAAGCTTTGACCCCCTCACACACCACCACACCCTCCCCTAAAGTGGCCAGCCACTATAAGTCCCCCACTCTCTTCACTCCACTTCACTTCATTCCCTCCTCCAAATCTTCTTCTCCAATTTTCCTCTTCCAAAAACCTTCCTCTCCACAATCTTTCCACCACCCAAACTTCACCAAAATACTTCCAAAGGAGGAACCAAGCTTGAGGAACATAGGAGGCTAGCAAGGAGCACTACCAAGGAGTCTTGAGCACATTTCTTCTTCCTACACCATCCCTTTAAGAGGTGGTTATTGGGAGCCCTTCCCAATAGATATGTTACTCTTCCCTCTAATAGAAATTCAATTTATTACTCAATAGAAAACCCTTCTTGGTTAGGAATAGGTTCTACAAGACTTCAAATATTGTATCTAAAGTTTTCATGGTAGGATAGTCGTCATGAATTGCTAGTAGTGTTAAGACCACCATGTGTTAGTGTAATTTCTTCAAAGAACTTTTGTCTTTAAAATTAGCAATGAAAAATATTTTTATGTTCAAAATAGTTATTCTAAGAGTTTGTGTCAAGAAGATTCATGAAACGCATGGCTAAAGCTCTTATATGTATTTTTGTATCTTATGTGTTTATGAAAATTTAGTATTTTGAGGTATTACATTAGAACTTGAGTTTTATATATATATATATATATATATATATATATATATATATATATATATATGAGAGTGTTATATATAGTATATAGATAATTATACTCATAGTTATTTTGGTATTTTTATGTTGGTATCATGAGGTTGGGATTGGTATCCTAATTTGTGTTTTGGTATCATGAATACCAATTGGTATTTATAAGTATTTGTTTGTGTGTGTGTTGATGGTATCATAGAATGATACTTGCATATCAAGGGTACCAATTGGTATTGGTTTTGATATGTATAAATATATATGTATGTGTTTACTTATATATGTATATGCATGTGTGTGTGAGTTATATATGTATAGATGTGTGTGTGTGTGTGTAGAGAGAGAGAGATACATGTGTATGTGAGTGTGTTTAAATATATATGTGTGTGTGCGGATATATATATATATATATATATATATATATATATATATAGAGAGAGAGAGAGAGAGAGAGAGAGAGAGAGAGAGATGTGAGGTGTGAGTATATATATATATAGAGAGAGAGAGGTGTGTGTGTAGATTTGTGTATATATATAAGTATATATATAGATGTGTGAGAAATACACATATACTTATGTGTTTATATATATATATATTGAGAGAGAGAGAGAGAGAGAGAGGTGTGTTTATATATATATATATATATATATATATATATATATATATATATATATTGAGAGAGAGAGACGAGTGTTTATATATATATATATATATATATATGTGTGTGTGTGTGTGTGTGTGTGTGTGTGTGTTTATATATATTGAGAGAGAGAGAGATATGTGTGTTTTTATATATATATAGAGAGAGATATGTGTGTTTATATATATATATATATATATATATATATATATATATATATCAGTGTAGTCAAAGGCGCACCTCAGGCGCGCCTAAGGTGCGCCTTGCTCCTAGGCGCAGGGGCAACGCCTCAGGACACTCCAGGCGAGGCACAATTCTTAAAGCGCACCTAAGGCGCGCCTAGGTGCGCCTTTTTCGAGCGCCTTGGAATAGCTAAGGCGCACCTTAAAATCTTGTGAAAAAATAACATGTTTAGACTATTTTTTAACTGATGTACTGTTTTTAGACTATTTTTTGAACTGATGTACTTTTTTTTTATTGTTTTCTCTCTCACTCACTCAATTCAAAGTGATTGCAACCTAGACATGGGAGAATTTGAAGCACACATGTTTATCAATGCAGAAATCCGATGTGAATATATATATATATATATATATATATAATTTTTGCGCCTCGTGTCGCTCGGGCGCGCGCCTTAAGTGCGCCTTGCGCCTCGGGCGATTTGGACCCTTTGCGCCTTGAGTGCGCCTTTAACTACCTTGATATATATATATATATATATATATATATATATATATATATATATATAAGTGTGTGTGTGTTAATAGGGGAGGGGAAGTGCAACAACAGAAGGAGCAAAAGCAGCAGCAGGAGCAAAGGCACCAGCAGCAGCACATGCAACAGCAGCAGAAATAGCAACAACACCACCACCATCATTATGATCATCATAATCTTGCTCAAAAGAGTGAGATGTTAGTTGGAATGAGGGTTTTAGTGAGTATTCAAGAGTGAAGTGTATTTGTGAGTTAGAAATATTAAAATTAGTATTGTGATAAATAGTGTTTAGTGTAGGTATTAAATACCAAGGTATTGAAATACCAAAGTATTGAATTAGGAAACTAGAACTGTTATATATAAAGTATAATAAGTGTTATACCTACGATATATATATATATATATATATATATATATATATATATATATATATATATATATATATATATATATATATGCTACTTTGAACTATATAAAACTATATTTTAGTATTGTAATAGTTATTATATAGGTATCACAAGTAGGTAGTAATTGACCTAGAGACTCACTAACTAAATAGATAAGTTGGATTTTGATTTCCATATTCCATATTGACATTTTAAACTCATATATATAGGTTATTTGGACTGCGGTACAAACTCAATCTCGTATCACCATCTCAGGACGGCAGACGAGTACATTCTTTGATTGTTTTCATTACTTGATAGTTTCAATACTTCGTGTTCTAGCTGTGCCTTACTTTCACGCTTGATACACGGATTGGTATTGTATGGATTCTCAGTTTGAATGGTGATTCTCATGTTTGTAATGTTGTCAAGTTGGTCATGGTTATCGTATTGAACAGGTTGTTCATGTTCATGTATCTCGTGCCTACCTTAATGATTTTCATGTTTCTAGAATTATTATATCTTGCCTTGAATCCACGAGTATTAGTCTGGCGAGGAAAAAATACTAAGTAGATGTGTGATCAAGGCCCGTCTTTCATGTTGATGTCATGTGAATAGCTAATCATGCAACTCACGTATGATTATGCCATATCCTCTTTCATGTAAATAGCCATCGACCGATGTGCCAGATTACCTTAGCCGATCACATATTGAAAACAATATTTTAAATTCACTTAGAGTGTTTCCAGTCTTCCCTTTTGTCATTCCAAGACTTTGTTATGACATATTGTAGTGATTATCTGCTTTATCACAGGTTACCATACCATAATTTAGATTTACCGTCTTTCAAGTATTGCATGCCTATTAGAGTCTTATAGTCTCTACCGTGTATATGGAACTACTTTCATTTATGTACTTTCGCTCAAATATATATATATATATATATATATATATATATATATATATATATATAAACACTCATCCCTCTCTCTCAATATATATATATATATATATATATATTGAGAGAGAGAGAGAGAGAGATGTGTGTTTATATATATATTGAGAGAGAGAGATGAGTGTTTATATATATATGTGTGTGTGTGTGTGTTTATATATATTAAGAGAGAGAGAGAGATATGTGTGTTTGTTTTTATATATATATATATATATATATATATATATATATATATATATATATATTGAGAGAATGTGTGTGTGTGTGTGTTTTTATATATATAGAGAGAGAGATATGTGTGTTTATATATATAGATATATAGATATAAGTGTGTGTGTGTTAATAGGGGAGGGGAAGTGCAACAACAGGAGGAGCAAAAGCAGCAGCAGCAGCAGCAAAGGCAGCAGCAGGAGCACATGCAACAGCAGCAGAAATAGCAATAACACCACCACCATCATTATCATCATCATAATCTTGCTCAAAAGAGTGAGATGTTAGTTGGAATGAGGATTTTAGTGAGTATTCAAGAGTGGAGTGTATTTGTGAGTTAGAAATACTAAAATTAGTATTGTGATAAATAGTGTTTAGTGTAGGTATTAAATACCAAGGTATTGAAATACCAAAGTATTGAATTAGGAAACTAGAACGGTTATATACAAAGTATAATAAGTGTTATACCTACGATATACATATATATATATATATATATATATATATATATATATATATATATATGCTACTTTGAACTATATAAAACTATATTTTAGTATTGTAATAGTTATTATATAGATATCACAAGTAGGTAGTAATTGACCTAGAGACTCACTAACTAAATAGAGAAGTTAGATTTTGATTTCCATATTGACATTGTAAACTAATATATAGGTTATTTGGACTGCAGTACGGACTCAATCTCATATCACCCTCTCAGAACGGCAGGCGAGTACATTTCTGATTGTTTTTATTACTTGATAGCTTCAATACTTCGTGTTCTAGCTATGCCTTACTTTCACGCTCGATACACGGATTGGTATTGTATGGATTCTCAGTTTGAATGGTGATTCTCATGTTGGTCATGTTGTCAAGTTGGACATGGTTATCGTATTGAACAGGTTGTTCATGTTCACGTATCTCGTGCCTACCTTGCGTAATGATTTTCATGTTTCTAGAATAATTGTATCTTGCCTTGAATCCATGAGTATTAGTCAGGAGAGGAAAAAATACTAAGTAGATGTGTGATCAAAGCTCGTCTTTCATGTTGATGTCATGTGAATAGCTAGCTAATCATGCAACTCACGTATGATTATGCCAGATCCTCTTTCATGTAAATAGCCATCGACGGATGTGCCAGATTACCTTAGTCGACCACATATTGAAAACAATATTTTAAATTAACTTAGAGTGTTTAGAGTCTTTCCTTTTGTCATTCAAATACTTTGTTATCACATATTGTAGTGATTATCAGCTTTATCACAGGTTATCATACCATAATTTAGATTTACCGTCTTTCAAGTATTGCATGTCTATTACAGTCTTATAGTCTCTACCATGTATATGGAACTACTTTCATTGATGTACTTTCGCTCAAGGTTCAAAAAAGCTGTATCGGTATCGGACAGTTTGTATGAGTATATGTATCGACAGTATCGACGATATCGGATCGGAGTATCGGATTTTTTGGTAGGATTTTTTTGGTATCGGCTGTATCGGCAATATTTAAATAATTATTAATAAATTAGTAAAAAATAGACAAAATAATTTTTGGTATCGGCTGTATCGGCAATATTTTTTGGTATCGACTATATTGGTTCATCTCGGTCCGTATCGGGTCTGTATCGGCCTATACAAAAAAAATTCCGTCACGAATCGGCCGATACCGATTATTTTAGGTTGTATTAGATCGGCAGTGGCCAAACCCGATCCGATACGGCCGATACGTATCGGTATCAGCCGATACTTTAAACCTTGCTTTTGCTCCAATCCTGACTTGAATATGTTGAAAATATTAGAAAATATTTTCGAGGATCAATTCTCCACTTACTACGGGGTCCAGGAGGACCTTATATCTGAGATTGACCCTGTCCTACCGGAGGATCCGGAAGCCCTCGCAGAAGAGATCTAGGCTGCTACTACTTAGTTTAATATAGCTTAGAATCTATTTTATCTGCCTGGACTTTGTCTCTGGTAGTCTTCTGTTATATGTTATTTTGGATTCAGACTTTTTGTAATCATTACCTAAACTTTAGACTTTATGGTTTCTATATGACGTTCCATTCACACTTATTTTTCTTAGAATTGTCATTTTAGTACTATGATAAATTTTATATATATTGCGTAAGTTGTTAGATAATTATGAGTACTAGACAGCGTTCTACCGCCGACACAGCGGCGTAGTCAGGACGTACCCACATACTCGTGTCCGAATTATCGGGTGCGGATCGTGACACTATGTATGTGTCCCTGTGGTCCTGTGTGCAACATAGCATGAACCAAAGATATCCATTATCCACACTATTCAAGAAAAAACCTCAAAAGAAGTAGTTGACTAAATTCACACAATTGTCCGAACACACGATAGCAGTACTGATCTCATGCCCTATAAGTATCAGTAAGCATTTCTACAGTTTTGAACTAAAGTAACCTGTAAATAGTTTTGAAACTTTGGAAAAGCATTAAAATGATGATTTTTATCAAAATATAACTAATGAAAGGTTAAAGCCTAAACATAATTTCACAAATTACTTATATTGTTTTATATCGAATTTGATCTAAAATAAAGCTCAAGTATGGCGATGAAAAGTAAACAACATGTATAGCATTGTACCATTTAGTTAAATCTAGATTATGTCAGCTAATTTTGGCTTGATTCGGAACGTAATAGACTCGACATTGACCAAGACCTCTCGGTGCCTGCCTGATAAAGAACATATCGACCAATACTAATTTTGTTGTGTAGTTTCGGATAGGCTAGGCTCAGATCGGTACAGGACGGCCAAATTTTAGGCATAGTTCCAACTATTTTCCAAGTACTCATCGAGTATCATTTTGCCAAGGACGTGCTAATTGGCATAATCATCCTATTTCACACACTGATATTTAAGAGATAAGTGGTGTTTCCAAGTTGTTTCGACTTTCACAATCCACTGGCCATATAAGCTTCTATGAATTTTCCCACTAGTAGCAATAATTCAAATCCATTTCAACCATACCGTTTTTAGAGAAATGATGGTGTCCGTGTCTGAGTTTGCAAAGCATCACTGCTCTAGCAGTTTGAAACAGAAACCCCTAAAATTTACTATTACGCGGATCAACAGGAAAGAAGTTGCAGGTGTAGTAGTTAACAAGGAGATGCCCGCTTTCATTTCTCTATTATTCTATCATACTTCACGACTAATCTTGGCTTCCTCAATGATAAACCGACAAACTGATACAAAAGTGAACTATCACCACTAACTGCCCCCTTTAACTTCATATTGAGGACAACTCAATCCAGTAAGAATTCATCCATCCTATTTTTTTCCGTTCCTAAACTACACGGTTTTAACCGTACTGAATTTCAATGTTCTAAAACTGGACTAACCTGTCATCAAACCGGACAAGAAATCGGGCATTTGGTCATAATGATTCAGATAAGTCGAATTTTCAAGCGGCCGTGTATGCAATTAAACCACGACAATTCCAATTAATGAGTAACAAGATTTATATAACAAGAGTGAAATCAAACGAAATCAAACGTCCTAAACCCTCACGACCAAATCTCACAACCATTTACCTTCGTTGGCGGCAACGCTTCTTTCTCTACGCATCCACCGCCATTTATTGCAACATTTCCAGCATCTTTGCTACATAATAAAGCACGATACCTAAATTTCGACACCAAATTATAACCAAAAAAAAAAAAACGTAAAACCAAGAATACTCACAAATCGCGAGCGACGACGGACCGGTCGGCAGGAACTCTCTTTATGACGACGCTGGAGCCAGCCTCTATTTCGACCTCCTCGTCCTCGAACCCTAATGTCCAGATCGAAGGAGAAAGTTATATGATGATGACGATGGAAGAACGAGAACGAAAGGAGGTGAAATGGGAGGGATACCTATGCCGGTGTCGGCGTCGGAGAGGAGGAGGTCGAAGTCGTGGCCAAGGTGGAGCTTCTTCTGGGCGACGATTCTGGCGCGGAGGTCGCGGACGGAGATGGAGCGGCGGCCGCCAAGATCGACAGAGTCGAAGGAGACGGCGCTGCGGAATTTGAAGCGGACTGACATGTTAGGGTTAGGGTTTGGGAATGTATTGAGTTTTGTTTTAGGGATGAAGAAGCAGAAAGCTTTTAGATCGGTTGTTTTCTGTTGCGATCTGGTAAAAGAGCGGAATTAGTCGGATTTTGATCGATGTGTATTTCCTTTTTTTAATTTTATATTTTATTTCTCATATTATATACGCTTAGTATGCGTTTGCAAGTATAATCTAAGTTATTAGTTAGTTTTTTTTATATTTTTAATTACATAAAAATAGACATGACTTTTTTTCTTTTTCTTTTACTTACAAACATAACGTACGGGATCTGACATAACGTTTGGGACTTTTGTGTACATTGTATTGTATGCCTTTGGGCCCACTGCCCCCAAACTCCCACGACATAACGTTCGAAATTTTTGTGCACACTGTATTGCATGTCTTTGGGCCCACTGTCTCCCAACTTCCACCATTTATAAATGAAAGAAATAATACGCTCCCGTTGCTCGATCCACTGACATTCTGCCACCCAGTCGGGATCTTATACCTCTCGTAGACATATGACTTACATGGCTAATTTGCATATGTTTTCTAACCTATTTATAATAGCACTAACGCATGTAAAAATAATTGGGTAATTAGAGTTTAGATATATATAGGAAAGTTTTATTGTCGGGCATGGAAGGAAGAATATAATAGAAAAAATAAAATAAATATTAAAAATTTATTGTCTACATTTTCTAATTGGACAGGGCATTGCTTAAACTCTAAGTTGGTATAAAATTCATGATCTAAACTCTAATTAGCCAAAATAATTGTTGGAAAAAAAAATTTAATTATAATTTTTTATAGATATGATTGTCATGTGTAATCGAATCCATCCGACCAGGAAGAATGACTCTCACCTTAACCACGTGAGTTAGATATGTTTGGTTATAGTTAGATAATATTATGTAGTTACACAATTAGTTATAATTTATTTATCTTTTCATTTTTAATTAATTACGTGAGGATATATATATACATACGATTTAGACGGTTCATTTAGTTAGATAAATCTCTTTACAATTTTCTGGGCACATGTATTGCATGTACAATTTTCAATGAGAGAAGAATATGACAGACATAAAAAAGAAAGAGGAACAAATACAGTCCATATTTATATTACTTTAAGACTAAAATACAGCTTGATACCCTCAACTATTCAAGTTTTACAACTTGATACCCTGAACTTTGATAAATATCAACTTGATACTATCAACTATTGTAATTTTTTATCTCGATACCCTCCGTCAGCCAGGATTACATTTTTTTGTTAAAAAAAAACTCTCTAAAATACCCTATTTCTCCATCTACAACCCCAATCCCCCTCATGCCGTTGCACATCCCCCCGCCCCCCTCCCCACGCGGTCGTGCCCCCTTCCCCAATATATATATATATATATATATATATATATATATATATATATATATATATATATATATATATATATATATATATATATATATATGTTAGAGTTCACGTACCAAAAAGAAAAAGATTACAAATTTATTATATTATTAAAAATAAGAATTTTTTTTTAATTATATTAAAATATTTTAAATATGATTTGACTATATTTTAATTACGATTTGTTATGGATATGCGTTTAGTTAGATAGTAAAATGTAGTTAGTTTAAATATAATTTAAATATTTAATATATTTAAGGATATGTTATATGTGTTAGAAAGATTTATTTATTTATTTTTTTTTTTGCTACGTGAGGAGATAACATATGTGTCATAACTGTATTTTTATTTTATTTTATTTGGATTCATAAATATTTACATATGTAAATATATTAATGAGTATGTATATATATAACTATATATGGTTATGCAATTTTAGTTTGCAAATTTGATCTAATTATAAATACTTAGATTATGAGGGGCCTTAATGGTTAAACCAACAAATTAGGAGGAGAAATCAGCAATATACCGATTATACCAATTTCCAACCCTTCACCTAATCTAGCTTTCCTTCATGAGTCAACATTTTTGTTGGCAACCTCTCCTTCCATCTCAAACTCCCATAAGCTACTTGTCATCACTAGCACCCTTTTCCATTTCCAATGAACCCAACCCATCTCCTAATACAATCACCAGCACCACTTCTTCTTCTTTATCCCTTCTTCCTCTCCTGCTCCTTCCCTCTATATCACCCTCCTCTCTCACCTCCTAAATATTATTGATGTCGCTGTTGTCCGCGCGTCCGCGCGCCCACCGCCGGCCACGTGATCGTCGTTGGACCACCCTCCGGCCCCCGACGACTTCACCTGCAGCTTCTCTGTCTCATTTCCTTTCAAATCTTAAATCCACATTTTTCCAATTTTCTTTCCAAATTCTAAATCTAGGTCAAGTAATTTCTAGTAAAGTTATATATATAACTTTGATCATTATAAATAGAGTTTTGATTTGGGAAGAGTTTGGAAAGAATTCTAGGCTGATTAAATTGAAGGCAAGCCCTCTCTTCTCTCCTAAAATTTCTTTTGTATTTCTAGAAAGTTTCCAATTTATATATATACATAGTTAGAGAAATATTTAGGAGTTATATTCGGAATAAATGGGTTAGGTACTGATTTTATATATACATGTGAAACGTAAGATAGGACACGAACACGAGGGATAGGACACAATATAATGCATACCGATACAATCAGTATCCTAAAATGGTGAAGTTAGTTTCACATTTGTATATCATGTTAATGTTAGTAATATATATATATATATATATATATATATATATATATATATATATATATATATATATATATAGGCTAATTATCCTTGGATATATATTTACGGACATGAGCCATATAAATATACGGTGCATGATTATACATGTCTACAACTGTTATGGAGATTTATAATTGGAACTTTAATACGGTAGTATTTACATATAGTTTGATATGTTACTTAGGTATTAAACAAAATTTTTGAAATGCATGAACTATGTATGAATGTTTAGCCATGATACTATATGCTTTATTTGTCTTAAAGGAAAAGAAAAACTTGTTATGAAGATTTCAAGTTATATAGGAAACCTACTTGCTTACCTTGTATGATTATATTAGGCCTAGCTTAGAATTTTGAAGTTAAAAGAAAAATTCACATTTTTTTATACAATTTATATATATTTAAATTCAATCCAGATTTTTTTAAATTGTGTTTAATTTGTATAAATCATCTTAAATTATTAGTTAAGACAAGTATTTATGAACACCCAATTAATTGGGTAAATTTGGTATCGATTTCCAAACCATGGTTTAAGTAGTTTGATCTCCTAAGAACAACCTACGACTCGCCCTATTTAGTTCATGATAATACAAACATCTCATATATATTATGAATTGAGATGTGAACCTTGAAATACTTATCATAGAGAGAGCCATTTAACATTAGACTAGGTAAAAGCTTAGTTTGGATTTTAGAGAAAGTTAATTAAATCATTAAATTATATATTCGTAGGCACTATCTCAGGATATGATTTGTGAAATAATTTGTGTTTGAAATAGAAATTTTTAGACTCTGATGTCTCTTTATACTAGATCAATATCTTAAAATATTCTGAATTTTGAATTTCTTTAGTATGTGAGAATTAATAGAAGTTGGATTTGATATCTCTATGTTCTAACACTTGTGTTTCCTTGGAAATGAAGCATAACATTTATTAAATGATAATTGCAATAGCTAAGGTAAATAGCTTGCCGCCAAGGTAAAAGTTAAGTTTTATCTTATCTTATTTTTATGAGATATACTATGTGTGATTACCGGTGTTGAGAATTGCTCCACCGAAGGGGTCGGTGAACCCGAAGAATTCTACGGAGGGTTGCTCCGGGTCTTCATATAAATTATAAAAATCCCGGACTCCAAAATACAAAGGAGATTCAGGCAAAAAAATTAAGAAATTCTAGAGATAGGCATTTTCAAAAATTCGAATATTTGGTTAGTCTCTATTTCAAGTTATTTAGCAAGCTAATTGAATTAGGATCAAACTCTAAAAAATCTTAGATTTCAGATTTAGAATATATGACATGTAGGATATACTTGCACGTGCACAAAAGAGCAACAAAAGTTTCAATGCTTCACATTCCAAGGTAAGGTGTACCAACTTCCCTGTTTTCGGATTTGGTCCTACCAAATGGAATGTTACTGTTTAAATGTGATGTCTTGAGCACACGAAACAGATACATGATTGGATATTTAATATTTTTGCTAAGACGAAATATCTTGTCGAACAGTATTCTCGTAAAGCGTGTGGTTGCTGACACACGAGACGAGATACGAATTGGACAAGTAATTCAACTTAAATGATATGTTATATAGGAATGATTATGAATTTGTAGAATTGCATTGGGGCGGAAGAGAACATTTGGATCACACCGGCGAACTCTTTGCAATATTAATTGTGTTTAAAAAGTAATATTGATCAGTAGTTCCGGCATACGTATGGCCATACGAGGACCAAGGTGAGGTTTAGCTCACTTATTTTTTATTGGATCCGAATTTTGAAAGAGATTAAATTCAATAATTTTATATGTCCAATGTTGACCTATGTTCCGAATTCTTGAAAAAGTTCAAGATATTTGTAAACACCCTATATTTTTAGATTTTTAAAATCAATTTTTGGAATTAATATGCAATTTTCAAGAATTTACATAGGCCCTGTAGTGAGTTTGTAATTTTTAATTACCAATAAATAACATTAAAATGAAATGAAAATATGATTTTATGGTGTAAAATAGAAAATCGGACTTAGGGTAATTTTCTGGGATTTTATTGGGCCTCGGACCTATTTCTAAAAGCCTAAAAACTATTTTCTAATTAAATTAATTTATTATTATTATTATTGTTATTATTATTATTTATTTATTTACTGTTTTGGGCCCGGCCCGGCCCAGTGGGCCGAGCCCGTTGAATCCAGCCCAGCCCCCTTGGCTTAGCGGGTCGGGCGGGTCCGCCAACCCGGACCCGCGCCCAACCCGACCCGCATCTCCCTCACCCTCTCCCCCACGATCTCCTCCAGCCCGACTCCTCCGGCCACCACCCTGGAAAAGCGCCGCCTCCGCCTGGGGAGGCCACGTCCCCCCTCAGCCCGACTCCCCCGGCCACGTCCTCCCCTCCGGCACCCTATAAACACCCCTCTCCCCCACCGTTCTCCTCCTCCCTCGCTTCACCTTCCCCGAACCGACCCCTCGCAGGAACCCTAGGCCGACCCCCTCCCCTAGCCACCGCCCCAGCGCCGCCCAGCTCCTCCAGCAGCGCCGTCCAGCGCCAGAGCAGCGCCGCCTCCCTTTCCCCTTCCCCTTCCTCTTCTTCCTCCGCCTCCCAGCCATTTCCCCCTCCTCCGTCCGGAGCCCGCCGACCAGCGCTCCTCCAGCGCCGCCCCGACCCCGGCTGCCCTTCTGTCACTACCACATTTTAGGAAAAAGGATATTTTAGTAATTTCCTATTTAAATAAATATTGTGCATGATAAATAATTTTTGTTGTATTATTTAATTGTTGTTGGATGTTATTTAATTATTTTGGACTTATTTTAGTAGACCCAACTAGTGTAGTTTGGACCCATGGACCAACATGAATTAAATAGTTAGACTTGGCCCATTTAGAAAGCCCATAATTAAGGAGATGGATTAAATTAATTAAGTGATTAGACTAGAAGCTTCCTTCCTTAATTATTTCTTCATGAGAGGCCCCAAGGGGTACATTGGACATTTTACAATTGCTTGGGAGAGGGGCAAGGCCGGCCTATTAAAAGAGGGGGGAAATTTCTCTCTCCTCTCATTCTCATTCCAAATCTAGATCTAGAATTTTTCCACTCCCAAATTCTTTCCATTCCCATTCCAATTCCCCACCAAATTCATCACAATTCTTCCCAATTCACCATTAGAAAGTTGAGAAGCAAGGATCTAGAAGGAGGAAGCAAGGATCTACAAAGAGGAGCAAGGATCTATAATTTGGAAGCAAGTTCATCTCAATTGGAGGTTTCATTGGGAATCCATCTCCCAATAGATATAATTCAGTTTTTCTCATTAAAATAGCTTCTAAATCTGAGATTTAATCATGTAAAATCAACCTATATGTATGTACTACCCATAGGACTTTGTTTTATGTTCATAGGAGACCCATGGAGAAAGTTATGGTACTTTTTGTATCAATTTTGTTGGAATTCCGAATTTATATTTTGTTGTGTGTGTCAATTGATCCTATAGATCAATTGGGCATGTGTTTTTGTGTTTGGGGCTAGTGTCGTGTCCATAATTTGGTACATGTGGTTCGTATCCCAACTATTTGGTGATACGTGTCATTTTGGGGGTTTTTCCTCCGACACGGGACTTTGAACATGTCGTATTTTGACACGGACACATAGATCTACTTTTGACACTTTGATTTATTCATAAATATTATTTGTGACTTGTTTGTGTCCTTCGGGGTACAATTGGTTGTGTGTTGGACTCGTGTCACATGCGTATCCTAGATCTAGTGGGATACGGTGTGAAACTTTCCAATTTGGTGTGTTTATGTGTAGATCTAACTATTTATGCTTTAAATTCTTCATTTATAATTAGTAAATATATATAGATATTATATATTTATTTTATTGTATTTATTATGATGTTGTAGCATAGATCTATATTTTTATGTATTTTAATATGATGTATAAATATAGATATGTAGCTTTCTTGCATGCAATTATATATGTACTTATGTTAATAAAATATTTTATACATAAAGGTTTGTAAAATATATTTATGTGTTTAAATGTGTGATTATATTATTTATAATTATTTGTATATTAATGTATTTTTTTATGTGTGCTTCTAGCTATGTAAAATACATACATTAATATGTGCATGTGTTTGGTATTTTAATTTTGTAAGTTTATATGTAGGTATATATAAGTATATAGTTATTAAATTTGTTTTATATATATATATATGCATTTTGATTTATATATATGTATATATATAGGTGTTTTTGTGAGGTATAATACTAATAATAATATATTATTTTATTTGTATAAATATTTGTTTGTATATACATTATTTAGAGTGTGCATTATTTGTACTATTAGTATTCTTGTGTGGGTATCTTTTGGGATCTAATTTTGATTCCTAAATTGTTGTATTTTATTTCCATATTATTTTATATAGAGGTCTTGTGAGGTTGACCTTGGTTTGACCATGTTTGACTTTAGAGTTGACCATAGTTGACTTTTGACTTAGAATTTATTTATTGACCTAGAAATTGACTAGTTTGACTTGTTCTCTTTCCGGGACCTTGTATTAATGTGGTATTCCATATCTAGGTCTTCGAGGTACCGAGTCAGACATCTGTGAGACTTTTTATTTGGACTTCAGGCGAGTACATTCTCTGATAGTTTCTCATTTATGATATCCTCTATGTTCGTTGTATCTAGTGTAGATATACATGTTTCTCTTGACACTATGGTTACACGGATTGGTATATCCGGATCTCGTCATGAGATGTTATTCCTTGGTATATGGTGTATATGGTACAAGTATTGTTTCATTGGTTATCTTGTACATGTACAGACACCGATTTTCGGGAGGAGTCGCTCTCTTCTTGGGGAATCTAGTGCCATAACATACCGTGGTTGGATCTATTATACCAGTTGGGGGTGGGGAATATTAGTATAGATATGTGATCAAATCCCTATTGAATAAAGTATTGGTAAGCGAATAGTGTTGATCATGCACCGCATGTATGATTAGCCAGGCCGCATTGTATCTTGCCCAAGCCGATCACATGTTAAGCTAGTACTCACACACTTAGTCATTAGTATTATTGTTTCATTGGCATATTGTTCATTATTGTATTTCTTTCCAGTATTTTCTTATTGTCTATATATCTCTTGTATCTATTGTGCATCTTGTTTATCCACAGCTATTTACTGTTACATAGTTTTATCATTAATTGAGAACTGCTGTTAGGGTTGTACTCTGCTCCTTTCCTGACTGGATATATTTTTCCAGATGACACTGAGGAGTACCCTACCTATTATGGACCCCAGGATGTTGTGGGTTTAGATTCGGAGACCCTAGCTCAAGAGGGACTTATCCCAACTGAGACAGTTGACCCTGGAGTATAGCTTTGTAGTATGTTGGTATTCTTTTGTACTGGATTTGTCTCCAACTTATTTTGTTACTCTTCAGACTCATTGATGTACTATTTTTAAACTCATGATTTGTATGATGACTATTCTATTCTCATCTGATTCGTGCTCATTCTATCTTAGTTCTGTGATTGAGTATTCTATCATTATTGGTGGTTCATTACTTTAGATAGACTATCTAGACAGCGTTCTACCGCCGATTCTGCGGCGTAGGCTGGGCGTTGTTTCCGACTAGTATCCTTACATCGGGTACGGGTCATGACACGTTTTTGGTGGTGGCCCATGCAGGTCTAGCTTCACAAGTATGTGATGTCGTGGTAGTGCGACAACTTAGTTGTACTACTGCGAGCCTGCAATAGGATATAGGATATAGGTTGAGATACTCAATCACATCTAGAAAAATTCTTTTGATTCAACTATTCTCCTTTGACATTGATACTTGATCCCTTAAACTGTCCTTTCCTTGATGTCTTACATCTTGTGCCATATTGATTCTCATTCCGTCTTTTTATGAGACATACTCGGAGATACTTGCGGAGGCACGCAAGGTTGAGCGGGATCTGGGTTTGAAGACCAAGAGAGACCGTGATTCTTTTCTGGGGGCCAACGGCAGTGCAGTATCTGCCAAACGTCCTCATTTCCAGCAGCCATAGCAGAACTAGACTCCAGCTAGAGCGCCTTTTCATCAGGCACCTCAGCAGCAGAGACAGTTTCAGCAAGCTCCATGCAACTTCTGCAAGAAGCCTGGCCACATCTGGAAAGTTTGCAGGAGGAGGCTAGGAGTTTGTTTGTATTATGGTACTGAAGGGCATCAATCAAGGGAGTGTCCTCGTCGTGCAGTTCAGGGAGCAGCTCCAGTTTCGAGGACACAAACGAGACCACCTGCAGCACAGCCGAGGGGACCGCTTCCGACATAGCAGCAGCATTTTGTCCAGCATCAACAGCAGGAAGGTGCTCGACAGGGACGAGCGTTTGCTATGACCGTCGTAGAGGAAGAACCCACAGGAGATGTCATCGCAGGTTCTATTCTTCTTGATTCCATTCCAGCTTTAGCTTTGTTTGATAGTGGTGCTTCCCATAGTTTTGTATCTGTTTTTTTTGCTCTGAAGCATGGTTTGGTAGCTGAGTCTTTGCTTAGGACTTGCAAGATCATGACCGGGGGAGGCATTATCCTGGTTAATGATATTTGCAAGGATCGGAGAGTTACTCTGGGAGGCCGGGAGTTGAGTGCGTGTCTACTTGTAATGCCACTTCCGAGCTACGATATTGTACTTGGGATGGATTGGTTGAGTAGGCACCGTGCTAGCATAGACTGTAGAGGAGGTAGAGTTTTGTTTGGTTCGCCAGGAGAGCCAGAGTTCGAGTTTGCTAGAGGAGCTGCGGAGCAGGGGGAAGGCATTATTTGTGGAGCTATGGTGGAAGACAAGGAGTTGCCGCATCCGTTGATAGCAGAATTCTTGGATGTGTTTCCTGGGGAATTGTCAAGATTGCCACCAGATCGAGATGTTAAATTTTCTATAGACTTGGTGCCAGGTGCAGAACCAATTTTGCAGCATGTCTATAGAGTAAACAACAGCGAGCTGGTCGAGTTGAAGAAGCAGGTGGACGAATTGCAGGATAAGGGATTTATCAGATCGAGTTCTTCACCATGGGGAGCCCCGGTATTGTTTGTACCGAAGAAGGATGGATCGATGCGTATGTGCATTGATTACAGGGCTTTGAATAATCTCACTATCAAGAATAAGTATCCTTTGCCACGGATTGATGATCTGTTTGATCAGTTGAGTGGTGCGAAGGTATTTTCTAAGATAGATTTGAGATCAGGCTACCATCAGGGGAAGGTGAAGCCGGAGGACATACCGAAGACTGCTTTTAGAACTCGGTATGGTCAGTTCGAGTTTATGGTGATGCCTTTTGGTTTGACTAATGCACCGGCGGTATTTATGAACTTGATGAACAAGGTGTTCCACCAGTACCTTGACAAGTTCGTGGTGGTGTTCATCGACGACATACTCATATACTCGAGGACACCGGAGGAGCATGAGGAGCATTTGAGGATTGTGTTGGATGTGCTGAGGAAGGAGAAGTTGTATGGGAAGTTGTCCAAATGTGAGTTTTTCTTGGACAAGGTAGAATTCTTGGGGCATGTTGTGACTGGTGATAGTATTTCAGTGGATCCGAAGAAGATTTCAGCAGTAGAATCTTGGAAGACTCCGAGTTCAGTAGCAGAGATCAGGAGTTTCTTGGGATTGGCAGGCTACTACAGGAAGTTTGTGCAAGATTTTTCGAGGATTGCTGAGCCGATGACCAGACTCACAAGGAAGGATGTGGAGTTTGTTTGGACGGAGGATTGCCAGGTTGCTTTTGAAGAGTTGAAGAAGAGGTTGACGTTTGCTCCTATTTTGACGTTGCCATCAGGGTCCGGAGGTTTCACTATTTATAGTGATGCATCGGGAAAGGGTTTAGGTTGTGTTCTTCAGCAGCATGGGAAAGTGATTGCCTATGCATCCAGGCAATTGCATCCTCATGAAAAGAACTATCCTACCCATGATTTGGAGTTGGCAGCCGTCATCTTCGCTCTGAAGTTGTGGAAACATTATTTGTACGGAGAGCGTGTGGAGATCTTCACAGACCACAAAAGCTTGAAGTACGTTTTCACGCAGAAGGAGTTGAACATGAGGCAGCGTCGGTGGTTGGAACTAATGAAGGATTTTGACATCTCTTTACAATATCATCCTGGGAAAGCCAATGTAGTTGCCGATGCTTTGAGCAGGTATCCGGTAGCTATGTTCTTGACGCAGGATCGATATTTGTTGGAGGACTTGGAGAGCTTGGGCATTGAGGTGATTGTTCCTGGTGGTGCTATGCAGATGTGGGGATTGCAGATACACTCAGATTTGATGGACAGGATCAAGGCAGCACAGTATGATGACGTATCTTTGAGGAGTATCAGAGCTCAAGTGAGAGCAGGATTGGAGGATGATTTTACTATTTCAGAGGATGGATCTTTGAGGCATGGAGTTAGATTGTGTGTGCCTAGTGGGGAGTTGCGTGAGGAGGTGTTGCAGGAAGCACATCGCTCTCAGTATTCCATACATCCAGGTGCTAACAAGATGTATCGGGATATACGAGAGAGTGTGTGGTGGTATGGCATAAAGAGGGAAGTGGCACAGTTTGTATCCAGATGCTTAGTGTGCCAGCAGGTGAAAGCCGAGAGGCAGAGGTCAGGAGGTTTACTTCAGCCATTACCCATTCCAGAGTGTAAGTGGGAACACATTACTATGAATTTTGTGTCCGGACTTCCACGATCTCCAGGAGAGAAAGACGCGATTTGGGTCATTGTTGATAGGTTGACCAAGTCGGCCCACTTTTTGCCTTTCAAGGTGGGTTTGTCTACGGAGAAGCGGGCAGAGATGTATGTGAGGCAGATCGTTAGGATACATGGAGTTCCCGTCAGCATAGTCTCAGATCAGGATAGTCGTTTCACTTCTCATTTCTGGAGGAGTTTGCAGGAGAGTTTGGGCACTCAGCTCAGGTTCAGTACTGCATATCATCCCCAGACAGATGGGCAGTCAGAGAGGACTATCCAGACTCTCGAGGATATGTTGCGCACTTGTGTACTAGATTTCGGGGGTTCTTGGGAGGACCATCTCTATTTGGTAGAGTTTGCTTACAACAACAGTTACCAGGCCAGTATAGAGATGTCACTTTTTGAAGCTCTATATGGTCGGAGGTGTCGTACTCCTTTGTCTTGGGAAGATGTTGGAGAGAGAGTTTTGCTTGGTCCAGAAATGGTTGTGGATGCAGCAGAGAAGGTTCAGTTGATTAGAGACAGACTTCGAGTGGCGCAGGACAGACAGCGGCATTGGGCCGATAGCCATCGGAGACCTTTGGAGTTTGAGGTATAGTTTAGATTTTGTTTGTGCTTGTTCTTGTTTGTTATAGATTAAGTTCTTAAGATGGTATTTTGTTTTAGGTGGGTGGTTTGGTGTTTCTGAGGATTTCTCCGACACGAGGCACGATTCGCTTCGGTGGAGGCGGAAAGCTTAGTCCGCGATTCATCGGACCTTTCACTGTTCTAGAGAGGGTCGGTGCAGTTGCTTATAGACTAGACTTGCCACCTGCATTGGAGGGAGTGCACAACGTGTTTCATGTGTCGCAGTTGAGACGATACGTGACAGATCCTAGTCATGTATTGGATCACTCAGAGATAGAGGTGGGCCCTACTCTTAGCTATCCAGAGCAGCCAGTTGAGATTCTGGATCGGAGAGAGAAGGTGCTGAGGAACCAGACTATTCCTTTGGTGCGTGTCGCGTGGAGGCATCACTCTCCGGGGGAGTCTACCTGGGAGAGAGAGGATGACATGCGAGAGCGTTATCCATATTTGTTTGTACCTTGAGGTGTGTTATTTCTAGTTATGTTCATTGTTATGTTCTGTTCATTAGTTAGTTGTGATTCTTTAGTTCTGTTCTGTGTTTTTCTGGGGGTAGTTTTCGTCTTTGAATTTCGAGGACGAAATTATTTAAGGAGGGTAGACTTGTCACTACCACATTTTAGGAAAAATGGTATTTTAGTAATTTCCTATTTAAATAAATATTGTGCATGGTAAATAATTTTTGTTGTATTATTTAATTGTTGTTGGATGTTATTTAATTATTTTGGACTTATTTTAGTAGACCCAACTAGTGTAGTTTGGACCCATGGACCAACATGAATTAAATAGTTAGACTTGGCCCATTTAGAAAGCCCATAATTAAGGAGATGGATTAAATTAATTAAGTGATTAGACTAGAAGCTTCCTTCCTTAATTATTTCTTCATGAGAGGCCCCAAGGGGTACATTGGATATTTTACAATTGCTTGGGAGAGGGGCAAGGCCGGCCTATTAAAAGAGGGGGGGAATTTCTCTCTCCTCTCATTCTCATTCCAAATCTAGATCTAGAATTTTCCCACTCCCAAATTCTTTCCATTTCCATTCCAATTCCCCATCAAATTCATCCCAAATTATTTCCAATTCACCATTAGAAAGTTGAGAAGCAAGGATCTAGAAGGAGGAAGCAAGGATCTACAAAGAGGAGCAAGGATCTACAATTTGGAAGCAAGTTCATCTCAATTGGAGGTTTCATTGGGAATCCATCTCCCAATAGGTATAATTCAGTTTTTTCCATTAAAATAGCTTCTAAATTTGAGATTTAATCATGTAAAATCAACCCATATGTATGTACTACCCATAGGACTTTGTTTTATGTTCATAGGAGACCCATGGAGAAAGTTATGGTGATTTTTGTGTCAATTTTTTTGGAATTCCGAATTTACATTTTGTTGTGTGTGTCAATTGATCCTATAGATCAATTGGGCATGTGTTTTTGTGTTTGGGGCTAGTGTCGTATCCATAATTTGGTACATGTGGTTCGTATCCCAACTATTTGGTGATACGTGTCATTTTGGGGGTTTTCCCTCCGACACGGGGCTTTGAACATGTCGTATTTTGACACGGACACATAGATCTACTTTTGACACTTTGATTTATTCATAAATATTATTTGTGACTTGTTTGTGTCCTTCGGGGTACAATTGGTTGTGTGTTGGACTCGTGTCACATGCGTATCCTAGATCTAGTGGGATACGGTATGAAACTTTCCAATTTGGTGTGTTTATGTGTAGATCTAACTATTTATGCTTTAAATTCTTCATTTATAATTAGTAAATATATATAGATATTATATATTCATTTTATTGTATTTATTATGATGTTGTAGCATAGATCTATATTTTTATGTATTTTAATATGATGTATAAATATAGATATGTAGCTTTCTTGCATGCAATTATATATGTACTTATGTTAATAAAATATTTTATACATAAATGTTTGTAAAATATATTTATGTGTTTAAATGTGTGATTATATTATTTATAATTATTATATAATTATTTGTATATTAATGTATTTTTTTATGTGTGCTTCTAGCCATGTAAAATACATACATTAATATGTGCATGTGTTTGGTATTTTAATTTTGTAAGTTTATATGTAGGTATATATAAGTATATAGTTATTAAATTTGTTTTATATATATATATGCATTTTGATTTATATATATGTATATATATAGGTGTTTTTGTGAGGTATAATACTAATAATAATATGTTATTTTATTTGTATAAATATTTGTTTGTATATACATTATTTAGAGTGTGCATTATTTGTACTATCAGTATTCTTGGGTGGGTATCTTTTGGGATCTAATTTTGATTCCTAAATTGTTGTATTTTATTTCCATATTATTTTATATAGAGGTCTTGTGAGGTTGACCTTGGTTTGACCATGTTTGACTTTAGAGTTGACCATAGTTGACTTTTGACTTAGAATTTATTTATTGACCTAGAAATTGACTAGTTTGACTTGTTCTCTTTCCGGGACCTTGTATTAATGTGGTATTCCATATCTAGGTCTTCGAGGCACCGAGTCAGACATCTGTGAGACTTTTTATTTGGACTTCAGGCGAGTACATTCTCTGATAGTTTCTCATTTATGATATCCTCTATGTTCGTTGTATCTAGTATAGATATACATGTTTCTCTTGACACTATGGTTACACGGATTGGTATATCCGGATCTCGTCATGAGATGTTATTCCTTGGTATATGGTGTATATGGTGCAAGTATTGTTTCATTGGTTATCTTGTACATGTACAGACACCGATTTTCGGGAGGAGTCGCTCTCTTCTTGGGAAATCTAGTACCATAGCATACCGTGGTTGGATCTATTATACCAGTTGGGGGTGGGGAGTATTAGTATAGATATGTGATCAAATCCCTATTGAATAAAGTATTGGTAAGCGAATAGTGTTGATCATGCACCGCATGTATGATTAGCCAGGCCGCATTGTATCTTGCCCAAGCCGATCACATGTTAAGCTAGTACTCACACACTTAGTCATTAGTATTATTGTTTCATTAGCATATTGTTCATTATTGTATTTCTTTCCAGTATTTCCTTGTTGTCTATATATCTCTTGTATCTATTGTGCATCTTGTTTATCCACAGCTATTTACTGTTACATAGTTTTATCATTAATTGAGAACTGCTGTTAGGGTTGTACTCTGCTCCTTTCCTGACTGGATATATTTTTCCAGATGACACTGAGGAGTACCCTACCTATTATGGACCCCAGGATGTTGTGGGTTTAGATTCGGAGACCCTGGCTCAAGAGGGACTTATCCCAACTGAGACAGTTGACCCTGGAGTGTAGCTTTGTAGTATGTTGGTATTCTTTTGTACTGGATTTGTCTCCAACTTATTTTGTTACTCTTCAGACTCATTGATGTACTATTTTTAAACTCATGAGTTGTATGATGACTATTCTATTCTCATCTGATTCGTGCTCATTCTATCTTAGTTCTGTGATTGAGTATTCTATCATTATTGGTGGTTCATTACTTTAGATAGACTATCTAGACAGCGTTCTACCGCCGATTCTGCGGCGTAGGCTGGGCGTTATTTCCGACTAGTATCCTTACATCGGGTACGGGTCATGACACGTTTTTGGTGGTGGCCCATGTAGGTCTAGCTTCACAAGTATGTGATGTCGTGGTAGTGCGACAACTTAGTTGTACTACTGCGAGCCTGCAATAGGATATAGGATATAGGCTGAGATACTCAATCACATCTAGGAAAATTCTTTTGATTCAACTATTCTCCTTTGACATTGATACTTGATCCCTTAAACTGTCCTTTCCTTGATGTCTTACATCTTGTGCCATATTGATTCTCATTCCGTCTTTTTATGAGACATACTCGGAGATACTTGCGGAGGCACGCAAGGTTGAGCGGGATCTGGGTTTGAAGACCAAGAGAGACCGTAATTCTTTTCTGGGGGCCAACGGCAGTGTAGTATCTGCCAAACGTCCTCATTTCCAGCAGCCACAGTAGAACTAGACTCCAGCTAGAGCGCCTTTTCACCAGGCACCTTAGCAGCAGAGACAGTTTCAGCAAGCTCCATGCAACTTCTGCAAGAAGCCTGGCCACATCTGGGAAGTTTGCAGGAGGAGGCTAGGAGTTTGTTTGTATTATGGTACTTAAGGGCATCAATCAAGGGAGTGTCCTCGTCGTGCAGTTCAGGGAGCAGCTCCAGTTTCGAGGACACAGACGAGACCACCTGCAGCACAGCCGAGGGGACCGCTTCCGACATAGCAGCAGCGTTTTGTCCAGCATCAACAGCAGAAAGGTGCTCGACAGGGACGAGCGTTTGCTATGACCGTCGTAGAGGAGGAACCCACAGGAGATGTCATCGCAGGTTCTATTCTTCTTGATTCCATTCCAGCTTTAGCTTTGTTTGATAGTGGTGCTTCCCATAGTTTTGTATCTGTTTTTTTTGCTCTGAAGCATGGTTTGGTAGTTGAGTCTTTGCTTAGGACTTGCAAGATCATGACCGGGGGAGGCATTATCCTGGTTAATGATATTTGCAAGGATCGGAGAGTTACTCTGGGAGGCCGGGAGTTGAGTGCGTGTCTACTTGTAATGCCACTTCCGAGCTACGACATTGTACTTGGGATGGATTGGTTGAGTAGGCACCGTGCTAGCATAGACTGTAGAGGAGGTAGAGTTTTGTTTGGTTCGCCAGGAGAGCCAGAGTTCGAGTTTGCTAGAGGAGCTGCGGAGCAGGGGAAAGGCATTATTTGTGGAGCTATGGTGGAAGACAAGGAGTTACCGCATCCGTTGATAGCAGAATTCTTGGATGTGTTTCCTGAGGAATTGTCAGGATTGCCACCAGATCGAGATGTTGAATTTTCTATAGACTTGGTGCCAGGTGCAGAACCAATTTCGCAGCATGTCTATAGAGTAAACAACAGCGAGCTGGTCGAGTTGAAGAAGCAGGTGGACGAATTACAGGATAAGGGATTTATCAGATCGAGTTCTTCACCATGGGGAGCCCCGATATTGTTTGTACCGAAGAAGGATGGATCGATGCGTATGTGCATTGATTATAGGGCTTTGAATAATCTCACTATCAAGAATAAGTATCCTTTGCCACGGATTAATGATCTGTTTGATCAGTTGAGTGGTGCGAAGGTATTTTCTAAGATAGATTTGAGATCAGGCTACCATCAGGTGAAGGTGAAGCCGGAGGACATACCGAAGACTGCTTTTAGAACTCGGTATGGTCAGTTCGAGTTTATGGTGATGCCTTTTGGTTTGACTAATGCACCGGCGGTATTTATGAACTTGATGAACAAGGTGTTCCACCAGTACCTTGAAAAGTTCGTGGTGGTGTTCATCGACGACATACTCATATACTCGAGGACACCGGAGGAGCATGAGGAGCATTTGAGGATTGTGTTGGATGTGCTGAGGAAGGAGAAGCTGTATGGGAAGTTGTCCAAATGTGAGTTTTTCTTGGACAAGGTAGAATTCTTGGGGCATGTTGTGACTGGTGATGGTATTTCAGTGGATCCGAAGAAGATTTCAGCAGTAGAATCTTAGAAGACTCCGAGTTCGGTAGCAGAGATCAGGAGTTTCTTGGGATTGGAAGGCTACTACAGGAAGTTTGTGCAAGATTTTTCGAAGATTGCCGAGCCGATGACCAGACTCACAAGGAAGGATGTGGAGTTTATTTGGACGGAGGATTGCCAGGTTGCTTTTGAAGAGTTGAAGAAGAGGTTGACGTTTGCTCCTATTTTGACGTTGCCATCAGGGTCCGGAGGTTTCACTATTTATAGTGATGCATCGGGAAAGGGTTTAGGTTGTGTTCTTCAGCAGCATGGGAAAGTGATTGCCTATGCATCCAGGCAATTGCATCCTCATGAAAAGAACTATCCTACCCATGATTTGGAGTTGGCAGCCGTCATCTTCGCTCTGAAGTTGTGGAAACATTATTTGTACGGAGAGCGTGTGGAGATCTTCACAGACCACAGAAGCTTGAAGTACGTTTTCACGCAGAAGGAGTTGAACATGAGGCAGCGTCGGTGGTTGGAACTAATGAAGGATTTTGACATCTCTTTACAATATCATCCTGGGAAAGCCAATGTAGTTGCCGATACTTTGAGCAGGTATCCGGTAGCTATGTTCTTGACGCAGGATCGATATTTGTTGGAGGACTTGGAGAGCTTGGACATTGAGGTGATTGTTCCTGGTGGTGCTATACAGATGTGGGGATTGCAGATACACTCAGATTTGATGGACAGGATCAAGGCAGCACAGTATGATGACGTATCTTTGAGGAGTATCAGAGCTCAAGTGAGAGCAGGATTGGAGGATGATTTTACTATTTCAGAGGATGGATCTTTGAGGCATGGAGTTAGATTGTGTGTGCCTAGTGGGGAGTTGCGTGAGGAGGTGTTGCAGGAAGCACATCGCTCTCAGTATTCCATACATCCAGGTGCTAACAAGATGTATCGGGATATACGAGAGAGTGTGTGGTGGTATGGCATGAAGAGGGAAGTGGCACAGTTTGTATCCAGATGCTTAGTGTGCCAGCAGGTGAAAGCCGAGAGGCAGAGGTCAGGAGGTTTACTTCAGCCATTACCCATTCCAGAGTGTAAGTGGGAACACATTACTATGTATTTTGTGTCCGGACTTCCACGATCTCCAGGAGAGAAAGACGCGATTTGGGTCATTGTTGATAGGTTGACCAAGTCGGCCCACTTTCTGCCTTTCAAGGTGGGTTTGTCTACGGAGAAGCTGGCAGAGATGTATGTGAGGCAGATCGTTAGGATACATGGAGTTCCCGTCAGCATAGTCTCAGATCGGGATAGTCGTTTCACTTCTCATTTCTGGAGGAGTTTGCAGGAGAGTTTGGGCACTCAGCTCAGGTTCAGTACTGCATATCATCCCCAGACAGATGGGCAGTCAGAGAGGACTATCCAGACTCTCGAGGATATGTTGCGCACTTGTGTACTAGATTTCGGGGGTTCTTGGGAGGACCATCTCTATTTGGTAGAGTTTGCTTACAACAACAGTTACCAGGCCAGTATAGAGATGTCACATTTTGAAGCTCTATATGGTCGGAGGTGTCGTACTCCTTTGTCTTGGGACGATGTTGGAGAGAGAGTTTTGCTTGGTCCAGAAATGGTTGTGGATGCAGCAGAGAAGGTTCAGTTGATTAGAGACAGACTTCGAGTGGCGCAGGACAGACAGCGGCATTGGGCCGATAGCCATCGGAGACCTTTGGAGTTTGAGGTATAGTTTAGATTTTGTTTGTGCTTGTTATTGTTTGTTATAGATTAAGTTCTTAAGATGGTATTTTATTCTAGGTGGGTGGTTTGGTGTTTCTGAGGATTTCTCCGACACGAGGCACGATTCGCTTCGGTGGAGGCGGAAAGCTTAGTCCGCGATTCATCGGACCTTTCACTGTTCTAGAGAGGGTCGGTGCAGTTGCTTATAGACTAGACTTGCCACCTGCATTGGAGTGAGTGCACAACGTGTTTCATGTGTCGCAGTTGAGACGATACGTGGCAGATCCTAGTCATGTATTGGATCACTCAGAGATAGAGGTGGGCCCTACTCTTAGCTATCCAGAGCAGCCAGTTGAGATTCTGGATCGGAGAGAGAAGGTGCTGAGGAACCAGACTATTCCTTTGGTGCGTGTCGCATGGAGGCATCACTCTCCGGGGGAGTCTACCTGGGAGATAGAGGATGACATGCGAGAGCGTTATTCATATTTGTTTGTACCTTGAGGTATGTTATTTCTAGTTATGTTCTGTTCATTGTTATGTTCTGTTCATTAGTTAGTTGTGATTCTTTAGTTCTGTTCTGTGTTTTTCTGGGGGTAGTTTTCGTCTTTGAATTTCGAGGACGAAATTATTTAAGGAGGGTAGACTTGTCACTACCACATTTTAGGAAAAATGGTATTTTAGTAATTTCTTATTTAAATAAATATTGTGCATGGTAAATAATTTTTGTTGTATTATTTAATTGTTGTTGGATGTTATTTAATTATTTTGGACTTATTTTAGTAGACCCAACTAGTGTAGTTTGGATCCATGGACCAACATGAATTAAATAGTTAGACTTGGCCCATTTAGAAAGCCCATAATTAAGGAGATGGATTAAATTAATTAAGTGATTAGACTAGAAGCTTCCTTCCTTAATTATTTCTTCATGAGAGGCCCCAAGGGGTACATTGGATATTTTACAATTGCTTGGGAGAGGGGCAAGGCCGGCCTATTAAAAGAGGGGGAAAATTTCTCTCTCCTCTCATTCTCATTCCAAATCTAGATCTAGAATTTTCCCACTCCCAAATTCTTTCCATTCCCATTCCAATTCCCCATCAAATTCATCCCAAATTATTTCCAATTCACCATTAGAAAGTTGAGAAGCAAGGATCTAGAAGGAGGAAGCAAGGATCTACAAAGAGGAGCAAGGATCTACAATTTGGAAGCAAGTTCATCTCAATTGGAGGTTTCATTGGGAATCCATCTCCCAATAGGTATAATTCAGTTTTTTCCATTAAAATAGCTTCTAAATCTGAGATTTAATCATGTAAAATCAAGCCATATGTATGTACTACCCATAGGACTTTGTTTTATGTTCATAGGAGACCCATGGAGAAAGTTATGGTGCTTTTTGTGTCAATTTTGTTGGAATTCCGAATTTACATTTTGTTGTGTGTGTCAATTGATCCTATAGATCAATTGGGCATGTGTTTTTGTGTTTGGGGCTAGTGTCGTGTCCATAATTTGGTACATGTGGTTCGTATCCCAACTATTTGGTGATACGTGTCATTTTGGGGATTTTCCCTCCGACACGGGGCTTTGAACATGTCGTATTTTGACACGGACACATAGATCTACTTTTGACACTTTGATTTATTCATAAATATTATTTGTGACTTGTTTGTGTCCTTCGGGGTGCAATTGGTTGTGTGTTGGACTCGTGTCACATGCGTATCCTAGATCTAGTGGGATACGGTGTGAAACTTTCCAATTTGGTGTGTTTATGTGTAGATCTAACTATTTATGCTTTAAATTCTTTATTTATAATTAGTAAATATATATAGATATTATATATTCATTTTATTGTATTTATTATGATGTTGTAGCATAGATCTATATTTTTATGTATTTTAATATGATGTATAAATATAGATATGTAGCTTTCTTGCATGCAATTATATATGTACTTATGTTAATAAAATATTTTATACATAAAGGTTTGTAAAATATATTTATGTGTTTAAATGTGTGATTATATTATTTATAATTATTATATAATTATTTGTATATTAATGTATTTTTTTATGTGTGCTTCTAGCCATGTAAAATACATACATTAATATGTGCATGTGTTTGGTATTTTAATTTTGTAAGTTTATATGTAGGTATATATAAGTATATAGTTATTAAATTTATTTTATATATATATATGCATTTTGATTTATATATATGTATATATATAGGTGTTTTTGTGAGGTATAATACTAATAATAATATATTATTTTATTTGTATAAATATTTGTTTGTATATACATTATTTAGAGTGTGCATTATTTGTACTATTAGTATTCTTGTGTGGGTATCTTTTGGGATCTAATTTTGATTCCTAAATTGTTGTATTTTATTTCCATATTATTTTATATAGAGGTCTTGTGAGGTTGACCTTGGTTTGACCATGTTTGACTTTAGAGTTGACCATAGTTGACTTTTGACTTAGAATTTATTTATTGACCTAGAAATTGACTAGTTTGACTTGTTCTCTTTCCGGGACCTTGTATTAATGTGGTATTCCATATCTAGGTCTTCGAGGCACCGAGTCAGACATCTGTGAGACTTTTCATTTGGACTTCAGGCGATTACATTTTCTAATAGTTTCTCATTTATGATATCCTCTATGTTCGTTGTATCTACTATAGATATACATGTTTCTCTTGACACTATGGTTACAGGGATTGGTATATCCGGATCTCGTCATGAGATGTTATTCCTTGGTATATGGTGTATATGGTGCAAGTATTGTTTCATTGGTTATCTTGTACATGTACAGACACCGATTTTCGGGAGGAGTCGCTCTCTTCTTGGGGAATCTAGTGCCATAGCATACCGTGTGTCACGCCCCAGTCCCAAAAATGCCGAGGGACTGGACACGTGGCAATGGCCAGCAGCACGCACCGATGGACAACCCAATTTAATGGATCCATCAGGGCATGCTTAAGCTGTAGTCTAGCAATTTATAGAGCAAATAATAAAGGTCACAGACTAATCTATCTCATCCACAACAGATAACCACAGAATAGATGCCAGAAATGATGCAATGGAAATAAATATGCAATATCAAACAAGGTTATCTCGGGAAACAAATCCGAGAATTATTCTGTTACATTTAATGCAAATAGACAGGAAATAAATGAACTGGAAATAGAAACAGAAACGGAAATAACTGACTATATACAGCCAATGCTCAGGAGAAGTCCTCTGGTGCTGGCTCGTCCTCAGGTCCTGGTACAGCTCCTGGAAGTTCTCCTGTTCGGTGTATCCCTGGATGGATCTCTTCGGCTATACCTGGGGACATAGTCCATTCCAGGTCCTCAGGGGACATAACAAGGTACAGAAAATACAAGCCAAAACATAAGCAGTGCAAAAATAAAGGAGACAGCAGGGTGAACTATATAACCAGCTAAGTGATAAATGCAAGTTGAGAGCATCACTAGAACTCAGGCTGAGACCGCTACAAGCTCTGTGTCGGGGAGCCGGGTAGCAGTAATAACACGTAAAGGGTCTAGCTCTGCTGGAGAGTCTACGACCTCACACTAATAATATATATATATGAAAACAGCCTGTAGCCTGTGTGTCTCTCCCCACCCAATGTAATCCACGTCTCATGTCCATGACACGCAAGATCATAACTAATGCAGCAGTCATATAATGTCTAGGAATAAACTGTCCATGTCATACCTGTATCCTATGCAGAATCATCGTGAATATCTCAAGAAGATTCTGTCCATGATAGTGTCAAGTGTCCTGGGTTTTGTTGTACTTGATAGGACAAGTACCAAGAGTAAGGGTATCGAATATCCATCTCTAAATGACGTACCCAACACCGCGTACGATGTTGGCACCCGACTATGATCGGACACTCGGTACGTCACACGTTTCCTAGGTTAAGCAGTTAAACAAGTTATAACTAAAACAAGGAAATATGCAACAAGACTGTAAAGTTGGCAAGGTATACTTGCCCTCTGATATATAACTAAACCAAGGAATATTTAGCAAAGACTGCAAGTTTTGGCGAGGTACACTTGCCTGTGGTTCCGGCTATGTTTGCGGTTCTGACTTCGGATGGATTTGCAGGCGGTACTCCGGTTGCTGAAACAAACATCACCATCAGATCCAGAAAATATCAATCAGCTAGAAACGCCTGTCATTGGGTCTAATTTGGAGACAAGGGCAGAAACGACAGTTTCGGGTCAAAACGGGGTCCACATGCGGGCCCGCTTTGCACCGAAAAATGCGTCAGGGTCAAAGGTCTCCAAATTCCCCAAACTTAGTGTCCACAGGTCAGAAACGCTGATACGAACCCAACGGAACTTTCAGAATTGAATTCCGATGAGCCGATCGCAAAATCGCCCGTCGAACGGGGCCTGTGGGGCCCACGACACGCGATTTCGTCAACGTTCTCAGAATCGAACCAAACTTGACCCACAGGACCAGCGTATCACTACGAGTCCGATGGCGCAAGTTTCGTCTCGATCCGACGTGTGTACACAAAGTTAGGGCGCGTTCCAGAAAGTACGGATACGGGGCGATGTCCGCGGATACGCGTTGATTCCGGTGTGCACGCACACCCGAATCAGCTTCCGCGAAATCCCACCCGTCCGTATCGACGAGGCGCACGTATCTGTGAAGACCGCGCGCGACCAAGTCGTCCCGTTTGGCGGGGCGTACTCGGTTCCGGGGTGAAACAGGGTCTGGTTTTTTCTGTTTTTGGATCGCGGTGTGCGATCACCACAGGACGCGATGCCCCGAACGGTTTGTCCGGACACCGAGAGGGTCATACAGGCTTCGCAACGCAATTTGCGGAATCGAAAACAGAGCTACGAGCAAAAAGTTACGCGTACCTGAAGGGGACCCGAAAACCGGGGCCAAATCGTGTCCGACACGACACAGGACACGTGTCCTGTGTCGGACACAGGGGAATTGGGGCTTAGGGTTAGGGTTTGGGTACGCGGCCGAGCTCCGGCGGAGGGCGGCTGGGGGAGGCCGGCCGGGGACAGCGCGGTGCGGCGCTGCCGGCGCGGGGAGGCGCGGGGCGGCCGGAGCGCTGCCGGCGCTGCTGCTGCTCGCGGGGGAGGCCGGAGCTGCGGGTGCTGTCGGGGCGCCGGAGGGCGGAGGCGGAGGAGGGAGCTGCGGCGGGGCGGAGCGGCGCTGGGGCGGAGGAGCGGTGGCTAGGGTGAGGGGATTCGAGGGGGCGGCCGGAGTTATATAGGGGAGGGAGAGGGAGGAGTGGCGGTCGAGGGGCCGGGGAAGGCGGAGGAGCTCCGGGCGAGGCGGGCGACGTGGCCGCGGGGCTCGCGGCGACGTGCGGAGCGGACGGCCGGCGGATGCGGCGGCAGAAGCGGGCCGGCGGAGCGGTTCGCGCGGGGGAGAGGGGCTGGGTCACTGGCGGGTCCCGGGTGCGGGTCGGGCGGCGGAGGATCCGACCCGACCCGCTGGGCAGGGTCTGGGCCGGGCGGGGCTGGGCCCGGTTTCGGCCCAATGGGCCGGGCCGGGCTCGGGTTTTATATAATAATAATAATAATAATATAAAATCAATAATTAATTAATAATTAATTAATTAAATAAATAAATACTTTTTAGGCATTTAAAAATAGGTCCGGGGCCCGATAAATTCCAGAAAAATTGCCCTAAGTCCAGTTTTTCATTTTACACCCAAAAATATTATTTTCATAATATTTTAATACTGTTTAATATCAATGAAAAATCATTTAAATATTAAAACCCTGTTTTTAATTTACAGAAAAATCCCAGAAAATTCCAGAAAATTGTGAAAATTCCAAGTTTTAAAATTTTGAAAATTCAGGGGGTTTACAATCTACCCCCCTTAAGAGGATTGCGTCCTCGCAATCAAAGAATAACCGGTCAACAGAGATGACGCGGTCGCAATCATCGTTTTGAAAACACATCACAAGATACTTAGGGAAATACCGTTTCCCAAAAATTGAAAGTTTACACTTTCCAGGAAATCTAGTGAAAGCAAGAATATTACAACTTTTATGAAAACCAGGTTGTTATTAACAAATTGCAATTTACTAGGTTGGGGCTGAGGTCACGAACCAAGAGGCACGAGCTACAACAAGACTAGAAACGAATAACTATAAATCACTTACGCGCATTGGCTACTCCACGAGTTGGCGCGTTCTCCACGGTCTTCGCTGAAGCTTGTCCGTGTCCTTGCAGTTGTTTCTTTCGCTGCTGTTGAGTCTGCCGGAAGAGTGTTGCCTGGGTTACCAAAGGTGGCCTCGGTATTGGTGAAGCTTGCAATGCTGGAGAGGCTGACCGTGGTGCTGGTAACACTTGCTGGTTACCTGTTGGTATTCTGTCTCGACGCTCAGGGCATTCTTTGAATGAATGCTGACTGGATCCGCAAGCTATGCATAATCTCTTCTTTCGTCTGCACTCGTCCTCAGTGTGGCCTCGCCGGTTACAATATGAACAGACAGGTATTGCTGGTGGAGATGCTTCTAGTGGCTGGTGTATGTGAGACTTCCTTGCGATTTCTGCCTGTGGTACTACAGCTGGGGCTGATGAGGCGGGTTGAAGATTCGTCACTGCTTTCTCCCGATGCTGAGGACAATCCTTGGCCAAGTGTTCATTGGTTCCGCAAATCAGGCATAATCCCAACTTACGTCTGCACCCGCTCTCAATGTGGCCTACCTTGCCACAGTAGTGACAAGTAGGAAGGAATGAGGCTCCTGATGTTGTTCTGGGTAGTGGATGTATCTGTGGTCGCTTTGCAGCTCTTTCTTGTTGTGATTGGTCCGGTGCTGACGCATACGGCCGCTTTTGGCTGGACTCGATCCTTGTGGTGCACTCCACGGGTCTTGCTGCAGTAAGGACATCCTCGTCGAAGGCGGTTGCATTTGAACTGTTTGGCCTCAGTGACTCCGAGCTAGTTCTATCGATGGAGTTCTCCGATTGGTTTTGTTGAGCTTCTTGTTGCACCCTCTGATAGGCTTGCATCATTATATAGAACATGCGGAACATCTACTGTTCGTCCATAGGCGGTCCCAGTGGGAAGGAAGGCATCGGTGGAGTAGGCTGCATTGAGGGTGGAACGCTATCTTGATGGATTATTGAGGCAGGCTGACTTGCTTGACTGCCTTGTGATGATTGGCCTTCACCGACTGGTATCACATCATCTTCTTGGGTAACCACAACGGTTTGTGGTGTTTCTGCATGATCCTCGTTGCTGGCTTGTGGGTCCATTTCCCTGTATCAAATATAAACTATAAGAGGCGCACAGGAATCAAGGCAGGATGCAAGTTCAAATTAGTTCGAATACGATACAGATATCAAAAACGATTCAAGCAAGTGGATGAGATCCTAAAACTTATCCTAGCTTTATTGCAGGCCTGTTCGGTCCCTGAGTTGAAACTGAACAAATTAGTCGTAGACCTGCATGGGCCACCACAAAAACCATGTCACGCCCCAGTCCCAAAAATGCCGAGGGACTGGACACGTGGCAATGGCCAGCAGCACGCACCGATGGACAACCCAATTTAATGGATCCATCAGGGCATGCTTAAGCTGTAGTCTAGCAATTTATAGAGCAAATAATAAAGGTCACAGACTAATCTATCTCATCCACAACAGATAACCACAGAATAGATGCCAGAAATGATGCAATGGAAATAAATATGCAATATCAAACAAGGTTATCTCGGGAAACAAATCCGAGAATTATTCTGTTACATTTAATGCAAATAGACAGGAAATAAATGAACTGAAAATAGAAACAGAAACGGAAATAACTGACTATATACAGCCAATGCTCAGGAGAAGTCCTCTGGTGCTGGCTCGTCCTCAGGTCCTGGTACAGCTCCTGGAAGTTCTCCTGTTCGGTGTATCCCTGGATGGATCTCTTCGGCTATACCTGGGGACATAGTCCATTCCAGGTCCTCAGGGGACATAACAAGGTACAGAAAATACAAGCCAAAACATAAGCAGTGCAAAAATAAAGGAGACAGCAGGGTGAACTATATAACCAGCTAAGTGATAAATGCAAGTTGAGAGCATCACTAGAACTCAGGCTGAGACCGCTACAAGCTCTGTGTCGGGGAGCCGGGTAGCAGTAATAACACGTAAAGGGTCTAGCTCTGCGAGAGTCTACGACCTCACACTAATAATATATATATATGAAAACAGCCTGTAGCCTGTGTGTCTCTCCCCACCCAATGTAATCCACGTCTCATGTCCATGACACGCAAGATCATAACTAATGCAGCAGTCATATAATGTCTAGGAATAAACTGTCCATGTCATACCTGTATCCTATGCAGAATCATCGTGAATATCTCAAGAAGATTCTGTCCATGATAGTGTCAAGTGTCCTGGGTTTTATTGTACTTGATAGGACAAGTACCAAGAGTAAGGGTATCGAATATCCATCTCTAAATGACGTACCCAACACCGCGTACGATGTTGGCACCCGACTATGATCGGACACTCGGTACGTCACACGTTTCCTAGGTTAAGCAGTTAAACAAGTTATAACTAAAACAAGGAAATATGCAACAAGACTGTAAAGTTGGCAAGGTATACTTGCCCTCTGATATATAACTAAACCAAGGAATATTTAGCAAAGACTGCAAGTTTTGGCGAGGTACACTTGCCTGTGGTTCCGGCTATGTTTGCGGTTCTGACTTCGGATGGATTTGCAGGCGGTACTCCGGTTGCTGAAACAAACATCACCATCAGATCCAGAAAATATCAATCAGCTAGAAACGCCTGTCATTGGGTCTAATTTGGAGACAAGGGCAGAAACGACAGTTTCGGGTCAAAACGGGGTCCACATGCGGGCCCGCTTTGCACCGAAAAATGCGTCAGGGTCAAAGGTCTCCAAATTCCCCAAACTTAGTGTCCACAGGTCAGAAACGCTGATACGAACCCAACGGAACTTTCAGAATTGAATTCCGATGAGCCGATCGCAAAATCGCCCGTCGAACGGGGCCTGTGGGGCCCACGACACGCGATTTCGTCAACGTTCTCAGAATCGAACCAAACTTGACCCACAGGACCAGCGTATCACTACGAGTCCGATGGCGCAAGTTTCGTCTCGATCCGACGTGTGTACACAAAGTTAGGGCGCGTTCCAGAAAGTACGGATACGGGGCGATGTCCGCGGATACGCGTTGATTCCGGTGTGCACGCACACCCGAATCAGCTTCCGCGAAATCCCACCCGTCCGTATCGACGAGGCGCACGTATCTGTGAAGACCGCGCGCGACCAAGTCGTCCCGTTTGGCGGGGCGTACTCGGTTCCGGGGTGAAACAGGGTCTGGTTTTTTCTGTTTTTGGATCGCGGTGTGCGATCACCACAGGACGCAATGCCCCGAACGGTTTGTCCGGACACCGAGAGGGTCATACAGGCTTCGCAACGCAATTTGCAGAATCGAAAACAGAGCTACGAGCAAAAAGTTACGCGTACCTGAAGGGGACCCGAAAACCGGGGCCAAATCGTGTCCGACACGACACAGGACACGTGTCCTGTGTCGGACACAGGGGAATTGGGGCTTAGGGTTAGGGTTTGGGTACGCGGCCGAGCTCCGGCGGAGGGCGGCTGGGGGAGGCCGGCCGGGGACAGCGCGGTGCGGCGCTGCCGGCGCGGGGAGGCGCGGGGCGGCCGGAGCGCTGCCGGCGCTGCTGCTGCTCGCGGGGGAGGCCGGAGCTGCGGGTGCTGTCGGGGCGCCGGAGGGCGGAGGCGGAGGAGGGAGCTGCGGCGGGGCTGCAGCGGGCGGCGCCGGGGCGGAGCGGCGCTGGGGCGGAGGAGCGGTGGCTAGGGTGAGGGGATTCGAGGGGGCGGCCGGAGTTATATAGGGGAGGGAGAGGGAGGAGTGGCGGTCGAGGGGCCGGGGAAGGTGGAGGAGCTCCGGGCGAGGCGGGCGACGTGGCCGCGGGGCTCGCGGCGACGTGCGGAGCGGGCGGCCGGCGGATGCGGCGGCAGAAGCGGGCCGGCGGAGCGGTTCGCGCGGGGGAGAGGGGCTGGGTCACTGGCGGGTCGCGGGTGCGGGTCGGGCGGCGGAGGATCCGACCCGACCCGCTGGGCAGGGTCTGGGCCGGGCGGGGCTGGGCCCGGTTTCGGCCCAATGGGCCGGGCCGGGCTCGGGTTTTATATAATAATAATAATAATAATATAAAATCAATAATTAATTAATTAAATAAATAAATACTTTTTAGGCATTTAAAAATAGGTCCGGGGCCCGATAAATTCCAGAAAAATTGTCCTAAGTCCAGTTTTTCATTTTACACCAAAAAATATTATTTTCATAATATTTTAATACTGTTTAATATCAATGAAAAATCATTTAAATATTAAAACCCTGTTTTTAATTTACAGAAAAATCCCAGAAAATTCCAGAAAATTGTGAAAATTCCAAGTTTTAAAATTTTGAAAATTCAGGGGGTTTACACCGTGGTTGGATCTATTATACCAGTTGGGGGTGGGGAGTATTAGTATAGATATGTGATCAAATCCCTATTGAATAAAGTATTGGTAAGCGAATAGTGTTGATCATGCACCGCACGTATGATTAGCCAGGCCGCATTGTATCTTGCCCAAGCCGATCACATGTTAAGCTAGTACTCACACACTTAGTCATTAGTATTATTGTTTTATTGGCATATTATTCATTATTGTATTTCTTTCCAGTATTTCTTTATTGTCTATATATCTCTTGTATCTATTGTGCATCTTATTTATCCACAGCTATTTACTGTTACATAGTTTTATCATTAATTGAGAACTGCTGTTAGGGTTGTACTCTGCTCCTTTCCTGACTGGATATATTTTTCCAGATGACACTGAGGAGTACCCTACCTATTATGGACCCCAGGATGTTGTGGGTTTAGATTCGGAGACCCTGGTTCAAGAGGGACTTATCCCAACTGAGACAGTTGACCCTGGAGTGTAGCTTTGTAGTATGTTGGTATTCTTTTGTACTGGATTTGTCTCCAACTTATTTTGTTACTCTTCAGACTCATTGATGTACTATTTTTAAACTCATGAGTTGTATGATGACTATTCTATTCTCATCTGATTCGTGCTCATTCTATCTTAGTTCTGTGATTGAGTATTCTATCATTATTGGTGGTTCATTACTTTAGATAGACTATCTAGACAGCGTTCTACCGCCGATTCTGCGGCGTAGGCTGGGCGTTGTTTCCGACTAGTATCCTTACATTGGGTACGGGTCGTGACACCTTCCTCGACCTCCTCCCCTCCCAGACCTCGCCTCCTCCTTTCCTGCCGCCTCCAGGACCCGACGCCGGCCTCCCCTAGCTCCGCCGTCGTCCCTGAACCCCCGCCGCAGCACCGCCCTCCTCCGGCGAGCAGGACCCTGACCTAGCTGGACGCGTCGCGGACACAGCAGGACACGGGACTCGTCGACACAGTGGACACAGCGTGGACACAGCGTCCAGGACACGAACTCGCGTGTCGGACACGAAAAACCCCGTTTCGTGAAGCCCTGTTCAGGTACTCCTAATTTTCTCCTCGTAGCTCGGAATTCGATTCCGTAAATTTCTACGTGAAGCCTGTATAACCCTCTCGGTGCCCGGACAAACCGCTCGGGGCATCGCGTCCTGTGGTGATCGCACACTGCGATCCAAAAACAGGAAAAACTAGACCCTGTTTTACCCCGGAACTGAGTACGCCCCGCCAAACGGGACGACTTGGTCGCGTGCGGTCTTCAGAGATACGTGCGCCTCGTCGATACGGACGTGCAGGATTTTGCAGAAGCTGATTCGGGTATGCGTGCACACCGGAATCAACGCGTATCCGCGGACATCGCCCAATATCCGTCTTTTCTGCAATTCACCCTAACTTCGTGCACACACGTCAGATCGAGACGAAACTTGTGCCATCAGACTCGTAGCGATACGCTGGTCCTGTGGGTCAAGTTTGGTCCGATTCTGAGAACGTTGACGAAATCGCATGTCGTGGGCCCCGCAGCCCCCCCTCGACGGGCGATTTCGTGATCGGCTCATCAGAATTCAAATCTGAAAGTTTCGTTGGGTTCATATCAGCGTTCCTGACCTGTTGACACTAAGTTTGGTGAATTTAGAGACCATTGACCCTGACACATTTTTCGGTGCAATGCGGGCCCACCGGTGGACCCCGTTTTGGGCCGAAATTGCCGTTTTTGTCCTTGTCTCCAAATTGGACCCAAGGACAGGCGATCCTAGCTGTTTGACACCTTCTGAGCGTGATGGTACTATTTATTTCAGCTTTCGGAGACATCTCTAGAAATTTCCGAAACCAGGACCTAAGTAGAATCCAAACCTCAGGCAAGTGCACCTTGCCAAACTTGCAGTCATTATTTTCATATTTTCTGTAAAAATACTCTGCTGGATTTCTTGTGCAAATTCATATAAACTGATTTAAACTGCTTAACCTAGGGAACGTATGACGTACCTAGTGTCCGATCATAGTCGGGTGCCGACACCGTACGCGGTGTTGGGTTCGTCATTTAGAGATGGATTTACGATCCCCTTACTTTGTACTTGACCTATCAAGTACCCTACAACCCAGGACACTTGACACTATCATGGACATAATCCTCCTGAGATATTCGTGGTGATTTTGTATAGGATACAGGACTTGATAGAGACATTTATTTATAGACAGTATGACTTATTGCATTAGTTATAATCCCGCTGACATGGACATGAGACGTTATGGTCATGGCTTGCGTGATTACATTGGGTGGGGAGAGACACACAGGCTACAGGCTGTTATATATATATATCTACTATTATTGTGAGGTTGTAGACTCTCCAACAGAGCTAGACCCTTTATGTATTATTACTGCTACCAGGCTCCCCGACACAGAGCTTGTAGCGGTCTCAGCCTGAGTACTAGTGTTGCTCTCATTTGCATATCACATAGATGGTTACTTAGTTTACCCTGCTGTTCATTTATTTATTGCACTGCTTATTCATTTGGCTTGTTTTATTTTGTGCCTTGCTATGTCCACTGAGGACCTGGAATGGATTATGTCCCCAGGTTTAGCTGAGGAGCAGTATCCCGAGGTATACGGGACCGGAGCTGAAGCTATTGCTGGAGCTGAACCGAACACTGAAGACGAGGTGACTGCCGAGGACTTCTCCTGAGTGCCTGTTCCAGTATTTATTTATTTCATGTTTATATCTTTTGTTCTTGGCCTATAGAGCCAGTTTATTCAGACTTAAGTCGGATTGTTTCTCTGACTGACTTGCTGTGATGTTGTTGCTACTTATTTCCATTTGATTATGCAGTTTATTTCTTTATCTTTATGGATGAGATTAGTGTGACTTGTTGTAGTAGACCTTATTTACAGCTTAAGTACGCCCTGATGATTCCATTAAATTGGGTTATCCATCGGTGCGTGCTGCTGGCCATTGCCATGTATCTCCAGTCCCTCGGCATTTTGGGACTGGGACGTGACATGGTTTTTGTGGTGGCCCATGCAGGTCAGTACTAAATGGTTCGGTTTCAACTTAGGGACCGGACAGGCCTGCAATAAGATAGGTTATAGAATCTCATCCATTGATTGAATCGTTTTTGAACTCTATGTCGAATTCAATTTAATTGCTTGAATTGCATCCTGTTTTGATTCCTCTGTGCGTTCTCATTGTTTCCTTTTGGTGCAGAGTTATGGATCCCAGAAGTGGTGACGAGACCCCCTTGGGTACACCGACTGAAGCAGGGTTTACCTGCGAAGCTGGAACGACGCCAGATACCCGAGGATAATCCTCTCAGAGCAATCAAACTGGCCAGCCAAGTTCCAGGTTCAGGCGTGATGACATCCCGCCTCCTCCCCAGTTCCCTCCTGCGATGCCTGTCTTTCCCCCAGGACAGGCAATGGACGGCCAGCAAATGTTCCAGATGTTCTACGCCATGATGCAGGCACAACAACAGATTCAACAGGAGACCCAACGCCGAGAGGCCGAGAACCTAAGGAACAGCCTAGTCGCAGCATTGGAGCATGCAAATCCACCAAATAGGCGGCCAGCGACGGGATCTATTACAGATTTCCGCCAACTCAAGCCCCGTACCTTCTCGGGCAAGGAAGGACCAACTGAAGTGCATGAATGGCTTACGAACACACAACATCAGTTGGAGGCCGCCGAACTACCAAGGGACAAATGGATGACTGCCGTCAGGATGCAACTGACGGACAACGCGCATCATTGGTGGTTGTCAGAAGAAAGAAGGCTCGGACATGATCAGGTTACCTGGGAGGAGTTCTCCAGACTCTTCCAGGAAATGTACATCCCTGCTGTGGCTCGGTCAGAACTCCGAGACAGATTCAACCGCCTGATCCAGGGCAACATGACGGTGGAGGAATATAACGCCGAATTCATTTGCCTGAGCCGCTTCGCCCCTTCGCTAATTCCTACCGAAGAGGAGAAGGCGGAAAAGTTCTTTGATGGGCTCAGGTTCGAGCTTCAGAAGTTAATCAGATCGGTCGCGCCCACCTCTTACACCGACGTCCTAGCTGCAGCACGTCGGCTGGAGCGCGTTACTCGGAGGGAATCAAGCCTGAAACGTCCCTTCTCCTCTGCACCGTCCAAGTTATCACCAGGGGAATCTGCTAAACGGCCCCAGAAGAGCCCGCCTCCAAGAGCAGCAACTAAGAACCTGCCTACTTGCCATTACTGCAGCAAGGTAGGACATATTGAAAAGGAATGTCGACGCAAGCTGGGACTCTGCCTGGTTTGCGGATCTGGACAACACTTCTCAAAGGACTGTTCGGAACGTCGAGAGGGAGTTCCGAATCGACCAGCTCCACCTGCAGCTCTTCCAGCTGGAGAGCAACACAGACAGGGCCTGGAGGAGCCAGGCCACCTCTACCACCTCAGGTAGCATTGTTCCAACAAGCTCGTCAGCAAAGGGGTCCCGCTCAGGGACGAGGTCAGGCATATGCACTAGCAGTCACTGAGGAAGCTACTGCAGGCGAAGTGATAGCAGGTACCATATTAGTAGCTTCAATTCCTGCTGTAGCATTATTTGATTCTGGAGCCTCGCATTCATTTATTGTTGTTAGCTTCGTAGCCACACATAGAATAGCTACCGCACCTCTCTCGAAGATGAAGAGAATTCTAACGGGAGGTAGAATTATCCCGGTTAGTGATACTTGTAGATCATGTTCGATAGTAGTCTGTGGCCGAGAGATGCGAGCCCAATTCCTGATCTTTTCTATGCCTGATTATGATGTTGTACTTGGTATGGACTGGTTAAGTCAGTACCATGCGACACTGGATTGCCGGCTTGGAAAAGTGATATTTAGACCCCCTAGCCTTCCTGAGTTTGAATTTCTACGAGGAGCTGTAGAACAAGGGGTCCAGCCAACTCTTAGGGTATTGACTGTAGAAGAAGATTCAAGTTACCCAAGAATCATAACAGAATTTGTGGATGTATTTCCCGACGATCTTCCAGGTTTACCACCTGATCGGGAGATAGAATTCACAATAGGCCTAACTCCAGGAGCCGAACCTATCACTTCATCGGTATATCGGCTAGCACCTAAGGAGTTAGTGGAGCTGAAAACACAAGTTGACGACCTTCTGGAGAAAGGATTTATCCGGCCCAGTGTTTCACCATGGGGAGCACCTATACTTTTTGTACCCAAGAAGGACGGATCTGTACGGCTGTGCATTGATTACAGAGCCCTTAATGCTGTAACTATTAAGAACCGGTACCCATTACCACGCATTGATGATTTGTTTGACCAATTGAGTGGTGCTAAGGTATTCTCAAAGATTGACCTTAGATTCGGTTATCACCAGATTAGGGTGAAGAAAGAAGATATCCCAAAGACGGCCTTCAGAACTAAGTATGGACATTATGAGTTCCTAGTTATGCCGTTTGGTTTAACCAACGCACCCGTCGTATTTATGAGTTTGATGAACGGGGTCTTCCATCAGTACTTGGATAAGTTCGTGGTGGTATTCATTGATGATATCCTAGTCTACTCCAAGAACCACGAAGAGCACGAAGAACACCTTAGAATTGTGCTAGAAACTTTGAGAAGGAAGAAGCTATATGCCAAACTCAGCAAATGTGAGTTCTGTATGGACAAGGTGCCATTCTTAGGGCATATTATCTCGGGTGAAGGACTGTCTGTGGACCCAGAAAAGGTCACTGCCATAGAAACCTGGCCTACCCCTACCTCTGTTGCGGAAGTGAGAAGTTTTCTTGGACTTGCTGGGTATTACCGGCGGTTCGTAGAAAATTTTTCAAGGATCGCAGAGCCGATGACTAAGCTGACACGGAAGGACCAGGAGTTCATATGGACGGAAGAATGCCAGAATGCCTTCGAAGAATTGAAGAGGCGTCTAACAACAGTACCAGTCTTGACTCTTCCCTCAGGGTCAGGAGGTTTTGTTGTATATAGTGATGCGTCCGGTAGTGGACTAGGTTGTGTCTTGATGCAACATGGCAAGGTTATCGCTTATGCATCGAGGCAGCTGAAGGTCCACGAGAAGAACTACCCAACACACGACCTGGAGCTAGCTGCAGTAATTTTTGCATTGAAGATCTGGAGACATTATCTGTATGGAGAGAAGGTCGAGATATTCACTGATCATAAGAGCTTGAAGTATGTTTATACACAGAAGGAGCTCAACATGAGGCAAAGGCGTTGGCTTGAGTTGATGGTGGACTTTGACATCGATCTGCAGTACCACCCGGGGAAAGCAAATGTTGTAGCCGACGCCCTCAGCAGAAAACCCTCGGCTTATTTCTTAACGGAGCAGCCTCAACTATTACAAGACTTGCAAGATCTTCAGATAGAGGTTGTTCTAACTGGACAAAATGGTTTGCTGGCTAACCTCGAAGTGAAGTCATCGCTGGTGGAGAGAATCAAGGAATCTTTGCCTAATGATGCCAGATTTCGAAGGCTGAGAGAAAGAACAGAAGCAGGCCTGCAGATGGGACTTCGCATCCACGAGGACGGAACATTAAGGTGCGAAAATCGCCTATGTGTTCCAAATAGAGAATTAAGGCAGGAATTGATGACAGAAGCCCATAGCTCCATATACTCGGTTTATCCAGGAGGAACCAAGATGTACCGGGACTTAAGACAATATTACTGGTGGCATGGAATGAAAAGGGAGATTGCCCGATTTGTGGCAAAATGCTTAGTCTGCCAGCAGGTGAAGGCCGAACACCAAAGGACTGCAGGTATGTTGCAGCCGCTTTCCATCCCTGAATGGAAGTGGGAGCATATTACCATGGACTTCGTCACTGGATTTCCAAGAAGCCCTAGTGGTAAGGATGCAGTATGGGTCATCGTGGATCGACTCACTAAGTCGGCTCACTTCTTGCCGTTCAGAGTCGGACAATCCACGAAAGTACTAACCGACATGTATATGCGTCAGATCGTAAAATTACATGGAGTGCCGGTTAGTATTGTATCAGATCGAGACTCGAGATTTACATCTCACTTCTGGCGAAGCATACAAGAGAGTCTCGGCACCAGGCTCAAGTTCAGTACTGCCTATCATCCTCAGACAGATGGCCAATCAGAACGCACAATTCAGATCCTGGAGGATATGCTACGATCATGTATACTGGACTTCGGAGGATCTTGGGAAGATCATCTGCATTTAGTGGAGTTCTCCTACAACAACAGCTATCAGGCAAGCATTCAGATGGCACCTTTCGAGGCGTTGTACGGAAGGAAGTGCAGATCGCCTGTATGCTGGAGCGACGTTGGCGAACGTCAAATACTGGGTCCAGAGTTGGTAACAGAGACAATAGAGAAAGTAAAACAGATTCAGAACCATCTCCGTGCAGCCCAGGATAGACAGAAGCACTGGGCCGATGCACACTGACGACCCCTGGAGTTCAAGGAAGGAGAGCATGTATTTTTGAGGATCTCGCCCACTAGAGGTACTATCAGATTTGGCAGCAGAGGCAAGTTAAGCCCAAGGTACATTGGGCCATTTGATATCTTAGAGCGCATCGGTGAGGTGGCTTACCGTCTTGCATTACCTCCATCCTTAGAGGGAGTGCATGACGTATTCCACGTCTCACAACTGAGGAGATATGTGACGGACCCAAGTCATATAGTTAATCATTCTGAGATTTCGGTGGGACCTAGCCTGAGATACGAGGAACAGCCAGTGGGTATACTCGACACCAGCGAGAAGACACTGCGAGGGCAGACAATCAGGCTGGTTCGAGTAGCTTGGAAGCAGCACTCTCCTGGCGAATCGACCTGGGAGCGAGAAGATGTTATACGGCAGCGTTATCCACACCTATTTGCAGAATCAGGTAGAACCTAAGCATTCTTTAATTCTGTAAATCTTGTCTTTATAGTTTACCCTTCAATTGCGAGGACGCAATCCTCTTAAGGGGGGTAGATTGTAAATACCCTATATTTTTAGATTTTTAAAATCAATTTTTGGAATTAATATGCAATTTTTCAGAAATTTACAAAGGCCCTGTAGTGAGTTTGTAATTTTTAATTGCCAATAAATAACATTAAAATGAAATAAAAATATGATTTTATGGTGTAAAATAGAAAACCGGACTTAGGGTAATTTTCTGGGATTTTATTGGGCCTCGGACCTATTTTTAAAAGCCTAAAAACTATTTTCTAATTAAATTAATTTATTATTATTATTATTGTTATTATTATTATTTATTTATTTACTGTTTTGGGCCCGGCCCGGCCCAGTGGGCCGAGCCCGTTGAACCCAGCCCAGCCCCCTTGGCTTAGCGGGTCGGGCGGGTCCGCCCAACCCGGACCCGCGCCCGACCCGACCCGCATCTCCCTCACCCTCTCCCCCACGATCTCCTCCGACCCGACTCCTCCGGCCACCACCCTGGAAAAGCGCCGCCTCCGCCGGGGGAGGCCACGTCCCCCCTCAGCCCGACTCCCCCGTGTAAAACCCCCTTCCTAGAAAATCGTATTTACCCTTTATTTATTAATTATTAATTAAATTATAGTAATTAGGTCCAAATAGGAGAAATAGATTTTTAATAATTTTTATGTTAGGTGTTCGGGCACTTAGAGGACTTGGGGGACCATCAGGAATTTTTCGAAATTTATTCCATATAGGAGACCCCTTGAGCAGTTGCTAGCCTAACGATGTGCAATACCCTAATCTATAAATTTTCTTGTGTGTGAATATATATATATATATACAAATATATATATATGTGTACATATATATTTAAAAAGAAAGAAAGGAAAAATAATTGTTTAATAAGTAACTATTAATACTAATACTAATAGTAATAAAAAAAAAACAAGTCAAACTTGCAATTCCATTCAGCATACTTGCTGACTTAACACCCAAGCAGCACCGTGAATGTCAACTAAGGCCCCCCCCCCATTGTAAAATACTTAGGCATAAACCCCAGCAGCAAACTTCAGCGGCCTTTGCCCGCGGATTCCAACCGACCCTTCAGCCTCATCACCCGCGGACCCGCCTCCAACTTCCCCCTCTCTCTTAATATATAATATATATATATATATAATAGCTCTCTAAAACCCTAACCTAATAACTCCAGACTTCCTCTTCCCATCTAGAGCCGTCACCGCAGCCAGAGAAGCCTCCCCAAGCCATCCAACCATCCCGTCGACGCCGACATCACGAACTGCAGTCTCCCACTCGAGGCACCTTCGCTCCGACGTGATTTTCCGTCGACTCGCACATCCAAACCCCGTTCCGTTTTCATAGGTATGATCTTCCCTTAACCCTCTCCAATACTTGTTTTATAGTCAACCTCGGACAACGTGTAGCCCTAGGTGAAAAACAGCGCCCAAGTCAGCGCGAGCAGACAGAATTCTGCAATCGCAGAATTCCAGAATGACCATCCATATTGCCGAGTTCGTATCTCCCACCACAGAGATCCGAATTCGGTGATTCTTTTTGATACCTGTAGATTACATGACCTAGTTTATTTTCTGTATAATAACTTTGTGCTATTAGTTGCTGTGGACAAAATTGTATTCGTCACAAAACTGCGCGCACCCACTTTTTCCGGTTTTCTAAAAGTTGGAGATCGGAGCGCGCCCCGCCAAACGGGACCACCCCGCCGTGTGCCAAGTGTACTGAATGGTGCGCGCAGCATAATTGGACCCGTGAAAATTCGTGGGGACTGATTTGGACGCTTGTGCGCGCCGGAATCAGGCCGTATCCGCGAACATGTTCCGTGTCGCCACTTTTGTGGAACTCGCGCGTATTTTGTGCACGCTTGTCAGATTGCGACAAAACTTGCGCCACTGGACTCGTGGTAACACGCTGGTCCTGTGACCCAATTTTCAAGCATTTCTGAGACGGTTGACCAGATCGCCAATTGGCGGGCCCCACAGTTGACTTTTGGACCAAATTATGTTCGGCTCATCAGAATCCAAATTTGGACATACCGTTGGGATCGTTTTGATATTTAGAATTGTTTGACCCATAGTTTGTCCCATTTAGAGACTGTTACCCTCGGCACGCTTTTCGGTGCAAAGTGGGCCACACGTGGAACTCGCTTTGGCCCGAAAATGACCTTTTTGCCCCTGTGTCCAAAATGGACGTAAGGTCAGGCATTTCTAGCAGTTTGACATTTTCTGAGACTGTTGGTGATATTTATTACAGCTTTCGGAATATTACCTACCGGATCCACCGATACCAGGACGACAGTTGATATTCAAACATCAGGCAAGTGTACCTTGCCATCTCTGCAGTATTGTTACCTATTTTTCTTACTTCATATATTTACTGTGCATGCTTAACCTAGGACCGTTTGACATACTTAGCGTCCGATTATCAGTCGGGTGCCAACATCGTACGCGGTGTTGGGTAATGTCATCTAGATATGGACATACGTGATACTTTATCTTCTCGTACTTGTCTTACCAAGTACACTTTGACCCAGGACACTGGACACTGATCATGAGACAAGATCTTCCCGAGATGTTCGAGGTAATTCTGTATAGGACTTGGCATAGATTCTATATTCTAGATACATTATGACTTGTGCATTAGTTATGACCCCGCTGACATGGACGTGAGACGTTATGTTCATGATTTGCGTGGTTACATTGGGTGGGGAGAGACACACAGACTACAGGCTGATTATATATATATACACCCCTACTATTGTGAGGCCAAGACTCTGAAGCCCGAGCTTGGCCCATTACTCATTATTACTACTGCTACCGGCTCCCCGACACAGAGCTGGTAGTATACTTCAGCCTGAGTTCTAGTGCTGCTCTCATCTTGCATATCACTTAGATGGTTATTCTAGTATTCCCTTATTGTTCCATCTATTGCTGGATAGTTTCACAGGCTACAGGTTGATTATGTTAAGCCGGCTACTCAGTATCCCGCTGAGCTAGACCACCTCTTGACACCACTACTACCGGCTCCCCTACACAGGGCTTGTAGTTGTTTCAACCTGAGTATTATTGATATATCTTGCATTTATACAGATGTTACATACTTACCCTGCTTATCTCATTATTTGCTGCACTGTTTATATTTTGGCTTGTATTATTTTCTGTACCTTGCTATGTCCCCTGAGGACCTGGATATGGATTTTGTCCCCAGATTTTGCAGACCAGGTTTACCCCGAGGTTTACGGGACCGCAGCAGGAGGAGCTGATCCAGGAGCCGTACCACCATCTGAGGACGAGGTCTTAGCTGAAGACTTCTCTTGAGCATCCATGTTCATGCTCAGTTTTATTTATTATTTTAGTCTTTTATTTTCTGGTCTGTGGAACCATTGTACTAGATATTTATTGGGTTGTTCCCGAAGTACTTTGTGAGACTTGCTGATGATTTACATTCCTTATTTATTCTGTGGATCATATTTTATATCTTGTGTGGATGAGATTAGTTGTGCCATGATTGTCGTAGACTTGTTTTACAGCTTAAGTATGCCCGGATGGATCCATTATATTGGGTTGGTCCATCGGTGCGTACTGCTGGCCATTGCCACGTGTCTAGTCCCAAGGTATTTTGGGACTGGGGCGTGACATGGTTTTTGTGGTGGCCCATGCAGGTCAACGACTAAATTGTTCAGTTTCAACTTAGGGACTGAACCAGCCTGCCCTGAGGATAGGATAAGTTATAGGATCTCATCCATTAATTGAACCATTCTTGAACTCTATATCGAACTCGAAATTGTTACTTGATTTGCATCATGTGTTGACTCCTATGAGCGTTCTTATAGTTTATCTTTTGGTTGCAGAGAAATGGATCCCAGGAACGGAGACGAGATTCCTTTGGATACACCACACGACGCTGTGGTTACTTATGGAGATGGAGTGACTCCTGGAAGTGGAGGACAAGCATCGCAGAGCGATCAAACCGGTCAGCCTAATCCAAGGTTCCGGAGAGATGACATCCCACCTCCACCACAGTTCACTCCCCAGATGACAGCTTTCCCGCCAGGACAAGCCATGGACGGGCAACAGATGTTCCAGATGATGTATGCTATGATGCAAGCACAGCAACAGATTCAGCAAGAAGCATAACGTCAGGAGGCCGAGAATCTGAGAACCAGCCTGGTATCCGCATTGGAGCAGGCAAATCCACCAGCAAGGCGATCGGCGACGGGATCTATCACCGACTTCTGTTAGCTCAAGCCTCGTACCTTTTCTGGTAAAGAGGGACCAACAGAAGTTCATGAATGGCTCACAAACATTCAGCATCAGTTGGAAGCCGCAGAACTTCCGAGAGAGAAGTGGATGACTGCAGTCAGAATGCAGTTAACGGAGAATGCACATCACTGGTGGTTAGCAGAGGAGATAAGGCTCGGGCAGGACCGAGTCACCTGGGAAGAGTTCTCCAGACTCTTCAAAGAAATGTACATTCCGGCAGTTGCACGATCAGAGCTCAGAGACAAGTTCCACCGCCTTATCCAAGGCAGCATGACAGTGGAGGAATACAACGCGGAGTTTATACGCCTCAGTCGCTTTGCCCCAACCTTGATTTCGACCGAGGAAGAGAAGGCTGAGAAGTTCTTTGATGGGCTGAAGTTCGAGCTTCAGAGATTGATTGGCTCAGTCGCACCTATATCTTATACCGACGTTCTCGTAGCAGCTCGACGCATGGAGCGCGTCACCAGAAGGGAGTCGACCCTGAAGAGGCATATCACATCAGCACCATCGAGGACAGGACATGGGGAAGCAGTGAAACGGACCCAGAGGAGTATGCCTGAGAGGACAGCGCACAGAGCCATATCTCTCCCTACTTGTCATCACTGCGGCAAGATAGCTCATATTGAGAGAGAATGCAGACGCAAGTTGGGACTCTGCCTAGCTTGCGGTTCCAACCAGCATCAGACCAGAGAGTGCACCGAGCGCAGAGAGGGAGCCCCGAGATTAGCTTTGCCTGTACCACGACCAGTTTACCCGGCAGCAGGAGCACAGCAGGCAGGAGTTGGAGGCGTCAGGCCACCAGCCCCAGGAGGGAACCAGCAGAGACCACCCCTGGCACCACAGGCAGCTTTATTCCAGCAGGCTCAGCAGCAGCGAGGCCAAGCACAGGGGCGAGGACAGGCATTCACTTTAGCTGTTGAGGAGGAGGCTACAGCAGGCGAGGTCATCGCAGGTACTATTTTAGTAGCTTCATTACCAGCTGTAGCATTATTTGATTCTGGAGCATCGCATTCATTTATAGCAGCTAGCTTTGTATCCACCCATAGAGTAGCTACCGCACCCCTTCCGAAGATGAAGAGAATTCTTACGGGAGGTAGAATTATTCCGGTTAGTGACGTCTGTAGATCATGTTCTGTAGTCGTTTGTGGCCGAGAAATGCGATCACAGTTTCTAATATTTTTTATGCCGGATTATGATGTCGTACTTGGTATGGACTGGTTAAGTGAGTACCATGCGACTCTTGATTTCCGACTTGGGCGGGTTATATTTAGACCGCCTGGACATCCAAAATTTGAGTTTCTCCGAGGAGCAGTAGAGCAAGGAGCTCAGCCTACTCTTAGGGTACTATCTGTAGAAGGGGAGACAGGTTACCCAAGAGTCATATCAGAATTTGTGGATGTATTTCCCGATGATCTTCCAGGTTTACCGCCTGATCGGGAAATAGAATTCACAATAGACTTAACTCCAGGAGCAGAGCCAATCACTTCAACAGTTTATCGGCTAGCGCCCAAGGAGTTAGTGGAGTTGAAAGCACAGGTTGATGATCTTTTGGAGAAGGGTTTCATTCGGCCCAGTGTTTCACCTTGGGGAGCACCCATATTATTTGTGCCGAAGAAGGATAGAACAGTACGATTGTGCATTGATTACAGGGCACTGAATGCTGTAACCATCAAGAACAGGTATCCCCTACCACGCATTGATGATCTATTCGATCAATTGAGTGGTGCAAGGGTATTCTCAAAGATTGACCTTAGATCCGGCTATCATCAGATCAAAGTAAGGAAGGAAGACATCCCGAAGACAGCTTTCAGGATGAAGTATGGGCATTATGAGTTCTTGGTGATGCCGTTTGGTTTAACCAACGCGCAAGCAGTATTTATGAGCTTAATGAACAGAGTCTTCCATCAGTTCTTGGATAAATTCGTAGTGGTGTTCATAGACGACATTCTCATATATTCCAAGAGCCCTGAAGAGCACGAGGAGCATCTCAGAATCGTGCTGGAGACCTTGAGGCAGGAAAAGTTATATGCTAAACTTAGTAAGTGTGAGTTCTGTATGGAAAAAGTGCCTTTCTTGGGACACATCATATCAGGAGAAGGACTTTCAGTAGATCCAGAGAAAGTTGCGGCAATAGAGACTTGGCCTACACCCACATCAGTTGCAGAGGTGAGAAGTTTTCTCGGACTTGCGGGATATTACCGAAGGTTTGTAGAGAATTTCTCGAGGATTGCTGTCACGCCCCAGTCCCAAAAATCCGTAGGACTAGGACACGTAAGCATGCCAGCCGCATGGATATGGCAACTCCAATATATGGAAACCAAATCCATACGTACGCTGTAATATGAATATAAAATCCACAAGTGGTATAAAATGTAATACAAGTCACAGGGTAAAATCTAAATCTCATCCACCAAAATCATATAGAAATAAATAACCAGTATCTATGAAACTAGATCTCAATAAGAAGTATCTAAGGATGATAGTTGGATGGAAACAAATCCACTACCAACTCGAATATAAGAGCAAATACAATATGAGTACAACACCACAACACAATATAAGAATACCAGCTATCCATCACAGCTCGAAGAGAAGACATCCTCGGATCACATGTAACCATCCAAATCTGCGCTCCTGCAAATACTCAAGAAAAGATACACCTGGCAGCGGACCAGGTCCTCAGAGGGACGTAACAAGATACAGAAAATACGAGCCAATTTGAATACAGTAAACATGCATATGGTTTGAAAATAAATAAGTACGCTGTACAAGACAATCTATATGAATGCAAATGAGGACAACTTTTCGACGTATGGGCAAGGGTAGGCTACTCGATCTAAGTCTCACAACTCACACACACGTCAATGGACATCAGAAATCGACATACCGCGGGGGTAGCGACCAGCGAGACTCCAGAAATCGACATACCGCGGGGGTAGCGACCAGCGCGACACACGCCCGTAGTGCGAGCTATATACTACGGTTTACCAGAGTGGTTAAAAGCCCATACGCCTAATAATTGTCCTCTATGATACTAAGTGCCATGTGTGTCAACATATCTAATACATAGTAATGACTGAAAGAAAACTACACATGCAAGAACTATACAGAAATGAAATAAATAAAAAGAAATATAAATAGCATGTAAAGTACTGTAAACAATTTGGCAAGGTATCTTGCCTGGGGTCCTGCTGCTGGTATGAATCAGAGTCCAAGTCACAGTCCAAATAGCCTATGTATTACAAATTTATCACGTCAAAAGATAATTTATTTTAATTTATTTAATTCTGGAATAATTACTCTAAAATCCTATTTTAATCTTATTATTCTGATTTTTATGTTAATTCCTAAATTTTGTCCAAAGAAACTGAATTTTATTAACTCGAGACTCATGGCACGCAAATCGAGGCGATCTATTGACCGAAAAGTCAACCGACACAAACTCAATTTTCATGCATGATTTCCTGTAGATTTCAGCTTCAAAAATATGCTGGAATTTACGGCTCGTCCGAATTCAAATTCGTTTGGGAATTATGGCACATACAAATTTTGTATTGTGCACCGATGGTTAAATTCTAACCTAGAAGTTCTACAAAATTAACAGTATGTAAATACTTCGAATTAAATTTTGAGAAAAATATATGTCGATGATCTCGACATTAGCTTTCCGAAACTTTAAATGGTTCATGATTCTGATTCCTGGTTCTCCCGGAATCGCAAAAACATCAAAACACGTCTATTTTCGGACATGCTGTGCTCTACAAAATTTTAGAATTTAATACTAATAATTTAGAAAAAAAATTTATATAATCAGAAAGCTAACCTCATTATCGTTCTAACAAAAAAAACTAGGCCTCGTTTGGAGTCCGGAGCTAGGAGATATCGTCTTTTAATTCGTCATAACTAGTAGAAAATGAAGCTGAATTTATGACGAATTTTGGCTATTTTTGGACGAAAAAGAAAGGAATTTTGGGGAAGAAAAATATGAAAGATGAGGTATTTATAATGGTGGAGGCTACTTAATTAAATACGACTAGGATTGGTTAATTTGGATAGGATTATGATGAATTTAAATAAGGATAGGATATGCATGAAGTTGATTTCCTAGTAGGTTCAGGATTTGAATTAATTTAAAATAGAGTTTGAATTTATCTCAATAATTTATAATCTTAAATATAATTAAAGATAATACAAATAATTTATAAAATCTTATTAATATCTATTAACATTAAATTAGCATCTATCTAATATTAAGACTATATATATCCAAATAAATCCTAAATAATTTTAAAATCTAAATAAATTTCTTAAAATTCTAAATAAATTATAAAAAAATATAATTAAATATTTTAAACTAAAATAAATATTTGGTAGGAACGACATGTAAGTATGGTCGTATAGTAAATCATAGAAGTCCTAGAAATTTATGTTTTCTAAGTTTTAATTACCAAAAATTCTAGAAAAATCTCCAAAAATCTAAAATAACCTAAAATAATTCTAAATGAATATTTATATAAGTAAATATATCAAAAAATTTATTTTCTAATTAACTAAGAGCATATTCTAAATAAATTCAACATATATAATAAATATAATAATATAAAATATACACAAAATACCTATTTTGGGTGGGAGTTTACAATTGCAGAACCGATGACGAAGCTGACACGTAAGGACCAGGAGTTTATATGGACAGAAGACTGCCAGAAGGCTTTTGAAGAACTGAAGAGAAGATTAACAACAGCACCTATCTTGACTCTTCCTTCAGGGTCAGGAGGTTTTGTTGTTTACAGTGATGCATCGGGTAGTGGACTGGGATGTGTTTTGATGCAACATGGTAAAGTCATTGCTTATGCGTCGAGACAGTTGAAGGTCCACGAGAAGAACTACCCAACACATGATCTGGAGCTAGCAGCAGTTATATTTGCATTAAAGATCTGGAGGCACTATCTTTATGGAGAAAGGGTAGAAATCTTTACTGATCACAAGAGTCTGAAGTATGTGTATACTCAGAAGGAGCTTAACATGAGACAGAGACGCTGGCTGAAACTGATGGTGGATTTTGACATCGATCTGCAGTATCATCCGGGAAAGGCGAATGTTGTTGCAGACGCACTCAGCAGGAAGCCTACGGCTTATTTCTTGACGATGCAGCCCGAGTTATTGAGAGATTTACAGGAGCTACAGATAGAGGTCATCTTACCGGGACAGACTGGATTGATGGCTAATCTTGAGATTCAGTCATCACTCGTAGAGAAGATTAAAGAGGCATTGCCCACCGATGCTAGATTCCGAAGACTCAAAGAAAGGACAGAAGCCGGCATGCAGACAGGACTTCGCATCCACGAAGACGGGACATTGAGGTTTAGAAACCGCTTGTATGTTCCAAATGGAGAATTGAGACATGAGTTAATGACCGAAGCACATAGCTCTATGTACTCTGTTCACCCAGGAGAAACCAAGATGTATCGGGACTTGAGACAGTATTACTGGTGGCATGGAATGAAGAGAGAGATAGCTCGCTTTGTAGCCAAATGTCTGGTATGTCAACAAGTGAAGGCGGAGCACCAGAGGACAGCAGGATTATTGCAACCACTTTCGATTCCAGAGTGGAAGTGGGAGCACATCACTATGGACTTCGTCACGGGTTTTCCCAAGAGTCCAAGTGGGAGAGATGCAGTGTGGGTAATAGTGGACCGACTCACCAAGTCAGCCCATTTTATACCCTTTAGAGTGGGTCAGTCTACAGAAGCTTTAGCTGATTTATATATGAGGCAGATCGTGAGATTGTACGGCATACCAGTCAGCATTGTATCGGACAGAGATTCGCGCTTCACATCGCACTTTTGGAGCAACATGCAAGAGAGTCTTGGTACTCGTCTGAAGTTCAGTACATCTTACCACCCGCAGACAGATGGGCAGTCAGAGCGTACTATTCAGACCTTGGAGGACATGTTGAGGGCTTGCATGTTAGACTTTGGAGGATCATGGGAGGACCACCTACATCTTGTAGAATTTTCTTACAACAATAGCTATCAAGCGAGTATTCAGATGGCTCCGTTTGAAGCATTATATGGGAGAAAATATAAGTCTCCTGTGTGTTGGAGTGACGTGGGAGAACGTCAGATTCTGGGACCCGAGTTGGTGGTCAACACCGTAGAGACAGTCAAGAAGATTCAGGGACACTTGCGAGCAGCGCAAGACAGGCATAAACAGTGGGCAGACCTTCATCGTCGACCCTTGGAGTTCAAAGAGGGCGATCACGTCTTCTTGAGGATATCACCGACCAGAGGCACCATCCGATTCGGAGGGCGCGGCAAGTTGAGTCCAAGGTATATTGGACCATTTGACGTGCTCGAGAGAGTTGGAGAGGTGGCATATCGACTTGCGCTACCACCTTCACTGGAGGGAGTACATGACGTATTCCATGTGTCGCAGCTCAGGCGATATGTGGCAGACAGCAGTCATGTCCTCGACCATTCAGAGATCACCATTGGGCCGAGCTTGTCATACCAAGAGCAACCCATGGGAATCCTTGATCGTCGAGAGAAGGTATTGAGGAACCAGTCTATTCCCTTGGTTCGCGTAGCATGGAGGCATGGCGCGCCAGGAGAATCAACTTGGGAGCGCGAGGACGACATGCGCAAGCGTTTTCCGAACCTATTCGCAGACCAAGGTATGAATTTATATTGTTAATTTATATCTTATACCATCCTTGCATTCTATCGTGGCTTAATTTTAATTTCGAGGACGAAATTTTTTTACAAGTTGGGTAGAATGTAAAACCCCCTTCCTAAAAAATCGTATTTACCCTTTATTTATTAATTATTAATTAAATTGTAGTAATTAGGTCCAAATAGAAGAAATAGATTTTTAATAATTTTTATGTTAGGTGTTCGGGCACTTAGAGGACTTGGGGGACCATCAGGAATTTTTCGAAATTTATTCCATGTAGGAGACCCCTTGAGCAGTTGCTAGCCTAACGATGTGCAATACCCTAATCTATAAATTTTCTTGTGTGTGAATATATATATATATATATACAAATATATATATGTGTACATATATATTTAAAAATAAAGAAAGGAAAAAGAATTGTTTAATAAGTAACTATTAATACTAATACTAATAGTAATAAAAAAAAAATAACAAGTCAAACTTGCAATTCCATTCAGCATACTTGCTGACTTAACACCCAAGCAGCACCGTGAATGTCAACCAAGGCCCCCCCCTTTGTAAAATACTTAGGCATAAACCCCAGCAGCAAACTTCAGCGGCCTTTGCCCGCGGATTCTAACCGACCCTTCAGCCTCATCACCCGCGGACCCGCCTCCAACTTCCCCCTCTCTCTTAATATATAATATATATATATATATAATAGCTCTCTAAAACCCTAACCTAATAACTCTAGACTTTCTCTTCCCATCTAGAGCCGTCACCGCAGCCAAAGAAGCCTCCCCAAGCCATCCAACCATCCCGTCGACGCCGACATCACGAACTGCAGTCTCCCACTCGAGGCACCTTCGCTCCGACGTGATTTTCCGTCGACTCGCACATCCAAACCCCGTTCCGTTTTTATAGGTATGATCTTCCCTTAACCCTCTCCAATACTTGTTTTATAGTCAACCTCGGACAACGTGTGGCCCTAGGTGAAAAACAGCGCCCAAGTCAGCGCGAGCAGACAGAATTCTGCAATCGCAGAATTCCAGAATGACCACCCATATTGCCGAGTTCGTATCTCCCACCACAGAGATCCGAATTCGGTGATTCTTTTTGATAACTGTAGATTACATGACCTAGTTTATTTTTTGTATAATAACTTTATGCTATTAGTTGCTGTGGACAAAATTATATTCGTCATAAAACTGCGCGCACCCACTTTTTCCGGTTTTCTAAAAGTTTGAGATCGGAGCGTGCCCCGCCAAACGGGACCACCTCGCCGTGTGTCAAGTGTACTGAATAGTGCACGCAGCATAATTGGACCCGTGAAAATTCGTGGGGACTGATTTGGACGCGTGTGCTCGCCGGAATCAGGCCGTATCCGCGAACACGTTCCGTGTCGCCACTTTTGTGGAACTCGCGCGTATTTTGTGCACGCTTGTCAGATTGCGACAAAACTTACGCCACTGGACTCGTGGTAACACGCTGGTCCTGTGACCCAATTTTCACGTATTTCTGAGACGGTTGACCAGATCGCCAATTGGCGGGGCCCACAGTTGACTTTTGGACCAAATTATGTTCGGCTCATCGGAATCCAAATTTGGACATACCGTTGGGATCGTATTGACATTTAGAATTGTTTGACCCATAGTTTGTCCCATTTAGAGACTGTTACCCTCGGCACGCTTTTCGGTGCAAAGTGGGCCACACGTGGAACTCGCTTTGTCCCGGAAATGACCTTTTTGCCCCTGTGTCCAAAATGGACGTAAGGTCAGGCATTTCTAGCAGTTTGACATCTTTTGAGACTGTTGGTGATATTTATTACAGCTTTCGGAGTAGTACCTACCGGATCCACCGATACCAGGACGACAGTTGATATTCAAACATCAGGCAAGTGTACCTTGCCATCTCTGCAGTATTGTTACCTATTTTTCTTACTTCATATATTTACTGTGCATGCTTAACCTAGGACCGTTTAACATACTTAGCGTCCGATTATCAGTCGGGTGCCAACATCGTACGCGGTGTTGGGTAATGTCATCTAGATATGGACATACGTGACACTTTATCTTCTCGTACTTGTCTTACCAAGTACACTTTGACCCAGGATACTGGACACTGATCATGAGACAGGATCTTCCCGAGATGTTCGAGGTGATTCTGTATAGGACTTGGCATAGATTCTATATTCTAGATACATTATGACTTGTGCATTAGTTATGACCCCGCTGACATGGACGTGAGACGTTATGTTCATGATTTGCGTGGTTACATTGGGTGGGGAGAGACACACAGACTACAGGCTGATTATATATATACACCCCTACTATTGTGAGGACAAGACTCTGAAGCCCGAGCTTGGCCCATTACTCATTATTACTGTTGCTACCGGCTCCCCGACACAGAGCTGGTAGTATGCTTCAGCCTGAGTTCTAGTGCTGCTCTCATCTTGCATATCACTTAGATGGTTATTCTAGTATTCCCTTATTGTTCCATCTATTGCTGGATAGTTTCACAGGCTACAGGTTGATTATGTTAAGCCGGCTACTCAGTATCCCGCTGAGCTAGACCACCTCTTGACACCACTACTACCGGCTCCCCTACACAGGGCTTGTAGTTGTTTCAACCTGAGTATTATTGATATATCTTGCATTTATACAGATGTTACATACTTACCCTGCTTATCTCATTATTTGCTGCACTGTTTATATTCTGGCTTGTATTATTTTTTGTACCTTGCTATGTCCCCTGAGGACCTGGATATGGATTTTGTCCCCAGATTTTGCAGACCAGGTTTACCCCGAGGTTTACGGGACCGCAGCAGGAGGAGCTGATCCATGAGCCGTACCACCATCTGAGGACGAGGTCTTAGCTGAAGACTTCTCTTGAGCATCCATGTTCATGCTCAGTTTTATTTATTATTTCAGTCTTTTATTTTCTGGTCTGTGGAACCATTGTACTAGATATTTATCGGGTTGTTCCCGAAGTACTTTGTGAGACTTGCTGATGATTTACATTGCTTATTTATTCTGTGGATCATATTTTATATCTTGTGTGGATGGGATTAGTTGTGCCATGATTGTCGTAGACTTGTTTTACAGCTTAAGTATGCCCGGATGGATCCATTATATTGGGTTGGTCCATCGGTGCGTACTGCTGGCCATTGCCACGTGTCTAGTCCCAAGGTATTTTGGGACTGGGGCGTGACATGATTTTTGTGGTGGCCCATGCAGGTCAACGACTAAATTGTTCAGTTTCAACTTAGGGACTGAACCAGCCTGCCCTGAGGATAGGATAAGTTATAGGATCTCATCCATTAATTGAACAATTCTTGAACTCTATATCGAACTCGAAATTGTTACTTGATTTGCATCCTGTGTTGACTCCTATGAGCGTTCTTATAGTTTATCTTTTGGTTGCAGAGAAATGGATCCCAGGAACGAAGACGAGATTCCTTTGGATACACCACACGACGCTGTGGTTACTTATGGAGATGGAGTGACTCCTGGAAGTGGAGGACAAGCATCGCAGAGCGATCAAACCGGTCAGCCTAATCCAAGGTTCCGGAGAGATGACATCCCACCTCCACCACAGTTCACTCCCCAGATGCCAGCTTTCCCGCCAGGACAAGCCATGGACGGGCAACAGATGTTCCAGATGATGTATGCTATGATGCAAGCACAGCAACAGATTCAGCAAGAAGCATAATGTCAGGAGGCCGAGAATCTGAGAACCAGCCTGGTATCCGCATTGGAGCAAGCAAATCCACCAGCAAGGCGATCGGCGACGGGATCTATCACCGACTTCCGTTAGCTCAAGCCTCGTACCTTTTCTGGTAAAGAGGGACCAACAGAAGTTCATGAATGGCTCACAAACATTCAGCATCAGTTGGAAGCCGCAAAACTTTCGAGAGAGAAGTGGATGACTGCAGTCAGAATACAGTTAACGGAGAATGCACATCACTGGTGGTTAGCAGAGGAGATGAGGCTCGGGCAGGACCGAGTCACCTGGGAAGAGTTCTCCAGACTCTTCAAAGAAATGTACATTCTGGCAGTTGCACGATCAGAGCTCAGAGACAAGTTCCACCGCCTTATCCAAGGCAGCATGACAGTGGAGGAATACAACGCGGAGTTTATACGCCTCAGTCGCTTTGCCCCAACCTTGATTTCGACCGAGGAAGAGAAGGCTGAGAAGTTCTTTGATGGGCTGAAGTTCGAGCTTCAGAGATTGATTGGCTCAGTCGCACCTACATCTTATACCGACGTTCTCGTAGCAGCCCGACGCATGGAGCGCGTCACCAGAAGGGAGTCGACCCTGAAGAGGCATATCACATCAGCACCATCGAGGACAGGACATGGGGAAGCAGTGAAACGAACCCAGAGGAGTATGCCTGAGAGGACAGCGCACAGAGCCATATCTCTCCCTACTTGTCATCACTGCGGCAAGATAGGTCATATTGAGAGAGAATGCAGACGCAAGTTGGGACTCTGCCTAGCTTGCGGTTCCAACCAGCATCAGACCAGAGAGTGCACCGAGCGCAGAGAGGGAGCCCCGAGATTAGCTTTGCCTGCACCACGACCAGTTTACCCGGCAGCAGGAGCACAGCAGGCAGGAGTTGGAGGCGTCAGGCCACCAGCCCCAGGAGGGAACCAGCAGAGACCACCCCTGGCACCACAGGCAGCTTTATTCCAGCAGGCTCAGCAGCAGCGAGGCCAAGCACAGGGGCGAGGACAGGCATTCACTTTAGCTGTTGAGGAGGAGGCTACAGCAGGCGAGGTCATCGCAGGTACTATTTTAGTAGCTTCATTACCAGCTGTAGCATTATTTGATTCTGGAGCATCGCATTCATTTATAGCAGCTAGCTTTGTAGCCACCCATAGAGTAGCTACCGCACCCCTTCCGAAGATGAAGAGAATTCTTACGGGAGGTGGAATTATTCCGGTTAGTGACGTCTGTAGATCATGTTCTGTAGTCGTTTGTGGCCGAGAAATGCGAGTGCAGTTTCTGATATTTTCTATGCCGGATTATGATGTCGTACTTGGTATGGACTGGTTAAGTCAGTACCATGCGACTCTTGATTGCCGACTTGGGCGGGTTATATTTAGACCGCCTGGACATCCGAAATTTGAGTTTCTCCGAGGAGCAGTAGAGCGTAGGCTGTGCGTTGTTTCCGACTAGTATCCTTACATTGGGTACGGGTCGTGACACCTTCCTCGACCTCCTCCCCTCCCAGACCTCGCCTCCTCCTTTCCTGCCGCCTCCAGGACCCGACGCCGGCCTCCCCTAGCTCCGCCGTCGTCGCTGAACCCCCACCGCAGCACCGCCCTCCTCCGGCGAGCAGGACCCTGACCTAGCTGGACGCATCGCGGACACAGCAGGACACGGGACTCATCGACACAGTGGACACAGCGTGGACACAGCGTCCAGGACACGAACTCGCGTGTCGGACACGAAAAACCCCGTTTCGTGAAGCCCTGTTCAGGTACTCCTAATTTTCTCCTCGTAGCTCGGAATTCGATTCCGTAAATTTTTACGTGAAGCCTGTATAACCCTCTCGGTGCCCGGACAAACCGCTCGGGGTATCGCTTCCTGTGGTGATCGCACACTGCGATCCAAAAACAGGAAAAATCAGACCCTGTTTCACCCCGGAACTGAGTGCGCCCCGCCAAACGGGACGACTTGGTCGCGTGCGGTCTTCAGAGATACGTGCGCCTCGTCGATACGGACGTGCAGGATTTCACGGAAGCTGATTCGGGTGTGCGTGCACACCGGAATCAACGCGTATCCGCGGACATCGCCCAGTATCCGTCTTTTCTGCAATTCACCCTAACTTCGTGCACACACGTCAGATCGAGACGAAACTTGTGCCATCGGACTCATAGCGATACGCTGGTCCTGTGGGTCAAGTTTGGTCTGATTCTGAGAACGTTGACAAAATCGCATGTCGTGGGCCCCGCATCCCCCCCTCGACGGGCAATTTCGTGATCGGCTCATCGGAATTCAAATCTGAAAGTTTCGTTGGGTTCGTATCAGCGTTCCTGACCTGTTGACACTAAGTTTGGTGAATTTGGAGACCATTGACCCTGACACGTTTTTCGGTGCAAAGCGGGCCCACCGGTGGACCCCGTTTTGGGCCGAAATTGCCGTTTTTGCCCTTGTCTCCAAATTGGACCCAAGGACAGGCGATCCTAGCTGTTTGACACCTTCTGAGCGTGATGGTACTGTTTATTTCAGCTTTCGGAGACATCTCTGAAAATTTCCGAAACCAGGACCTAAGTGGAATCCAAACCTCAGGCAAGTGCACCTTGCCAAACTTGCAGTCATTATTTTCATATTTTCTGTAAAAATACTCTGCTGGATTTCTTGTGAAAATTCATATAAACTGATTTAAACTGCTTAACCTAGGGAACGTATGACGTACCTAGTGTCCGATCATAGTCGGGTGCCGACACCGTACGCGGTGTTGGGTTCGTCATTTAGAGATGGATTTACGATCCCCTTACTTTGTACTTGACCTATCAAGTACCCTACAACCCAGGACACTTGACACTATCATGGACAGAATCCTCCTGAGATATTCGTGGTAATTTTGTATAGGATACAGGACTTGATAGAGACATTTATTTATAGACAGTATGACTTGTTGCATTAGTTATAATCCCGCTGACATGGACATGAGACGTTATGGTCATGGCTTGTGTGATTACATTGGGTGGGGAGAGACACACAGGCTACAGGCTGTTATATATATATATCTACTATTATTGTGAGGTTGTAGACTCTCCAGCAGAGCTAGACCCTTTACGTGTTATTACTGCTACCGGCTCCCCGACACAGAGCTTGTAGCGGTCTCAGCCTGAGTACTAGTGTTGCTCTCATTTGTATATCACATAGATGGTTACTTAGTTTACCCTGCTGTTTATTTATTTATTGCACTGCTTATTCATTTGGCTTGTTTTATTTTATGCCTTGCTATGTCCACTGAGGACCTGGAATGGATTATGTCCCCAGGTTTAGCTGAGGAGCAGTATCCCGAGGTATACGGGACCGGTGCTGAAGCTATTGCTGGAGCTGAAGACGAGGTAACTGCCGAGGACTTCTCCTGAGTGCCTGTTCCAGTATTTATTTATTTCATGTTTATATCTTTTGTTCCTGGCCTATAGAGCCAGTTTATTCAGACTTAAGTCGGATTGTTTCTCCGACTGACTTGCTGTGATGTTGTTGCTACTTATTTCTATTTGATTATGCAGTTTATTTCTTTATCTTTATGGATGAGATTAGTGTGACTTGTTGTAGTAGACCTTATTTACAGCTTAAGTACGCCCTGATGATTTCATTAAATTGGGTTATCCATCGGTGCGTGCTGCTGGCCATTGCCACGCATCTCCAGTCCCTCGGTATTTTGGGACTGGGGCGTGACAATATTCGACAATTGATTTTATTATCACATGATCCGAATTCTCTGAAATAAAGAAGAGATTTGACAATTGTTTATATCATGTGCTTATCACATTTTTGTGATTCAATGGTTATTATAGTGATACAATGATACCACATTACCTGATCACAGGTATATGCGATTATTGCTGAGACAATTGATGTTGGTGGTGATCCAAAAGTGATCTAAATTATATTTTGTATATAGGAAAATTATTTGTGAATGTGCTTGTGATTTGGACCCTATGTAGAATATGATTATGGAAAAGTGTAAGTGTCGATTATGATTTGGACACTAAGTAGAATAAGATTATGGAAAAGTGTAAGTGTGGATTATGATTTGGACATTAAGTAGAATAAGTTTTTATAAGAGTTGGAATATCTGTTACGGAATTTTATTATAAGGAACAAGAACACATTGCTTCATGATTCGCTAAATTGTATCTAAGAAATTTACTATTTTATTTTCTCTATTATAAAATTCGAGAATCAAATCATTTCAAGATTCTTTTTTTTTCCGTCCTTGACTGAGGGCTTGCATGTCATTTGACGACCTAATATTGTTCACTAGATTTTATAAGAATATTTTAAAGGAAGCTACTGTTGTACTTTGACAAGAAGTTGGAGAACAAGAATGAGTTATCGCAACGGAAGACGATTGAGTTGGAACCAGAATTTTTGCTCATTGTGTATTAAGGTATAAATGGGTTATATTGTATATTGGGACAAAAGTGGTAATTGGGTAAAATAGCCCATTTTCTAATTATAAGAATGTCCTTTGTCCAGAATTATTATTTATTGTATTAAGCAAGTTGTGACCTGTAATACACCTATCATAGAACCTTATAGGCGACCATCGCGAGTATGGATATTGGAATATTCATTTATCGTGTATCCTGGGGATGATGTTACATACTTGGCTTTTCGTATTCCGGGAGCGGGACGTGACACATCTTTTAGTGATTGCCCATGCAGGTATGTCTTTTTAGAAGGACTATGAAGAACCTAGGATATGATGCAGGTCTCGAAAGATAGAGAATCTATGATAGGATGCATGTCTCAAAAAATAGAAAAACTAGGATAAGATGCATGTCTAAATTCAGAGTCATTCCTAGTAAAGGCAATATTGAATGTTGTAGAATATTTGGAGTTCTATATTTCATTATAATCTCTTGGCTATATATAAATATATATATATATATATATATATATATATATATATATATATATATATATATATATATAGCCTTACAACCCTCCATCTTACATAAAATCCTCTAATACATTATAATATACCAATACTCCTCCTCAAGATGGGCGAAAGATATTCACTAAGCCCATCTTGTCACATCCTCTAATCATATCTACAGAGCTAAGTCCCTTGGTCAGATTGTCTGCTACATGATCCTTGGTTGAAATGTGGCCTAGCTCCAGTAGTCCACTGTCCAACTTCTCCTTGATGAAGAACCTATAGATCTCGATGTGTTTGGTCCCGTCATGCTGCACTGGATTATTGACGATACTGATGGATGACTGATTATCACACCACAACTTCATCTTAGCTCATTGATCCAGCTTTAGCTCCACCAGCATACTCTTCAGCCATAATAGCTCTGCAACTCCCAAGGCCATAGCTCTGTACTCCGCTTCAACTGTCGATCTGGCCACCACTGACTGTTTCTTACTCCTCAAAAAGACCAAGTTGCCTCCTACAAATATGCAATAGCCCGAGGTAGACCTTCTATCATTAGCACAACTAGCCCAGTCAGAGTCGTAGTAGCCCTCGATGCTCACGTGATCATTCTTCCTGGATATCAGCCCCTTTCCAGGGGCACCCTTCAAGTATATCAGAATCTATTACTCTGCGTCCATGTGACCCTTCCTTGGGTCATGCATGTAGCGGCTCACCACGCTCACTGTAAAATAGATATCAGGACGTGTGTGGCTCAAATAGATCAACTTGCCCACCAGTCTCTGGTATTTGTCCCGGTTAACTGGTTCTCCAGTCTCAACACCCAGCTTGAACCTATGATTGATTGGCATCGCTGTAGGTTTATATCCCAACATCCATGTCTCTGTGAGAAGGTCTAGTGTATACTTTCTCTGAGAAAGAACAATCCCCTCTGTTTTCAGACAATCTCAATCCCAAAAAAGTACTGAAGAAGGCCAAGTTTCTTCACCCCAAACTCCTTGTCAAGCTTCCCCTTGAGTCAGGCAATCTCCTGCTCATCATCTCCTGTGATAATCATATCGTCCACATACACCGCAAGTATGGTGATATGGCCTCCACTCCGATGAAAAAATACAGTGTGATCAGCGTCAATCTGTCGATATCTCATTCCTATCATCGCCCTCCTAAATCTGTCAAACCACGCTCGAGGAGACTGCTTCAGTCCATAGAGGGACTTCTTTAACCTGCAGACCTTGTCCACTATCTTATCAGTACAAAATCCTAGTGGTATCTCCATGTACACCTTCTCCACTAGATCCCCATGAAAAAATATATTCTTCACATCCAGTTGGTGTAGCTTCCATCCACCATTCGTTGTCAAAAACATTAGGGTCCTGATGGTGCTCATCTTCGCCACTGGTACAAAAGTCTTGTCATAGTTAATGCCATATGCCTGACTGTATCCTTTTGCCACAAGTCGAGCCTTGTAGTGCTCAACCTGTCCATCTGGGTTCTGCTTCACAGTAAAGATCCATTTGCATCCGACTATCCTCTTTCCTTCTGGCAGTTTTACCAGTTCCCAAGTATGGTTCTTCTCAAGAGCCCCTAACTCCTCGTGCATCGACGCTTTCCAATTTGGATCATTCTTGGCAACCTGTCAATTGTTAGGTACACTAATACTATCCAAAGACGCAATGAATGTTCCATAAGAAGAAAATATGTTATCATATAAAATAAATTGAGCAAGGTCCTAACCATATCTATCAGGAGGACTTATCGCATTGCTGCGAGTGGTCCTCCGTACTGATAATGGTGTAGGAGGGGTAGGAAGAATGATATCACCTGAAGGAAAATATGGTGGTGGTGGTGTAGGTGTCTCAGGAGTCGAGACGGATGCAGGCAAAGGACTTGGCAATGGCACTATAGGTACTGGTCCTGCAGTTTGCTTTCCGTTTCTCATGTATGTAAGTAACTCCCCCTGAGCCGTGGGTATAATACCTCTTATCTCCTTCCCCTGTTCCACTTCACTCTCCTCCTCAACTATTCTTTCATGCCACACTCCTAAATCAGTCACCAAACTCTCACCAATCTCCCTCTCTCGCCTCATACTCTCAGTGTCAGGTGAGTTACCCATGGATGAGGTTCCCTCATGACGGTAGTATAGCTTAAGCTCCCTGAAGTGAACATCCATGCTCACAAACCTCTTCTTCTCTACTGGGCTCCAGCACACGTGTCACTCTCCATTCCCGAAATACATATTTTGGGATATATTTATTTCTTGCTTATTTTTATTCCTGCTTAGAGTATTTCTTGCTCACATGATCATTATGTTGCATGCATGGAGACTAGACACATTCTTTGGTTTAGCATGGTTCATGGTTTATTTGTGGGTTGGTTTATTCATGAATTTGAACCCATGGTCTAAACCTCAAACTCTATATAAGCTAACTTATTTCTCTCTCTTCCCTCATTCTTCATTTTTCCTCTTTCTTTTATTTCTAGGCAAGTACACCTTGTACTACATGGAGAAACCTTTTAATTTTTTTTCTTGTTCTTTTCTTACATTTTATTAGTCTATTCTATGCTTATGATGATTCTGACCGCTTTTAATACTTGGAGTTCTCGGTTTTTTTTGGATATATTTGCTTAGATCTACTTTTCTAACTTAGGTTTTCATGGGTTCCTTGAGTTTTTGGTGGTTTTGATCTACTAAAAATGTATTTTCGAAAAATAGTTTTTGGGAAGGATGGAGCACTTTATTTTAAACATTTTGGCTTTTGGTTCGCTCAATTTGGAGTTAAAATGTAGTTTTTATGAAGAAAACAAATTTCAGATTTTGGAACTTTTTCGCCATGGTCGAACCTGCTGTTGGAGAAGGCGAAGTCTTCATGTTGCCAGCGAGCTATGCGGCTGAGAGTGCTATGCGGCCTGAGAGGATTATGCGGCCAGAGCTCTTGCCGCATATTGAGCAGCATGCGTCTCCGTATTTCGGTACTTGGGCGTGACAACACGTACCCCTTCTGAGTCACCGAATAGCCCACGAAGACACACTTGATTGCTCTAGGGTCAAGTTTTCCAATAGATGGTCTGTTGTCCTTCACAAAATATACGCAGCCAAACACCTTCAGCAGGAGTATTCTACTATTATTTTCTTACAATATCTCACATGGAGACTTACATCCCAATACTGGCATCATGTTGATCAGTTGAGTTGCTATCAACTCTGTATGCCCCCACAGACTCTGTGGGACATTCATGGTGATTATCGTGCTCCTTGCCACCTTAAGAAGGTGTCTGTTCTTCCTTTCTGCCACTATATTCTGTGCTGGTGTGTATGCACAGGTGGTCTGATGTTGTATCCCTTGGGTTGACAAATATTCCTCAAGTGCTTTGTTGGTATACTCTATCCCATTGTCAGACCTCAGTACCTTTACCACTGCTCTGTGCTGAGTTTGGACATGTTTATAAAAGTTTCGAAAATAGGCAAAGAGATCACTCTTATTCTTCATCAAAAACAACCATGTGACACGAGAGGAATAATCAATAAAAGAGACGAAATACTTGTAATCATTCATAGTAATTGTAGCACACAACCCCCAAACATCAGAATATATAATATCAAAAACAAAAGGGCTCCTATGGTCTGCACTAACATATGAGCTCCTAGTAAGTTTGCCTAAATCGCATGCATCACATACTAGTTTTTCCTTATTTGCTTTCTCATAAATAGATGGATACAACCTACTCAAAATACCAAAAAAGGAGTGCCCCAACCGTCTGTGGTGGAGTATCAGTGTATCATCGACACTCATCTTCGGTCCTCCCATTCTCGCCCTCTCTGCCACAGACAGCAATGCCGAATCTAGCCCTTCCTGATCCAGGTACTACAGTCCATCATGCCAAGTGCCAGTCCCAAGTCTTCGTCCCGTCTCCTTCTCCTGGAAGATCACCTTAGGAATATCAAAAGAGACAATGTATTTTAGTTGGAGGATTATAGAACTAATGGACAAAATACTAACTGGAAAAGAAGGAGCATGCAAAATATTGAATAATTTTACTGAACCTGTACAATCGACAATACCCTTACCGGCCACTGGTTGGAAAGTACCATCGGCTGTTTGAATATTGTCCGTCGATGCTAGTTGAGTGTAGAAAGAGAACTTACTTTCATTCCCTGTTACATGTCGAGACAGACCCGAATCGATAACCCAGTCCGACGATCTATGGGAAAAATAGATGCAAGGGCGGTGAGTCGTCAGTACCTTCCGATGGATGGGCATACATGACAGCGTTGCCTCTAGCGAAATCTAAGGTGAATGCCTCCTCAGTCCCACCCCTCCTGTCTTCATCGCTTGAAGCTCTCTGCTTTCTCCTGAGTACCTCCATCATGCCAACAGTGCCTGATCCTCCTCAGTATCGGCGCCATCAGTTCCCTCCTCGCCTTCTACTACCAGCAGGTTCGCCCGATAACCTCCTCGACCACCCCGTCGACCCCCACGACCATGGCCACGTCCTTCAAACTATCAACGTCCACCACCTGAATCTTTTTCCTTTGGTGGTTTGGTGCAAGCATACCTCAGATGGCCCACCTTCCCGCAGTTGTAGCACTGTCGGGGGTCTCCCTTAGGTCCAATGCTGCCTGAATTGGCAACTGCCAGTGCTGACTTCACTTCAGAAGGACCACATGTCTCTTCCTACAGCATGATGCGAGTCTCCTCCTGGATTATGGCCGAGATAGCCTCCTCAAGTGTAGGAATCTTCGGTTGGGCTAGAAGTAGTGTTGTCCTTTGAGCAAACACTGCGGCCAGCCCCTTAAGAAACTTCATCGTCCTCTCCTGCAGACATACTTGTCTCTCCTTACCCTTTGGGTCCTCGCAGCTTGCCTGATCTGAGGAGTGATCGTAATCCAACCACAGACGCTCCAACTCTGTGGCATACTCATGCACCATCTTCTTTTTCTGTACGGTATCTTCGATCTTCCCCTTGATCTAGAAAACCCTCAAGTTATTTCCCACACCATCGTAGGTCCTCATCAACTTCTCCCACATGTCCTTTACCATCTCAAGGCCATCCACTATGGCGGCAATCGATTGGACTAAAAAATTAAGGAGTAAAATATATATCACCATATGAGTAGACTTTCACTCGTCGCGTCCTGTCGAGCCCTCATCCGACCCTGTCTTCTCTCTGACAAGAAACCCTCCAGGTTCTTCCCTGCGAGGGTTCTCCTCACCCGGCGTGACCAACTCAGGTAGGTGGCCTGTTCATCAAGCTTCAGATCGATGGAGGAAAGTTCCAACTTTATCGGTGTTCGTGTCGCGCTCTCACCAGCCGACAGTTTCATCAGCTTCATCAACGTTGCGACCTCCGCAGGGTCCAACTTCTTGATAATCTCCTTCATCAATCCTCCTTTTCTCCGATCACCACACACCCGTTCCACGATTCACGTTCATCTTCTTCGTCCTCTCCTAGATTCGATCATGCCTCTCCCCTATCGGATCTAGGCCTTTGATGTCAACGTCCGAAATGACCCACGGGAGACACCGAAAACCGCGGTAGAAGGCTCCTGCGGGCTTCGCAGGAGTCGTGGCTTCGCGGTGGTGGCGGAAGTGTGGTGGAGGTGGCGGCGACGGTGGTGGTGGGTAAGCGGTGTGGCGGCAGCGACGACAGCGGTGGTGGGCGAGCGGTGCGGTAGAGGTGTGGCAGCGGTGGCGACGGCTAGGGTTTGTGCTCTGATACCATGTAGAATATTTAGAGTTCTATATTTTATTATAATCTCTTGGATATATATATATATATATATATATATATATATATATATATATATATATATATATATATATGGCCTTACAACCCTCCATCTTACATAAAATCCCCTAATACATTATAATATACCAATAAATTAACTGTTGGAATTGTTTGGATAACCGAGAATGATGTTTGGGAGATTCAGATCATATGGGATAAAGATATTCAGATTTGATCAATTAGATTTTAGACTGAAAGTTCTTTGAAGATAGAAAATAAAGTAATATCATTCGAGGTTAGCGGGATTCTTTATAACTATTTAAGGTATAATACTGATTTTATATTCTAATATAGTCAGTTTGGCAAGTTACCTAGTGATAAAAGATTGATTTCCTAAGAAGGAATGAGACGATATAAGATAAAACACTTGGGATTTGAATATAAATATCAGTTGGACTTGGTCTAAGCATATTAATATTAAATGGATGATATTGATGGATAAATATCTCGCTTGAGAAATAAAGAACCTTAGGATAAGGAATTTTCACAGATATTATCTATAAATTATGTTCCATTTCGCTTATCCTACATATCCTTATTTAATGGATTTTTTTTTACGAGTTCATATAATTGAGATCTTAAATTCAGAGTGTCATTAAAAGTGTAGATGATATTCGGGAGAATCAAGGGTTGTATAAAGGATAGGCATGACCTGAAATCTTAGACAAGTAATTCGGAGAGCATTTGACAAGTATTCTTAGTCAAGCAGTCTGGTGAAGGAATTACAGAAAAACTTCCTTGAGGATCTTTAGCTTGGTACGCTTAGTAAAATCGGGGTTCATATTTCTTTAGAACTATTAAACAAATGTAAGGACCAAGAATTCCGTAGCCAATAGGCTAATGATGATTAAAGATTCTAATTTGAACGGATGTAGTATGTCATGTGGGATAAGTCTAGATATAAATTATTTTGGAATAACTATTGGGTAAATGAGTTCTAGTAGTATCCTGTATTAGGTATATGTATAATATATATATTATGGTATATAGTTTATAGAGTGCAACATGACTTCTATGTATCTAGATCATATCTGTTCTTAAATCCTGACTTGTCCCATTTTCTTGTCAGATTTTATATATCTGTTTTTCACAAATCTTCAACCTTCTTGAAATTTCTTAATACTTCTTATGGCATCCATATCTTATTAATTAGAATCTTGAATTATATCCTTGTTTCTCCATATAATTTTATTTTTGACAAGTATTCCTGATTTTAGTAAGTGTTCTCCTTTTAATACTCGTATATACATAACTTATTGAATTGTCCATTGGATTTCCTGTAAAATAATATTTTAATTAAACTTTCTGTGATTGAGTTTCCTGTGAATGAATATTTATTTATTTGTGCCTAAAGGATGTAATGTTAAGGATATATTATTGGAATTATTTATGATGATCGAGAATTTTTTCTGGAAGATTAAGATAGGAGTTGATAAGTATTTTGGATAGTCAAATGGATGGTATTGTCGAAGAAATTAATATGGATCGTGTAAGAAATTATGGTTTAAATTGAATATGATTGAGTTTTGATCAATTTGGAAGATAGTACGATTGAAAGTTGATTTGGAGGATGTGAAAATTTTATTGCTCGATGATTTGAAATAGACGAGAACAAACTAATTTGATTTAAGTATAGATGAGTTAATCTTGTATTATGTTCGGGAGATAGTATTTGGTTGAACTAATTCGAGTTGGTAAATAGATGTTTCCTCGGTTATACAATTATTTGATAATATTAAGGTATATCGAAATTGATATACATTGACTCGAGAATATTTTGTTTGGATGAACAATGATCTGGATGCATTGTGAATCACCAAGTTTTGTTTTCTCGATTGATGTTAACTTCTGAAATATTGGAGGATCAAATAATAATATGTAAGTTTCGAATAACTTAATTGAAGTAATTATGAGCATAAATGAATTGATATTAGTTAAACTCGACTTAATGAATGTTAAAAAAAAATTTGGTGTTTGATTAACAAAAGTGACGGCTTAGGAGAAAATTTGAGTCGATATAACTTGAATAAAATGAATATGTAAGATAAAGTAATTAGTGACCATGAAGATTTACCTAACTTATGGATTGATATTAGGTTAGTTCGATAATAAAGTGAACGAGATGTATGAATTAAGGAGGAGCATTATTGGAATTGGACATAGATTATGATTGGTAGGATTCATGATTGGATGTAATACTCATAATTGGTGACTTAGAATTATTATTTTGTATTGGTGATTGAGAGATGAGAATTTTGATATCCATGTATTACTCACTATTTGTGGATTCAATTTCTTAATATGAGATATTTATTTATTTAATATTTTTATGATTAAGTATATAATATTTTATATGTACCAAGAAACTGAAAATGCATTTACTAATTTGATGAGGCATGTGAGACCTACAGAAAATCAATTGAATCGAAAAAGAAGATGTTCTTGTAGCCATCCGAAACTGGTGAGACTATATTTTCGAAGACAGATTCAGTAATTTGATAAGATTTCGGGGATCAAGATAGTTTTCGTAATGGATTCGAAGTTTGATAATCAGATTTTGATTAGTTTTACCTCAGTTTGGATTTAAAAAATTATTGACTCAAACAATTTAAAATAATATATAGTGCTTTTGATAATATAAATATATGAGTTTATCTCATGTTATAATATTACCTATTAGTTTTCATACAATGATAAGTAATGTCAGTGATATTTAGAAAACTTGAAATTAAGTATTGATATTTGAATATATTTTGAATTATAAAGAATACCAACCTGTAAGGCTACCTTACAATCATAATTTATACTCATTTATGGATATCAATGGCGTGGTAGCAAGAAGCTGAAGCCATGAGTCCTGATGGTGAAACAGTATCTTGATTGCAGCCATGTGCGCAGTGGCGTGGCTCAATAGTACTATATCACGTCAAAAAATATGGATATAAAGGAACCTACATGGTTATGGGTTAGAATTACATTCTGATACTTTAATTGACTCTATAAAATTTTAAGATTCTTGATAATTTATGTATTCATGGATATCCTCTATTTCATGAAACTTTGATAAATATAATTCTGAAGTGTTTTCTTTTGAGATATAATTACTACTTTATATTTGTAAGGTGGATCGAACATCTTGTTTTTCTCTCTATCTATTTTGAAAAGCTTATCTTTAAATTTTAAATTTTGAGGACGAAATTTTTGTAAGGTGGATAGAGTGTCATAACTGCATTTTTATTTTATTTTATTTTATTTGGATTCATAAATATATACATATGTAAGTATATTAATGAGTATGTATATATATAACTATATATGGTTCTGCAATTTTAGTTTGCAATTTTGATCTAATTATAAATACTTAGATTGTGAGGGGCCTTATTGGTTAAACCAACAAACTAGGGGGTGAAACCAGCAATCCATCGATTATACCAATTTTCAACCCTTCACCTAATCTGGATTTCCTTCATGAGTCAACATTTTTGTTGGCAACCTCTCATTACATCTCAAACTCCCATAAGCTACTTGTCATCACCAGCACCCCTTTCGATTTCCAATGAACCCAACCCATCTCTTAATACCATCACTCGCACCACTTCTTCTTCTTCTTCCCTCTCTATCACCCTCCTCTCTCACCTCCAAAATATTGCTGCTGCTGTCGCGATCACTGCTACTACTGCGGTTGTCACCGGACCACTCTCCGGCCTCCGAAGACTTCACCTCTAGCTTCTCTTTCTCATTTCCTTTCAAATCTTAGGTATAAATCCACCTTTCCACAATTTCTTCCAAATTCTAGATCTAGGTCAAGGAATTTCTTGTAAAGTTATGCATAAAACTTTGACCATTATAAATAGGGTTTTGATTTGGGAAGAGTTTGGAAAGAATTCTAGGTTGATCAAATCTAAATCTAGCCCTATCTTCTCTCCTAATTTTTTTTTGTATTTCTAGAAAGTTCCCAATTTATATATATAGATAGTTAGAGGAATATTTAGGAGTTATATTATGAATAAATGGGTTAGGTACTGATTATATATATAAATATATACACGTGAAACGTAAGATAGGACACGAACACGAGGGATATGACACAATATAATGCATACCGATACAATCAGTATCCTAAAATGGTGAAGTTAGTTTCATATTTGTATATCATGTTAATGTTAGTAATATATATATATATATATATATATATATATATATATATATATATATATATATATATATAGGCTAATTATCCTTGGATATATATTTACGAACATGAGCCATATAAATATACGGTGCATGATTATACATGTCTACAACTGTTATGGAGATTTAGAATTGGAACTTTAATATGGTAGCATTTACATATAGTTTGATATGTTACTTAGGTATTAAACAAAAATATGGAAACACATGAACTAATATGAATGAATGTTTAGCCACGATACTATATGCTTGATTTGTCTCAAAGAAAAAGAAAAACTTGTTATGAAGATTTTAAGTTATATAGGAAACCTACTTGCTTACATTGTATGATTATATTAGGCCTAGCTTAGATTTTTGAAGTTAGAAAAAAAATTCACATTTTTTTAATACAATTTTATATATATTTAAATTCAATCCAGATTTTTTAAATTGTGTTTAATTTGTATAAATCATCTTAAATATTAGTTATGACAAGTATCTATGAACACCCAATTAATTGGGTAACTTTGGTGTCGATTTCTAAACCATGGTTTAAGTAGTTTGATCTCCTAAGAACAACCTACGACTCGCCCTATTTAGTTCATGATAATACAAACATCTCATATATATTATGAACTGAGATGTGAACCTTGAAATACTTATCATAGAGAGAGCCATTTAACATTAGAGTAAGTAAAAGCTTAGTTTGGACTATAGAGAAAGTTAATTAAATCATTAAATTATATATTCGTAGGCACTATCTCAGGATATGGTTTGTGATATACTTTGTGTTTGAAATAGAAATTTTGAGACTTTGATGTCTCTTTATACTATATCAATATCTTAAAATATTTTGAATTTTGAATTTCTTTAGTATGTGAGAATTAATAGAAGTTGGATTTGATATCTCTATGTTCTAACACTTGTGTTTCCTTGGAAATGAAACATAGCATTTATTAAATGACAATTTCAATAGCTAAGGTAAATAGCTTGCCGCCAAGGTAAAAGTTAAATTTTTTCTTATCTTATTTTTATGAGATATACTGTGTGTGATTACCAGTGTTGAGAATTGCTCCACCGAAGGGGTCGGTGAACCCGAAAACTTCTACGGAGGATTGCTCCGGATCTTTATATAAATTGTGAAAATCCCAGGCTCCAAAATACAAAGGAGACTCTGACAAAATTTTTAAGAAATTCTAGCGATAACCATTTTCGAAAAATTTGAATATTTGGTTAGTCTCTATTTCAAGTTATTTAGCAAGCTAATTGAACTAGGATCAAATTCTAAAAATCTTAGATTTCAGATTTAGAATATATGACGTAGGAAATACTTGCACGTGTACAAAAGAGCAACAAAAGTTTTAATGCTTCACATTCCAAGGTAAGGTGTACCAACTTTCCTGTTTTCGGATTTGGTCCTACCAAATAGAATATTACTATTTAAACGTGATGCCTTGAGGACAAAAAACATATACATGATTGGATATTTAATATTTTTGCTAAGACGTAATATCTTCCCGAACAATATCCTTGTAAAACGTGTGGTTGCTGACACACTAGAGGAGATACGAATCGGACCAGTAATTCAACTTAAATAGTATGTTAGATAGGAAGGATTATGAATTTGTAGAATTGCATTGGGGCGAAAAAGAATATTTGGATCACACCGACGAACTCTTTACAATATTAATTATTTTAAAAAATAATGATGATCAGTAGTTCCGGCATACGTATGACCATACGATGACCGAGGTGAGGCTTCGCTCACTTATTTTCCATTGGATCTGAATTCTGAAAGAGATCCAATTCGACAATTATATATATCCAATGTTGACCTATGTTCCGAATTCTTGGAAAAGTTTAAGATATTCGACAATTGATTTTATTATCACATGATCAAAATTCTCTAAAATAAAGAAGAGATTCGACAATTGTTTATATTATGTGCTTATCACATTTTTGTGATTCAATGGTTATTATAGTGATACAATGATATCATGATACCTGTGGGACTGGAATCTAAGCACCGTCCGACAGAAAATTACCTGATCCCGGATATATAGGATTATTGTCGGGACAATTGATGTTGGTAGTGATCCAAATGTGTTCTCTAAATTGTATTTTGCATATAGGAAAATTATTTGTGAATGTTCTTGTGATTTTTGATTTGGATACTAAGTAGAATACGATTATGGAAAAGTGTAAGTATGGATTATGATTTGGACACTAAGTAGAATATGATTATGGAAAAGTGTAAGAGTGGATTATGATTTGGACATTAAGTAGAATAAGTTTTTATAAGAGGTGGAACATCTGTTTCAGAATTTTATTATAAGGAACAAGAACACCATGCTTCATGATTTGCTAAATTGTATCTAAGGAGTTTACTATTTTATTTTCTCTATTATAAAATTCGAGAATAAAATCATTTCAAGATTCTTTTTTTTTTTTTCTTCGTCCTTGACTGAGGGCTTGCATGTCGTTTGACGACCTAGTATTGTTCACTAGATTTTGTAGGAACATTTTAAAGGAAGCTACTGGTGTACCTTGACAAGAAGCAGGAGAACAAGAATGAGTTATCGCAACGGAAGACGATTGAGTTAGAACCAAAATTTATTCTCATCATGTATTAATGTATAAATGGGTTATATTGTATATTGGGATAAAAGTTGTAATTGGGTAGAATAGCCCATTTTCTAATTATAAGAATATCCTTTATCCAGAATTATTATTTATTGTATTAAGCAAGTTGTGACCTGTAATACACCTATCCTAGAACCTTATAAGCGACCATCGCGAGTATGGATATTGAAATATTCGTATGTCGTGTAGCATGGGGATGATGTTACGTACTTGGCTTGCCGTATTCCGGGAGCGGGATGTGACAATATGTATTAGCTAAAAAAATTAATTTCTTATATTAATAACTAGGGTATACATACGGCTTAAACGGCTCATTTTTTGAACAGAAAATTACATTCAGAGCAAAGAAGTTTGATGATATTGCTCACACATCAAAAGTTCATAAAATTACGGTAAGTGAATGAAAACGCCCTTTGGAATAACGTTATCTATGCAAAAAATCTGTTAATTAATATTAACGAGCTATTAACTTTAACCTAAACTTTCTGTCTGCAATTACTATAATTACTATGCAATATATATACATGTAAGTCTTTATAACTTCATGATTAATAAGAATTTCTAGTTAGCTTTTGAAATAATAACATCAGTATGTAGAGGTTGTGGGTTTGAATATTTTTATGTACAATTTATATTTTTTTAGCATTTAAAATGTTAAATGCTAAAAAAATGCATAAGGGTAGTTTCGAACCCACAACCTCAACATATAGATCTTGTTACTTCACAAGTTAGTCAAAATTTTCCATATATCTTGATGTTACAAACACACACACCCACATACATATATATATACTAGTAAAGTGCACGTGCATTGCGCGTGTGTACAAAAATGGTTAAAAAAATTTAATACAAAATTATTATAAATACTGTCATTTCTAGGAATCGAACTCAACCAACAAAAAAGAAATACCTCTCACCTTAACCATTTGAGTTAGAATTGTTTAGTTGTAAATAAATAATATTTGGTAGTTAAATAATTAGTTATTTTTAAAAAATTAGTGGAGTATTTACAAACGGCTTAGACGGCTTAATTTTGAGCCATTTCCAAGCCTCATTACATGTGTATGTGTATATATATATATATATATATATATATATATATATATATATATATATATATATATATATATATGTATGTGTGTGTGTGTGTGTGTGTGTGTGTGTATATATATATATATATATATATATATATATATATATATATATATATATATATATATATATATATATATATATATATATATATATATATGTGTGTGTGTGTGTGTGTTTGTGTGTGTGTCCTTCAGAAGGGACTTCTTTGTACAAAATACGTCCTTCCGCTGGGAGTTTTTTGTGATCACAAATTATTATTAAGATATAATTTTTATACATATATTTGTTATATTTCAAAGTTGGGTACAAAGTCAAACGAATTAAATTATCAAAGTTGTATTCAAAACACATACATATAATTATTATTTTCCAAATTTATAGAATGATATACACATTTTTAGTTATAAAATATGCATAGAATTTAGGATATTTACATTATTACATAAGTACATAATTGAGGGTATGCAAAATATACACAAGAATATACACATTTTTCGGTTTCGGACGGAAATTGAAATATAAAACTGAAAATAATTGTGAGACTCGTCTCACAGTATCTATATTGGTATATGAATACATATTTTATATTGTATATATAGTATTTTTTTGGATCTCGGAATCTCAAAATTTTTTCAAATTTGAAACTTTATTACCCAACCGGCATACTGGCGGTATACTCCGACATACCGTTCGGCAGATACTTATTTTGCTTTTGATATATTTTGATATATTTTGAGATATTTTCGTGATATATTTTTGTGAATAGTATTCGATACTTTCTATTTTCCATTGGGTTCTTGGTTTTATTTTGAGTGATCGAGATTGATTTAACTCGTGACGTGGATCGCTGACGAGGTAGATCGGATGGTCACGATTAAATTAACTAATATATATATATATATATATATATATATATATATATATATATATATATATATATATATATATATATATATATATATGAGTTGATTTTATCTCTCGTCGCTCTTTTCTTTCTCTTTCTACTTCTTCATTTCTTCTCCATTTTTTGCGGAAGCTAGGAGCTTAGTCTTGTGGTCTAAGAGTGTAGTTTCTGAACCCCTCTTGGTGGTGGAGTTGAAGGTTAAGGCTGGGAGCTTGACTTGCGGCAAGTACATCTTGTCAAAATCTTGAATGACTTTTCTTTGCTGTAGTTTTTGAATTCTTTGGTAGTTTATGCTTATAATTTCTTGCTAGAAGTTTATTAAATATGCTTCTCTAGTAATTTTCTGTAAACCCCTGAATTTTCAAATTATTAAATCTTGAATTTTTCCCAATTTTCTGGAATTTTTTGGGAATTTTCTGTAATTAAAATCAAGGTTTTTAATTAATAAATGATTTTTAATTGGCAATAAATAATATTAAAATATCATGGAAATAATATTTTTGGGTGTAAAATGGAAAACTGGACTTAGGGTAATTTTTCTGGATTTTTCTGGGCCTCAGACCTATTTTTAAATGCCTAAAAATAATTTTATTAATTAATTAACTATTTAATTATTTATTTAATTATTATTACTTTTATTATTATTACTTTTTAGGTTTTTTCGGCCCAAGCCCGCGGTCCACCTAGCTCGGCCCGGCCCTTTGGCCATCCGGGTCGGGTTCGGGTCGGTCAGACCCGAACCGCTCCGCACCCGAACCCGCTAGCACCCCCCAGCCCCCCGCGTGACCCGCTCCGGCGCCCGCGTCTCCCGCCGGACCCGTCGGCCGACCTCCGCGCTGCCGCGGCCACGCGTCCCCGCACCCACGCTGCCCGGCCCACGACCTCCCCTCTCTCATCCACCTCCTCCGCCTAACCCGCCGGTCGACCCCTATATAAACCCTAACCCCCCCTCTTCTCCGGTCACCTCCCGCCAGACCAGCCGCCACCGCTCGACACCGCGCCGCCGCCGCATCCCTCGCCGACCTCCCTCCTCCCGTATTTGCCGCCGCCGCCGACAGCCCGATCTCCTCCTCCCCGCAGCGCCGAGCCAACAGCAGCAGCGGCAGCCAGAGCCTCCGGCCGCCGCCCGTCGGCTCCGCCGCCACCAGCCACCGCCCCAGCTCCCCTCGGCGAACCGTCCCCCCGCCCTCGCCGGCGCATCTCCGGCCGGTCCCCGCCGTCCACGGCCAGGAAACCCGCAGAACCCTAACCCTAGCTTTCCCTATTCTTCGTGTCGTGTCGGACACGACACGGACACGGAAATTTCCGAATTTTCAGAGCAGGTTCAGGTACTCGTATCTTGCACCCTGTATCTCCGTTTTCGATTCTGTAAATTTTTACGCGAAGCCTGTGTGACCCTCTCGGTGTCTTGACAAACTGTTCGGGGCATCGCGTCCTGTGGTGATCGCACACCGCGATCCAAAAATAGGAAAAACCAGACCCTATTTTACCCCGAAACTGAGTGCGCCCCGCCAAACGGGATGACTTGGTCGCGTGCGGTCTTCACAGATACGTGCGCGTCGTCGATACGGACGTGTGAGATTTTGTGGAAGCTGATTCGGGTGTGCGTGCACACCAGAATCAACGCGTATCCGCGGACATCGCCCCGTATTCGACTTTTCAGTAATTTGCCCTAACTTCTTGTACACTCGTCAGATCGAGACGAAACTTACGCCATCAGACTCGTAGCGATACGCTGGTCCTGTGGGTCAAGTTTGGTTCGATTCTGAGAACGTTGACGAAATTGCGTGTCGTGGGCCCCACAGGTCCCGCTCGACGGGCGATTTTGTGTTCGGCTCATCGGAATCCAAATCTGGAAGTTCCGTTGGGTTCGTATCAGCGTTCCTGACCTGTTGACACTACGTTTGGTGAATTTGGAGACCTTTGACTCGGACACATTTTTCGGTGCAAAGCGGGCCCACCGGCGGACCCCGTTTTGACCCGAAACTGTCATTTTTGTCCTTGTCTCCAAATTGGACCCAAGGACAGGCGTTTCTAGCTATTTGATATCTTCTGAGCGTGATGGTAATGTCTATTTCAGCTTTTGGACTCACCTCTGGAAATTTTCCCTAAGAACCAAATTAATCAGATCCAAACAACAGGCAAGTACCTGCACTTCAAGTTAAATCTTTATATTGTGATAATTAATTCCCTGCTTTACTAGTACCCTTGATGATTACACCTAGTGTTAGAAATGCTGGATTTTCATGTCTTGAATATTGAAGTTCTTGTCTTGTTTTTCATGTCGGGTGGGAGAATACTAGAAGGCATGTAGTTTACCCTTCCCCTTGTCATGTTTAATAGCTGTTGGTACGCGACTGTACCTCAGTCGGATCTCGATTTTCCCTGTTTAATAGCTGTTTATGACGGCCGGATTAGCCTTATAAACCCCTACATGCCAACTATGTATTCTAAAAACAAACACAAGTTCACACAGATAGTTTCTGGTCTTGTTACATATATCTTGCTGACTGTTGTAGTTTTATTTCCTGTCTCATTTATTTCTGCTTTCTCATATCCCTGTTTACAGCTTTAACTTTGAGATAATGATGTTCTGTTATGCAGTTTCTCAACCTGATATTCAATATTTAATTATCATAAATATTTAGTTTAACCTTGTTGTGCACTGTGTACTTTGCTCCTTTCCTGACTGGATCTGTTGATTTAGGCGATGATGAGGACCTTGCCCCTACTTATTATGGTCCCTATGAGGGTACTGATGATACCTACGAGGAGCCAGAACCCACCCAGGAGACCCCTGCTGCCGAGTAGCTAGTAGTAGCTATCTTTATTTATATTCTTATCTTATTTATCGGGTTTGTCCCCAATTTCATTCTGATTTTTCTGTACTAAACATTTAATCTGTTGTCACATTTATTTCAATTGCAATCTTAAGTTTCTGTTCTCATTATTATTTTGCCTATGTTAATTGTGAATGAGCTAGTTAGTAAATATGGATTTGACCTAGACAGCGTACTACCGCCGACTCTGCGGCGTAGGCTGGACGTACCCACGCACTCGTGCCCGAATTTTCGGGTGCGGGTCGTGACACGTTTTTATGGTGGCCCATGCAGGTCTATCCTAAAATAGGGTAATACCCTAGGACAGGGTATAGAATAAGATTGAGGATTCTAGGAAAAGCTCATTCACAGTATAGGGTCCTTATTTCAATTCTTGATATCATTTCTGCTCAATTTTTCCTATCGCCTTTGATTTCCAAGTATTCTATTCTGATCTTCCTATCCCTTAATCTTTCAGAATGGTCCAGACAAGGAACACAGTAGGAGGCACATCAGAACCAGCTGAGCAGAATGTGCCCGAGACTCTTGCACTCCCGCCGCCTCCATCTGTTCCGGCAGTTACCCTAGATGGGGCACAGCTACTAGGAGTGTTCCAGGGATTAGTGGAATCCCAGAAAGAATAGACTGTACTTCTACGGACCAGCCTCTCAGAAGCTCTTAAGTCCCAGGAGTCGTCGCTCAAGAGGCCAGGGAGTGCCAAAGACTTCAAGAATCTTAGACCCCTGGAATTCTACGGAACTGAGGGCATTCTCTATGCCGATGAGTGGATAGAGAATGTCGAGAGACTCCTGAAGACTGCTCGGGTCCCTGATGACCTCAAAGTGGAATCCGCAAGCCTGCAACTGTTCGACATTGCTCGAACATGGTTCAGAGATGAACCCCAACTATCTGCTCCTGACATCACCTGGGAGGACTTCAAGAGGCTATTCAAGGAGAAATTCTACCCCGAAGTGGCTCGAGAAGCTCTCGAAAGCCAATTCGAGAGACTGGAACAAGGTAACCTATCTGTTGATGAGTATACTGCTGAATTTAGCAGGTTAAGCCACTTTGCGGAGTACATGGTTCGTACCCCGGAGGACAGAGCCCGTAGATTCAAGAAGGGGCTATCTCCGGATATTCGCCTTGCTGTCACCACCAGCCGAGCCCGCACCTATGAAGAAATCCTGAGCGTGGCACAAGGCGTTGAGAGAGATATGGGGCATAAACTGAAACGGGAGAGAGATACCGGAAATGCGGGACCCAACAAACGCCCTTTTCAACAACAACAACAATAGCAGAGGGCCCCGCAGCAAACTCAGCGTCCTCTCCCTCGAGCTCCAGCACCCCAACACCAGGCTCAAGGACAGAACCAACAAGCTGCTGCTTGTAACTTTTGCCAAAAACCAGGTCATACTTGGCAAGTCTGCAGGAAGAGGCTAGGTGCCTGCCTCTACTGCGGCTCAGCAGCGCATCAAATGAGGGACTGTCCAGCTGCTCAAGGACGCACCGCTGCACCAAAGGCTCCAGCCCAGGCCAGGGCCCCAGCAGTACAACAGAGGGGACCCCCGCTTCCAACACAACAACAACGCTTTGCTCAGCACCAACAGCAGCAACAGAGGGGTGCACCGCAGCAAGGCCGTGCTTATGCAATGACTCTGGAAGAAGCTGAAGCCACACCAGACGTGATCACAGGTTCTGTGCTTATAAATTCAATACCAGCTATTACTTTGTTTGACTCTGGAGCTTCACATTCATTCATGTCAGTAGATTTCCTTATGAAGCATAGCTTAATCACTAAATCTCTTAGGAATTATTATAAGATCATTACCGGTGGAGGAATCATCCCGGTTAGTGATGCCTGTAACAATTGTCCTATTACATTGTGTGGAAGAGAACTGTATGCTAGGCTACTTGTAATGCCAGTGCCCAGTTTTGATATTATACTGGGTATGGATTGGTTAAGTCAACATCATGCCACTATAGACTGCCACAGAGGTAGTGTAATCTTCAGGCCCCCTGACAAGCCAGAATTTGAATTTGCTAGAGGTTCTAGAGAAATGGGTAATAACAAAATTTGTGGAGCCCTAGTAACAGAAGAATTGCCACTACCTATCATCTCTGAATACCTTGATGTCTTCCCTGAGGATCTCCCAGGCTTACCCCCAGACCGAGAAGTTGAATTCTCCATTGACTTAGTGCCAGGAGCAGCACCAGTATCTCAAAATCCCTACAGAATCAACAAGAAGGAGATAAAAGAACTAAATGCACAAATCAAAGAACTAGAAGACAAATGTTTCATTAGGTCCAGTGTCTCACCCTGGGGAGCTCCAGTATTATTTGTGCCCAAGAAGGACGGAACATCCCGAATGTGTATTGACTATAGGGCATTGAATGCCTTAACAATTAAGAATAAGTATCCCCTGCCCAGGATAGATGACATATTTGATCAGTTGAGTGGAGCTCGGGTATTTTTAAAGATTGATTTGAGGTCTGGTTACCACCAAGTAAGGGTGAGAAAGGAAGACATCCCTAAAACTGCTTTCAATACCCGGAACGGACACTACGAATTCTTAGTAATGCCGTTCGGGTTGACAAATGCCCCAGCAGTTTTTATGAACTTAATGAACAGAGTTTTCCAGCCATACCTAGACAAATTTGTAGTGGCCTTCATTGATGATATTTTGATCTACTCCAAGACCCCCGAAGAACATGAAGAACATTTGAGGTTAGCATTGGAGACTTTGAGGAAGGAAAAACTTTATGGAAAATTATCTAAATGTGCTTTCTTCCTAGACAAAGTAGAATTCTTGGGGCATGTTGTGACTGGAGATGGAATAGCAGTAGATCCTAAGAAGATAGCGGCAGTAGAATCCTGGCCCACTCCAGACTCTGTAGCAGAGATTAGAAGCTTCCTGGGACTAGCTGGCTACTATCGAAAGTTTGTGAAGGACTTTGCAAGAATTGCTGAGCCCATGACAAAATTAACAAGGAAGGATGAAGAGTTCACCTGGACTGATGAATGTCAGCATGCTTTCGAGGAATTGAAGAAAAGGCTGACTACTGCCCCTATTCTGACCTTACCTTCTGGAACCGGAGGTTTCGCTATTTATAGTGATGCTTCTGGAAAAGGTCTAGGTTGTGTTTTGGAGCAGAACAAGAAAGTAATAGCATATGTCTCTAGACAGCTTCGACCTCATGAAAAGAACTATCCAACTCATGATTTAGAATTGGCAGCTGTCATTTCTTGCTCTGTAATGTCTCCTTGAGTGAACGGCATAAGTCTATCGGCCAATGCCTCAGTGAGCATCTTGCATGAATTCTGAAATCTTCCACTAATCCAGGCTGATGCACTTGAACCTCTGGAAGTGCTTGCGCAGGAGCCTTCGTCTTGACTCCAATATCATCCTGGGAAGGCCAATGTAGTTGCTGATGCTCTAAGCAGATATCCTATGGCGATGTACTTGACTATGGACAGACACCTGCTAGAGGACTTGGAAAGTTTAGGTATTGAAGTAATTATCCCAGGAAAAGAAGGCCAAATGATGAACTTGCAGATTCAGTCTACTTTAATAGACAAGATCAAGGAGATTCAGTTTCAAGACGAAGGCCTGCGAAGCCTTCGAGGTCAAGTGCAAGCTGGATTAGTGGAAGATTTCAGAATTCATGAAGATGGATCACTGAGGCATGGCGATAGATTATGCGTACCTCAAGGAGACATAAGAGAAGAAATTATGCAAGAGGCGCACAGATCGCAATACTCTATACACCCAGGAGCCAACAAGATGTACAAGGATCTGAGGACGCATGTTTGGTGTCATGGCATGAAAAGAGAAGTAGCCAGGTTCGTATCTCGTTGTTTAGTGTGCCAGCAAGTCAAGGCAGAAAGACAAAGACCTGGAGGATTGCTTCAACCCCTACCCATTCCAGAGTGGAAGTGGGAACATATCACAATGGATTTTGTTTCCGGACTTCCAAGGACACCTAGTGGAAATGATGCAATCTGGGTGATAGTAGATAGACTGACCAAGTCTGCACATTTTCTACCTTTCAAAGTGGGCTTTCTACAGAAAAGCTGGCAGATTTATATATCAGACACATTATCAGGCTGCATGGAGTTCCAGTAAGTATTGTCTCCGACCGAGATTCAAGATTCACCTTTCACTTCTGGAAGAGCTTACAAGCCAGCTTGGGGACGCAACTCAAATTCAGCACAGCTTATCATCCCCAAACCGATGGACAATCGGAACGTACAATCCAGACACTTGAAGATATGCTCCGTACATGTGTTCTGGATTTTGGAGGATCCTGGGAAGACTGTCTACATCTGGTGGAGTTCTCTTATAATAACAGTTACCAGGCAAGTATTGAGATGACTCCATTTGAAGCTCTGTATGGACGAAGATGTCGTACCCCGCTATCATAGGACGACGTTGGAGAAAGAGCCCTACTGGGACCAGAGATGGTGATCGATTCAGCTGAGAAGGTAAAGCAAATAAGGGACAGACTTCGAGTGGCTCAAGACAGGCAACGACATTGGGCAAATAGCCACCGAAGGCCCTTGGAATTTGAGGTAATTAAATTTATGAAATTCAAGTCCATTTAAACATTTTAATTATGGAACTAAGACTTGATTATGACTTTGTTAAAGGTTGGAGAACTGGTATTCTTGAAGATTTTCCCGACACGTGGCACCATTAGGTTCGGAAGGAGTGGAAAACTCAGCCCAAGATTTATTGGACCTTTTGGCATTCAGGAGAAAATCGGAGAAGTGGCATACCGACTGGCATTGCCACCCTCTCTGGATGGAGTCCATAACGTCTTCCACGTGTCGCAGCTGAGAAAGTACGTGTCAGACCCCAGCCACATTTTGGATCACTCAGAGCTCGAAGTAGGCCCAAGTCTGACTTACCAAGAGCAACCCGTGGAGATACTGGATCGATCGGAGAAAGTTCTACGGAACCAGGTCATTTCCCTGGTTCGCGTAGCTTGGAAGCACCATTCTCCCGGCGAATCCACCTGGGAGCGAGAAGACGAGATTAGAGAGCGATACCCCTATCTTTTTGAACCCTGAGGTATATTTTATTTCTCGGCCTTTCCTTTCGTGCCTTGTTATTCTTAAATTTTGAGGATGAAATTTTTGTTAGTTGGGTAGGTTGTAAACCCCTGAATTTTCAAATTATTAAATCTTGGATTTTTCCCAATTTTCTGGAATTTTCTGAGAATTTTCTGTAATTAAAATCAAGGTTTTTAATTAATAAATAATTTTTAATTGGCAATAAATAATATTAAAATATCATGGAAATAACATTTTTGGGTGTAAAATGGAAAACTAGACTTAGGGTAATTTTTCTGGATTTTTCTGGGCCTCAGACCTATTTTTAAATGCCTAAAAATAATTTTATTAATTAACTATTTAATTATTTATTTAATTATTATTACTTTTATTATTATTACTTTTTAGGTTTTTTCGGCCCAAGCCCGCGGCCCACCTAGCTCGGCCCGGCCCTTTGGCCATCCGGGTCGGGTTCGGGTCGGTCAGACCCGAACCGCTCCGCACCCGAACCCGCTAGCACCCCCCAGCCCCCCGCGTGACCCGCTCCGGCGCCCGCGTCTCCCGCCGGACCCGCCGGCCGACCTCCGCGCTGCCGCGGCCACGCGTCCCCGCACCCACGCTGCCCGGCCTACGACCTCCCCTCTCTCCCCCACCTCCTCCGCCTAACCCGCCGGCCGACCCCTATATAAACCCTAACCCCCCTCTTCTCCGGTCACCTCCCGCCAGACCAGCCGCCACCGCTCGACGCCGCGCCGCCGCCGCATCCCTCGTCGACCTCCCTCCTCCCGCAGTTGCCGCCGCCGACGACAGCCCGATCTCCTCCTCCCCGCAGCGTCGAGCCAACAGCAGCAGCGGCAGCCAGAGCCTCCGGCCGCCGCCCGTCGGCTCCGCCGCCACCAGCCACCGCCCCAGCTCCCCTCGGCGAACCGTCCCCCCGCCCTCGCCGGCGCATCTCCGGCCGGTCCCCGCCGTCCACGGCCAGGAAACCCGCAGAACCCTAACCCTAGCTTTCCCTATTCTTCGTGTCGTGTCGGACACGACACGGACACGGAAATTTCCGAATTTTCAGAGCAGGTTCAGGTACTCGTATCTTGCACCCTGTATCTCCGTTTTCGATTCTGTAAATTTCTACGCGAAGCCAGTGTGACCCTCTCGGTGTCCGGATAAACTGTTCGGGACATCGCGTTCTGTGGTGATCGCACACCGCGATCCAAAAAAGGAAAAACCAGACCCTGTTTTACCCCGGAACTGAGTGCGCCCCGCCAAACGGGACAACTTGGTCGCGTGCGGTCTTCACAGATACGTGCGCGTCGTCGATACGGACGTGTGAGATTTCGTGGAAGCTGATTCGGGTGTGCGTGCACACCGGAATCAACGCGTATCCGCGGACATCGCCCCGTATCCGACTTTTCGGCAATTTGCCCTAACTTCTTGTACACTCGTCAGATCGAGACGAAACTTGCGCCATCGGACTCGTAGCGATACGTTGGTCCTGTGGGTCAAGTTTGGTTCGATTCTGAGAACGTTGACGAAATCGCGTGTCGTGGGCCCCACAGGTCCCGCTCGATGGGCGATTTTGTGTTCGGCTCATCGGAATCCAAATCTGGAAGTTCCGTTGGGTTCGTATCAGCGTTCCTGACCTGTTGACACTAAGTTTGATGAATTTGGAGACCTTTGACCCGAAACTGCCGTTTTTGCCCTTGTCTCCAAATTGGACCCAAGGACAGGCGTTTCTAGCTATTTGATATCTTCTGAGCGTGATGGTAATGTCTATTTCAGCTTTTGGACTCACCTCTGGAAATTTTTCCTAAGAACCAAATTAATCAGATCCAAACAACAGGCAAGTACCTGCACTTCAAGTTAAATCTTTATATTGTGATAATTAATTCTCTGCTTTACTAGTACCCTTGATGATTACACCTAGTGTTAGAAATGCTGGATTTTTATGTCTTGAATATTGAAGTTCTTGTCTTGTTTTTCATGTCGGGTGGGAGAATACTAGAAGGCATGTAGTTTACCCTTCCCCTTGTCATGTTTAATAGCTGTTGGTACGCGACTGTACCTCAGCCGGATCTCGATTTTCCCTGTTTAATAGCCGTTTATGATGGCCGGATTAGCCTTATAAACCCCTACATGCCAACTATGTATTCTAAAAACAAACACAAGTTCACACAGATAGTTTCTGGTCTTGTTACATATATCTTGCTGACTGTTGTAGTTTCATTTCCTGTCTCATTTATTTCTGCTTTCTCATATCCCTGTTTACAGCTTTAAATTTGAGATAATGATGTTCTGTTATGCAGTTTCTCAACCTGATATTCAATATTTAATTGTCATAAATATTTAGTTTAACCTTGTTGTGCACTGTGTACTTTGCTCCTTTCCTGACTGGATCTGTTGATTTAGGCGATGATGAGGACCTTGCCCCTACTTATTATGGTCCCTATGAGGGTACTGATGATACCTACGAGGAGCCAGAACCCACCCAGGAGACCCCTGCTGCCGAGTAGCTAGTAGTAGCTATCTTTATTTATATTCTTATCTTATTTATCGGGTTTGTCCCCGATTTCATTCTGATTTTTCTGTATTAAACATTTGAATCTGTTGTCACATTTATTTCAATTGCCATCTTAAGTTTCTGTTCTCATTATTATCTTGCCTATGTTAATTGTGAATGAGCTAGTTAGTAAATATGGATTTGACCTAGACAGCGTACTACCGCCGACTCTGCGGCGTAGGCTGGACGTACCCACGCACTCGTGCCCGAATTTCCGGGTGCGGGTCGTGATATTTTCTGCCATGGGCTAATTTTAGGAACTGTTTTGAGCTTGTTTTGACTTTTCCGATAGAAATTCTGATATTTACTGGTTAGGTAACTCGGTGTCGAAAAAAATAACCAGAGTGATTGCCATGAGACTTAGTATATATGTTAAATGAGACTTACCATTAGACCTGACATCTTGCTAGACCAGTTTCTATTAAGTTTCGGAACGTAATTTTTGTTTCAAAATATCCGTTTTGATTTGACTTTCCCTAAAATTGCCTATGAAAACCTGCATAATGACGGTATACTGGTGTATACCGACGGTATACCGATTTGGCCCGACTTGGAATCCTAGAACCTGCTGTGACTTGTATCGGCATACCGAAGGTATACTGTAGTATACCAACAGTATACCGATTTGTTGAAATCCAAAACTTGGAACAAAACCCGATTTGGCCCGACTTGGAACAAAACCCAAAGCAATAAAATATTTTATATATATATATATATATATATATATATATACTTCTGTGTCGTAGCGTAGGTCTATGGCATATCCTAGCACAAGGCCCAACCCTACAACCAAACAAGGACAATGGTTGAATCGATCACACTATGATAGTCCATTCCCTTGGCTACTAATAGAATAATACAATCACAACCAAGTCAAATTAATAAAATCGGCCAAACACGGCTTGCTATTTGTGGAGTCTGAGGTTATCTCAGAACAATGCATAATAGGTATTCTCAGATCACGCCATTGCCGAACATGAGCTAACCTAACCAAAAGATGAATATACTAGTATTTTACGAGTTGTACCAGTTCCCAGTAGGGCCACTGCGCTAAAAATATGGTATTAGCGGTTCAAATGTTCCTATATTAAAATAGTAGCTCGGCATATTATAATAGGTCAGATACTGCACTCCACCAAGGCAGATGATATACAGTATCTGTGGTGGCCAGCCCACAACACACTAGATATGGGAAGGTTCGATAGCATGATCTCGGGATACCGTTTCCTTCCCATGTTACTACCACTTTTAATTGCTTAATTAACACTATATTGTGTTCAAAAATCTCAAGGCATGGCCACATGAGAGTTTTTCTTAAGGTCTCGTACAAAGTGCGGGCACGCTAGATACGAATCCATGGAACATCAATCTAGATTCACCGAGCATGTATGCAATATACAATAAATCAATTCCTAGCCACGCTTTGGTATTTGACTCGCATATCATGCCCATGCTGGAAAAATAGTATATTTATAATATCACGTGTTCAGGAATTTGGAGTCATTCTCGATGCACATCCCAAATATAATCACTTTAACACGTAACACGATATATCGTATCTCAACGCACATTAGATAAGGAACTTTATCAGGCAATAATCGTATCAACACAGATACAATATTCGAGTCCAATCACCAATTATCATTGGGTCACATGAATCTTGATCACATTATAATACGAAGCTTATGTCATGCACATAGCCGGTTACTCACTATTCACTTAGTCTGGTTCACCGACAAAATCTTAATCCAACACATATTCATGACAAGTATGAAGCCAATCTTAGCACACGGTCATATCTAGCATGAGGTATGGTTTCTAAGTCCATTCTTCCTTAGAATCATAACACAAGCAATACCAGGATTAATCGAGGATGGTTAGAACATTAAAAAAAGAATAAGTGAACACATAATAAAAATACTACGTACGCGCATGGGGTCACTGAGTATAACATATGCATAAAATTATATGCATGAAGGTCCGACGCATAAAGTCTTATGAACTACAAAAGGGGTGGCGCACAAACTCACCAAAGTAAAGTTTGCGCACAAACTCACAGAAACAAGGTTGGCGCACAAACTCACAAAAACAAGGTTGGCGCACTGGACAAAAGTATACGGGCAAAAATAATGCGTGCTTTCAAAGAAAGTGCGCGAGCAAGCTAGCTAAAAGATAAAATACATAATCCGAGGTCAAAGCTCGACAGTCGAGAAACTCGTCAGTTGATGAGCACAAAAATCAACAACACAGAAATCGAGAAACCAACCAAAAACTTCGTCCCTAAGGAAATGAAGAGGGCAGAAAGTGCGTCGGTTGACGAAACATGGGAAAAGTGTGCCATATTGCCAAACACAAAGAAAGTGCGCTGACAGACTGTGGCATACTTTCTCTCATTTTCCCAGGGAGAACTTGATTAAATACGCACCAAAGTGCGCCAATTAAGTTTTTCTCTCGAAAGTGCGCTACTGACTCAAGGAGTGTGACTGGCGCACTTTTGCTAGATGACTAAGTGCAGTTTGATTAGTACGCACGATGAATTTGGGACAACACACCAATTCGTCTAAAGTGAAACATGTGTATCTCTATGTCAAAGTGTCCATCTTGCATACTCTTCACAGTGCATTGTTATTCTTCTCCAGTCAGCCATTTTGGTATACGTATTGTATCAAGTTTCAGCACTGAAAACTAGCTGGACTCGAAAACAAGCACGACCAACAGCAATGAAACATAAAATATGGTGCTCTATACTATGAGCTAATTAGTTTATAAAATACAAAGTTTTTGGAAGATCAAACCCCAGAAAAATAAAAGTGAACCCATAGACCCAAACTCAGATCCATACAATTCCAAACAAGAAAATCAAGAACAACAAATATTAAAGATAAAGGGGTGCTCAATCCCAACAATATGAGCTAAAAATAAATATGAATTATTAAGAACTAAAAGTATGCATAAATCCATTGTTCATCTTCTTGTGCAATATGTACTTGCCTACGAAGGAAGAGAAAACCTAAGGGAGATAAATGCAAAGAAAAGATAATGAGAAGAGAGAGAGAGAGAGAGAGAGAGAGAGAGAGAGAAATGAGAATATATAGGTTTAGGTTTCAGATGTAGACCATTGGATCACTCAAACCCATTTAAACCACACATTCTACTAACCCAACCAAACCCACTCTCTCCACAACTCTCGGGTCAGTTCTAAACATTGACCGGAATAGCAACCATTGTGTAGCAAAAGTGCGCCAAGGAGAATATGCGCCAAAGTATGCTGGGAAAGGGGGCTGACATCTCTACCCAGCTTAAAAAAATTTCGTCCTCGAAATTCAAACTCAAGGCTAGCTAAAGATATCAAGACAAGCAACAACTATCTACAAGTAATATACACAAGCAAGCAAATAACATCACAACACATAGATGATCGCCTGATCATGGAGTCTAAGATGCGAAAGCATAAGGCAAAATATACCTTCCAAATCGAATAGGTGCGGGTACCGAGACCGTATATCGTCCTCGCGCTCTCACGTCGATTCTCCAAGAGTGTGATGGCCCTAGAAAATTCTGAATTATAGCTATTGGGAGATGGATTCCCAATGTAAGTCTCCAAATGGACACAAAGATGGCTCAACTTGTACAACCTCCTCCTCCTTGGTGATCTTTGCTTCATTCTTACTTCTAGATCTACTAATGGTAAAATATGGAAGTAATTGGAAGTGATTTGGTAGAAATTTGGTGGATGGATGGTTTGATTTGGGGAAGAACACTAAATTGGGATGAAATGAAATAAAATAAAATGAGAAGGAGAGAGAATTTTCTCTCCCTCTCTATAGGCCGGCCCCTAGCCTCTTCTCCAAGTAATTGTACGAAGACAATAATACCCCTATTGGGTTGTCATGAAGGGGTTTAATTAAGGAAAAGCTTCTACTCCTAATGGAAGGATTAGTTAAAATACTAATTAATCAATATGCGTAATTATTGGGCCTAAATGGGTCTAACTTAAATGTTGGGTTCATGGTTCATGACAAATCTAAATGGGTCCACTAATACAAGTCCAATAATTAGTCTAGCCTACTAACAATAAGTAATAAATACAATAATTAATATATAACATGCACAATATTTATGAAATGATCAAAATACTCCTAGTCTGAAAATGTGATAGTTACAAGTCTACCCCCCTTAAATTAATTTCGTCCTCGAAATTAAAAGACGAAACTATCACTAAACAATAGAACATAAAAGAAAGAACAATACCTCAAGGCTCAAACAGATAAGGGTACCGCTCGCGCATTTCATCTTTCCTCTCCCAGGTAGACTCACGCGAAGAGTGATGCCTCCATGCGACATGTACCAAAGGAATAGTCTGGTTCCTCAGCAACTTCTCTATCCGATCCAGAACCTCAAGTAGCTGCTCTGGATAGCTGAGAGTTGTGCCCACCTCGATCTTTGAGTGATCCGATACGTGACTAGGATCCGTCACGTACCATCTCAGTTGCGACACATGAAACACGTTATGAACTCCCTCTAATACAGACGGCAAGTCTAGCCAGTAGGCCGTTGCACCGACCCTCTCAAGAATACCGAAGGGTCCGATGTACCGCGAACTAAGCTTTTTGCCTCCACCAAAGCGAATCGTGCCTCGTGTCGGAGAAATTCTCAGAAATACCAGATCTCCAACCTAGGAAAAACAAAGACTTAAGAACTTAATCTATAACAAACAACCACAAGCAAGCAAAAACACAAAATCTAAACTATACCTCAAACTCCAAGGGTCTCCGGTGGCTATCGGCCCAATATCGCTGTCTGTCCTGCACCATCCGAAGTCTATCTCTAATTAGCTTGACTTTCTCCGCGGCATCTACAACTATCTTAGGCTCTAGCAAAGCTCTCTCTCCAACATCGTCCCAAGACAAGGGAGTGCGACACCTCCGACCGTACAGAGTCTCAAATGGTGATATCTCTATACTGGCCTGGTAGCTGTTATTGTAAGCAAACTCTACCAATGGAGATGGTTAGCCCAAGATCCCTGAAATCTAGAACACAGGTGCGTAGCTGTCACCCTCACTTTTCCAAATGAGGATAATTTAGTCAATTTGCATATAATTATTTTTAGAAATTAATATTTATTTATATTGTGCTAATAATTAATATTTGTGCTTGTGCTTGTGCTATTTACGTATTAGTTAGTGGGCTAGCATATTAGTTAGACTTGACACTAATGAACCCAATTAGACTTGTCATGATAACTTGTGAGCCTAACATGGACTAGGCCCATTAGACCCATTCCCTCTAATTAATTAGGAGGATTAGACTAATTCGTATTAGATTAGAAGCTTCCAATTTAGCCCTTTCCTAATCCTCTCCATAACTAATAAGTAGGGAGATACTAGGCATTTGCTAGTTACTTGGAGAAGGGGAGAAGGTGGCCGGCCACATAAGAGCCACTCTCTCTCTCTCTCTCTCCTCTTCATTTCACACTTCCATTTTAGATCCCCAAATTCCTAGATCCTCAATTCACTTTATCCCTCCATTAATTCATTACAATTCACTCTCATTTCCATCAATTGAAAAGCATTAGATCTTGGAGTTGCAAGGAGCACAAGGAGAAGGAGCTTTGGCGAGGAGATCGTGTCCGGATCGTGTCCATTGTACATTTTATTGGGAATAGATCTCCCAATTGGTAAATTCTAAATTCATCTTCTCCCTAGCTTCTAAATCATGCATTTGACCATTAGGAACCCTCCCATGGCATAGGGCTACCTATAGGAACAAGTTCTAGGCTAATTGGTTAAGAAATATGGTTTCTACGTAAGTTTTTGTGTGACCGAACTCGAGTGGCTCTTGTGGTTATCGAGGAGAGGTATAAGACCTCGGCTGGGTGGCAGAAGGTCAGTGGATCGAGCCACGGGGACGTATTATTCCTTCCATTTATGAATGGTGGGAGTTGGGGATAGTGGGCCCAAAGGCATACAATGCAGTGTGCACAAATAGTCCCGAGCGTTACGCCGGGTCCCGTGCGTTATGACGGAAAGTCAAAAAAAAACCATAAGTTTTTGTGTGTATTTTAGGAGAATTGTGAGGTGGACACATCAAGTGTGTATCATAAGCCTAATTTAGTCATAATGGACTTAGATCAGGGTTGGGATACTAGCTACGTGTCCATAATTGGGCACAAGTAGGCCGTATCACGATACAGTGTAATACGGAGTTCTATTTTGAGTGGTTTTGTGCAATTCTCTATAATTCCTTTTGTCATTAGTTCTAATAGTTATTATTATTCATATTTGGTATGTAGACATATTTATTATGATGAATTGGTGAATTTGGACACCTCGATGGGATGTGCATCATGATTTCTTAGTTATTACACTCCAAGTATTTGATTTAATGCCTTAAAGGAATAACATGTATGTGCATATGATATAAAAGTATATATATATATATATATATATATATATTAGTGAGTGTGTGTATGAGCTATGTTGTAGTGTGAGTGATTACCTACATGGATGTTGGCCTGTGTGCTCAGTGTGTGTGTGTGTGTGTGTGTGTAGGTGATGGTGTTGCAATGGTGTTGGGAAGGTAATTGAGAGTGAGGTGGGGGTATTAATGTTTGTTGAGAGTGGGTAAGGGTGTGTGCTTGAAGTGTGCAGTGATGTATGGGTTTTGGGTAAAAGGCACTGATACACATGTTTGGTATCCGAGTGAGGGTCGGGCAGTTGCAGACTGAGGCAACACAGGTGGTTGTGTGGTGCAACAGACCACACTCGAGGGCATGCAAGTTTGTGAGGGGAGGGACATGTTTCAGTACAGTTATTTATAGTAGTTACAGTAAAGTGATTGCAGAACTGCAGTGCTTAATTGAGATCATAGCCATATCTGTAGTAGCTGCGAGTATTATTAGTATTAGGATGTTCTAGATATTTGGTTTTAAGATGTATCCGAGATAGGTCCATTTGTTGTGTGCAAGTATTAGGCATTGGTAGTGAACTGATACGTTGGGGGACCTACAGTACTACACTACAGGTGCAGCTGGAAATCTGATAGTAAGGAGGAGTTCCGGTAACAAGTAAGATATCAATACGTTTGTTAGTTGAGGTTTGATATCAGTCAGTGTATTTTAGTTCATTAGTTAGTATAAGGACAGTTAGCAGTATCTTGAAGTCAATACCATGTACCAGATAGGTAATGCAGCAAGGGATATTAGTGTTAGTAGCTTAGTGTTAATTAATAGTTAGTATGATATATGGTTAGTTAGTATATCAGTTAGCTTGGTCAGTTTAGTATCAATAGTATATATAGCAGTTAGTATTATAGCTAAGGTATTAGCTAGTGGTGGCCTAGAAGTGTGAAAAATGATCTTGTATAGCTAATATAACCTAGTGATAACTAGTTAATGACCAATTTAGACTTATAACCTTAACTTTGGCATAAAAATTGGTGTATGACCTAGTATTGGCCTAGAAAGCATGTATTTATGCATTTAGCTCATTTCTAACTTTTATTACACCGTTTGACATGCCATTCATATCTAGATGTATGTGACACCAGCTAGGACACCGAGTGACATCATTTGCTCCGGACCAGAGGCGAGTATATTCTCTGTTAGTTTTTTTATTTGACAGTATCTATGTTTCATGTATTTAGTACTGGGATATTTTATTCCTGACACAATGACTACACGGATTGATATACGTGGATCTTTGTCATGAGATGTTATTGTCATAATTACTCAGTGATCACCGTGTCATGTTTCGTGGTTACTCGGTGATTATCGTGATATCTTTGTGATTATATAGACCGTGATCATAGTGCATGATATTATAAACAGTGCATTGTGATATACGTGTTATAATATATCATAATTTGGATCCGTGTACTAGTCAGAGGATGGGGAGGTATTAGTGGATATGTGATCATACCTTATAGCCCATATTTTAGTGTAGCCCGTGATGGTTAGCAGATCATGCAACTCACGCGTAGTCACGCTAGCTACTATTTTTATATATAGTTCGTGTTAGGCCTAAGCCGATCACATCTCTTGCTAATATTTTAAGGCACAAGCTATTGTTTCATTTCCTTATTTCCAGTTCATTACAGTGATGTTCTATATCATATTGTTCTCAGTTTATTATCATTGCTTACAATGATTCTCTTTCTGTGATATTGTCTAGTTAGTTACTTCCATCATTTATTTTTTATTACTATTGTTGTTTCATAGTTTTTGTCAATTTTTGGAACTGCTATTAGGGTTGTACTTCGCTCAATCCTGACTGGTTATATTTTTTATATGACTCATTAGAGGACTGGTGTCCTACGCACTACGGGCCACATGATGGTGAGACAGTTGAGCTTGCACCCATAGAGCCTCTTGAGATAGTACCACTAGCTGGAGAGACTTAGATCATTCATTTATGATATTTTATATGATCTTAGCTAGACTTTATGACATATATTATTATTCGAGACTATTGTGATTGAGATTAGAAGTTGGACTTGGACTTGAGATTGTATTATGACTTGTATTCATTTTCTTCTATTCCATAGCATGCCATATCCTCATCTTGCTTTATATTGTGATTGAGTATTGATTATCATTTATCATATATCATATTGTTCCTCCAATTGGAGTTGAGATGACATGACAGGTACCTTATATATATATATATATATTATGTGAGATGTGTAGATAGTTATGTTGACCCAGACAGTGTTCTACCGCCGATGATGCGGCGTAGGCTGGGCGTTGTTCACCACTTGTGCCCTTATTCTGGGTGAGGGTCGTGACAATAGCATATCCTCGAGAGTCTGAATAGCCCTCTTCGACTGCCCATCCGTCCGAGGGTGATATGCAGTACTGAACTTGAACTTGGTGCCCAAGCTAGCCTGTAGACTCCTCCAGAAGTGAGAAGTAAAACGACTATCCCGATCCAAGACTATGCTGACGAAAACCCCATGTAGCCTGATGATCTGCCTCACATACATCACTGTCAGCTTCTCCGTAGACAAATCCACCTTGAAAGGCAAAATTTGGGCCGATTTGGTCAACCTGTCAACGATGAACCAAATACGTCTTTTTCTCCTAGAGATCATGGAAGTCCGGACACAAAATACGTAGTAATGTGCTCCTACTTCCACTCTGGAATGGGTAATGGCTGAAACAACCCACCGGGCCTCTATCTCTCTGCTTTCACCTGCTGGCACACTAAGCATTTGGATACAAACTGTGCCACCTCCCGCTTCATGCCATACCACCAGACACTCTTGCATATCCCGATACATTTTGTTGGCACCTGGATGCATGGAATACTGAGAGCAATGCGCTTCCTGCAACACCTCCTGTAAACACCCTAATTTTTAGAATTTAATTTAAAAATTATTTAATTATTATTGTGATTAAGAGAGAATTTTTTATTACTTTTAGTTAATTATAATAAATATTCGTTCATGGATTTATATTTTTGTGTATTGAATTAATTATTAAAATAGTATAAAAATTATATTTTTTGGTGTACAATAAATAAAATAGTATTGTGTAATTTTTTAGAATTTTTTTATTATATATATATATATATATATATATATATATTGATTGAAATAAACCAACCTAAACCAATCCAAACCGAACTAAACCCTAGACCCGGCCCTAAACCCGATAACCCGACCCTAAACCCGATAACCCGACCCGGCTACCCAAACCTGAAACCACTTAAACCAAACCCCCGCAGCCCCGACTCCATCGCTTTCTCTCCCCAAACCGTCGCACCCCCTCCTCTTCATCTCTTTGTAACTCATTCCCCTTCACTCCTATATATAACCTAAAGCAGAGACCCCCACTGCCAATCCTCGCTGACCGCAGCTGACGCCGGACCGCCGCCGCACGCCGTCGTGAAGACAGCCCACTCCGACATCCCGAGCAACAATACAGCAAGGTACCCTTCTTCTTGCCCCTGTATCTCCCTGCACGGTTAACTAAATATTGACCCATCAAATCCTATGCGAATACCACATGACCCCCTTGAACCCTGTATAATTAGTTCGGTGTATCGTATTCTGTGCCGATCGCAATTCGCGACACAAAATATGAAAAAAAATGAACCAGTTTGTAGTTCAGAAACTGTTCCAATCACCCATGTTCATGTCTAATTTTCTTTCAATCTAGATAATATTTTTAAATTCTACTTGAACAGTAATTTCGACAACATAAACAAGTTTAATCTTTTTAATTAGTTTATTTTAATTTGTTGTATGTTGTATTTTAATTATTATGGAAATCTGTCAAAAACTTGGTTTTCTAAACCAAATTTTTTCCGAAATGGGGTGCGTCCCGCTAAATCAGGCAACTTTGTCGTATGTGAATTGCACCGAAAGGCTCGTATCGTCAATGTAGACATGTAGAATTTTGCGAAAGTTGATTTGGATGTGTGTGCACACCAAAATTAACGCATATTCGTCGAAAAGTACCATATCGGCATGTTCTGACACTCGTCATAATTTCGTGTGTGCTTGTCGTTTTGCAACAAAACTTACGCCAATGAATTTACAGCATTACGCTGGTCCTGTGACCCAAGTTTGGTTCGATTCTGAGAACGTTGACGAAACCCCGTTTCGCGGGCCCCACGTTTTCACTTGACGGGCGATTTAGTGACCGACTCATCGGAATCCAGCTCTGGACATTCCGTTGGGGTTGTATCATCGTTCTGAACTCGTAGACACTAAGTTTGACAAATTTGGAGAATTTTATCTCGGGTATATTTTTCGGTGCGAAGTGGGCCACATGTGGATCTCGCTTTGACCCGAAACAGTCAATTATGTCCTATGTCCAAATTGGACTTATGGGTAGTCAATCCTAGCTATTTCAAGATTTCTAAGAGCAATGATAATTTTTGTTTCAGCATCCAGAGGCGTACCTGAAGATTCCACTTATATCGGAGCAACTGACGGAGCTCAGAACACAGGCAAGTATAACTTGCCAACTTGCAGTAGATCTTGTGATATTATTTGCTTGAGTTATTTCTATATACTTATATATTGTACCTGTTCAACCTAGGATCATGAGATGTTGCTTAGCGTCCAAACAATATTCGGGTGTCGACACCGTACGCGGAGTCGTGTAACGTCAATTAGAGAGTTGAATCAACGATCCTATATTTTACGTGCTTGCTTTACCAAGTACGTCATACCATATGACACTTGACACTATTTATAACACCCCGTTCCGCTCAAGCGGACTGCCAATTCAAACGGCAAAAGTGCAATGTCCTGACCCGCTTTGTGTCACGACCCGCACCCGAAAAATCGGGCATGAGTCGTGGGTACGTCCAGCCTACGCCGCAGCATCGGCGGTAGAACGCTGTCTAGGTCAACTATCTAGATAATAATCTCACACAAAAATCGGACATGACCTCTCCAAAAGGAGGGCAACCACACAAACAATATATAAACCTGTCAAGAACTCAACTCCAAACGGAGGAGCAAATATCACAATGATAATCAAGTACTCAATCACGAATCTAAGCACGATAAGATAACACAGAGATCTAACAACTATAAAGTCTAACCAACAACAACTACTACAACAACCACAACATCAAATAATAATACAACAATATCCAAAATAATATACAAACAAGGTCTCAATCCAAAACCGGAGACAAATCCGGTGCTAAAAGCTAATAAAAACAACAACAAAGTCTCAGTGATCCCGGCTACCAACCCGGAAATCACCCCTAAGCTAGAGGGTCCCTGTCTGCACCATCGACAGGCTCAGGTCCATAAAACGTCGGACACCAATCCTCCGGATACTCTGAAAAATATGTCCAGTCAGGACTGGAGCAAGTACATCTCTAACAGCAGTTCCATTTAAATGATAAAAACTATAAAACAGTTATAGCAAGTAGCAAGAAAAATGAAGCAAGTATGAAACAAGAAATATATATAAATCACTGGTGCATAAAGGTAAAGATGCATGGATATCAGAGCAAGATAGTAATAACTGCAAGATACAGGAAATCTAAGCTAAGATCAAGTCCGTGCACAAGAACGTGTAGTGAGTCCAGCATGAAAAACATGTAGTGAGTCAAGTCCAGAAATATGTAAGTGAGACAAGTCAAGAAATGCATGAGAGTCCAGACTATAAAGAATGAACTCGGTGTCTTTGAAATACTTGTTTCGACATGTAAACGGCTAGGGGTAAGTACGGCTCACAGCGCACTGGGTGCGCGGCTGCTATCATTCCAGATTAGACCAGAGGGAGTGATTCCTGATGATGCCAGATAGGAATGTTTACATGTCTACTCGAGTATTTTCCCGCCCCGACTAATACAAGTGGATCCAAGACCCGACACGCAAATCAAGATGAGTCCAGCCTGAACATGAGTGATGCCTGTAGGTGATGCCAGTAGTAATTCCAGAATAGAGGCCAGAAACATGAAATGTACGTGTCGCAAGTAAATGAATCCAGAAATATCAATCAGTGTCCCGTGTTGTGCCAGAATAATCAGATGATACTATACTAGAAGCTGAATCATAATAATCATCAGATAATGAAAACTATCAGAGAATGTACTCGCTTGACGTCCTGAGCAACTGGCGATCCGAACTGGTGTCGCAAGGACCTAATGCGAAAAGCAAGGTTAAACAGGTTTCCAATGAGTTAAACAGACATAAAATAACTAAAAATAGGCTTCTAGGGTCGTTCTAGGTCAAACGGGTCAAACCGATGAAATCTGGGTCAAAAAGTCAACTCTGGGTCCAAAAAGTCAACTCTAGGTCAAAACTAGGTCAAAAGTTGACTTTGGCGGTCAACCGAGTCAACTACGGTCAAGTCTAGGTCAAACTAGGGTGCTCCTGAAATTCTAGGTCAAACCGAGCTCATTAAGCTAGAAAACTCACAAACTCGCCTCCTTGAGATACCGGGATACCCTCGGTATCCGATACCTCAACCTACGCTATATACCCCGCCTATACCCTCTAAAACCTATGCTAGCACGCGTAAATATATACACATATACATATAAAAATCACTCCAATACTATTCCTAGGCTATTGCTCAATTACCCCGCTCGAAACCCAATACCTTGGTTATCTTAAGATATTGAAATACCTTGGTATCTCAAGGTATTGAGGTTTCGCTCTAAAACCCCTCTAACTAGCTATCTAGCTACTAATTATGCACCTAGTTATTAGTCTAGGCTAGGTAGTAGAGATATCTACCATATTTATATATGTCTAAGTAGGTATCTACCTATATATATATATATCCACACATATATACATTTACCCATTTACCTTATCTATACACACATATATATATATATATTACCTTACCTTACCCAACTCATAAATACCTATGTATAACTATCTAGATATCTATAGATATGTATATAACCATATGTATATACATCTATATCCTAGATAGATATAACTATCTATCTACCTATCTATTATCAACCTATCTAGTTATCTATCTATCTATCTAACTAGATATCTAATATCTAGTATTTACCTACCTAACTATCTATCAAATTATCTATCTATTTACCTATCTATATATTTAATTATCTATCTATCAAACTACCTACTTACCTATCAATCTATCTATTAATCTAGCTATCTATATCTATCAATCTATCCATTTACTAACTATCAATCCATCTATCTAGCTATCTATTTATCTAGATCTAGATACTAATATCTATCTAGTTACCTATCTATTAACCTATCTATCTAACATATTCAATACCTATCTATCTATCAATATATATATATATATATATATATATATCAATCCCCCTTTCCCTCGCATTGCTGCTGCCTGCTCTTGCCTGTGCTTGCTGCTGCTGCTAGCTCACCTGGCTGCTGCTGCTGGAGCCTAAAGCTGCTGCTCCCTCTTCATACTGCTGCTGCTGCTCTGCCTAGCAGCAGCTAGCTGCTGCTGTTGCAGCTGAACTGCTGCTGCTGCAGTTCAGTTTCTTCACCCCCCTCGCTCTCACAAGCACACACACACACGCCTATATACTTATATATATATATACCACTATATATATATATATATATATATATATATATACACATATCTCTATATATATATAACTAGATATATATATACACTTATATCTATTCTAACACACTCACTAACACACACACCTACACACTCACAAACACACTAATACACACACTCACGCACAAATGTACATAGCTATATATATATATATAAACACCTATATTAATATATATATACACACATACAATTATATATATATACATATCACTACACACACACACTCTAAGATATATATATATATATATACACATCTATATATATACATATACACACAAGCACACTTATACATATACATATATATATACATAGACATATACACACACAAGCACATAGATATAAATACACACATATATATATAAATATATATACATAAACACACATACATATAAATATATACATATATATATATATAGACACATATACACTAACACAACACAACACACAAACCACACGTCCCACTCACACCCAACGACCCCGACACTCACCAATACCCTAAAATATATAAAATATAACTCGAAAACTCTAGCACACACTCCCCGATACTAATCCAACGCGTGCACAAGCCCGAAACGAGAAAACCAAGTCGAAATGGCCGTTCATTCATTTCGACGAACACGCGGTGCGCGGCTCGCAAAACCTCCTGAAACGCACACCAAACGAACTCGGAATCGGCCCAAAATTTACCCACGCGCTCTAAACGATGTCTAGATCCTAAAAAATGTGCTCCCGCATCGATTCTAGGCCCTTGGCGGAAACGCGCACGCACTTAGAATCGGCGACGACGAAAAGCCCAAATTTCGCCCGAAACGCCCGTTTCTCTGCGACACGACTTCCCGTGTCCGAACGGAGACACGCTCTCACCCTCAAGACTCCCGACAACGTCTACCTAGGTCCGTCTAACCTAGGGCATCACCCAAAATTGGGCCAAATTCGGGTTCCACCCGAAATCGACACAAAACCTAATGTCAAAGTCTCTAAACTCAACCAAACTAGTTCCAACTTCCTCCTACGGGTAGGCTTAGGGTCTAGGAAGGTTCTACAACACTAATTATACTACACAAAAATAATTAGCAAGGAAAAAGTTAGGGTTTTACCTCTTGGGAGTTGAAATCCCAAGGCCAAAGTCTCACAACCCCTAGAAATCACCTCCCTCAAGCTCCAAGCCACCAAATCTAGCTTCCACACTAGATCTAAGCTTCTCACACCTAGGTTGGGGAAAATGCAAGGTTAGGGCTAGCATAAAGAAGAAGGAATAGAAGAAAGAAGGAAGAAAAAGGAAGAAAAGCTTACTTGGAGAAGGAAGGAAGAAGAAAGAAGAAGTAGAATGTGAAGAAGAAGAAGAAGAAGAAGAAGAAGTAGTGGAATGAACAAAGGGGGAGAGAGGGGCTGCTCCTTGCTGGTTTGCACGGGTGGGAATGGATGGGGGGCCGGCCAAGCAAATAAAAATGGGTTACATAAGTCACCAAATTCCCAAAACGCCCCTACTCACTTGGTTTCGGGTTCCAGGTTCCAAAAGCACTCAAACTAGCTCAAAATCTCTCCAACTAACCTCCTAAAAATAAAATAAATATTCTAAACCCAAAAATAAGTCTCACAGGGGTGTGGGCTGGGTCGGACATGGGTCCACTAGGGTCTGACATGGGTCCAGGCTAGCCAAAATCCTTAAACAATCAATAAAAATATAATATAATCAATAATTAATTATAAATACAATTAATTATAAATAATACACACTTAACCAGATAAAAAAAAAAAAAAAAAATACCCGGCTCTGGAAATGGGGTGGTGACACTTTGCTCAGGCGATAATACTCGTTTGAGGCAAAGGATATCCAGACTTGTCCATACAGGAGTTCGGCTTAGGCTTTCAGAGGCTCGCTCGACGTGTCGCTCAACTAAGACGAATCATCGCTAAGGTGGGTGGCTACGGTGAACTTGTCTTTGCTTAGCTAGCACACTTAAAATATGGAACGATACATGCTAGTCGCTAGGTGAATCACCCCCTGCATGCTAATAAGAATACAACACACCTAGCCAAGAGAATAATCCTAACTTGTATTGCTTGTGCTAGAACATGGAAATGAAACATTGCTTATATATAGACCCTCGCATGCTACCTTTGTCTTGTGCAACTAGATCCTACTATGCCTTGAGTAGAACGATATACATATGCTCTGTGATGCACTGTTCACTTGTTTACACTGCACGACCCTAGATCATGTCGCTCGGGAAGTTTTCTTACGGTTTTACCCCTCGGCTTACCTTCGGGCCCGAGCCAATGTGACATAATGGTATCAGAGCTTGGCTATACACCTTTGGACTTTATTTTGATTATCTCAGTTTCGAAAGCTCGTTCGTGGGTTATGTGCACGCTCTCTCTCAATGTCCCAAACGAAATGTTCCAACAATGAGTCTAAATACTTTCAAAAAAAAGAGCATTTGAATTATGTGACTGCTTGTATAAAATCGTGATGCTAAGGCCTTTGTGCCGACCTGTCCAAACCCTTGAGATTTTTACAAGTAGCTTGTCCGATTTCACTATCTCTAAGTTTGGTTGAATGCATATGTTTGAGGGACGCCTTGAACGTGTGCACGATCCAAGACTCAAGGAGATGTGAAACTCGAGTGCTAAGACTTCGCTATCGCTGAGTTGGTTGACATGCATATGTTTGGGGGCACTTCGAATATGTGCACGATCCAGACTCGCGATATGCTGATCTCAATGCTAGTGCAAGTGAATATCCAAATGAAAAAGTATAATGATTTGTATAGGTTTGCCTCAGCCTTAGATCGTTAATCAAGATTAATTAAAACGTACTCCGCGTTAAGCAATATGTCCCGCGCTAAGGCCCAAATGAGACTGACTCAACATACACCCGACACGACGTAAGAACCGAGTAGGAGATTATGTTCAATTGGATTTAGTGGTACCAATTGCTACGCTTGGGATAGATTCCATAATGCGATAGTACGGCTTGCCCTCAGTAAGTCTCGAGGACGAGACTTTTTCTGAGTTGGGTATGATGTAACACCCCATTTCGCTCAAGTGGACTGCCGATTCAAACGGCAAAATTGCAATGTCCCGACCCGCTTTGCTCAGGCGAGAATACTCGTTTGAGGCAAAGGATATGGAGACTTGTCCATACAGGAGTTCGGCTTAGGCTTTCAGAGGCTCGCTCGACGTATCGCTCAACCAAGGCGAATCATCACTAAGGTGGGTGGCTACGGTAAACTTGTCTTTGCTTAGCTAGCACACTTAAAATATGGGACGATACATGCTAGTTGCTAGGTGAATCACCCCCTGCATGCTAATAAGAATACAACGCACCTAGCTAAGGGAATAATTCCAACTTGTATTGCTTGTGCTAGAACATGGAAATAAAATATTGCTTATATACAGACCCTCGCATGCTACCTTTGCCTTGTGCAACTAGAACCCGCTATGCCTTGAGTAGAACGATATACATATGCTCTGTGGTGCACTGTTCACTTGTTTACACTACACGACCCTAGATCATGTCGCTCGGGAAGTTTCCTTACGGTTTCACCCATCGGCTTACCTTCGGGCCCGAGCCAATATGACATAAAGATCGGGGGGTGACACTATTCATGTGACATAATCTTTCCTGAGTTATTCGTGGTGATTTTGTATAGGCTTACAGGATTCGTGACATAAGACTTGCATATACATAGATTTCATTATGACTCGTTGTACTAGCTAGAGGTTATGATCTTGCGTGTTATGGACATGAGACGTCGTGGACATGAGACGTGTGATTACATTGAGTGGGGAGAGACACACAGGCTACAGGCTGATTACATATATATATATATATACTTTATTATTGTGGTGTTTTAGTCTCTGTTCCAAAGCTTGGCCCATTACATGATATTATTGCTGCTATGGGCTCCCCGACACAGAGCTTGTAGTGGTATCAGCCTGAGTACTAGTGATGCTCTTATTTGTATTTTACATAGCTGGTTACATATCTTGCCCTGAGGATCTGTTTTATATTTACTGCATTTTATTTGGCTTGAGTGTTTATTGTACCTTGCTATGTCCCCTGAGGACCTGGATCCGGATTATGTCCCCAGGTACAGCAGAAGAGGTTTATCCCGAGATATACGGGACATGAGCTGACGCTGGAGCAGTACTGGCACCAGAGGATGAGGTTGTGCCAGAGGATTTCTCCTGAGTATTCTGTTACATACTCAGTTATTTATGCATACAGTTATTTCATATCTTGACTCATGGACTTATGTATTGACTTATTCTCTTTTCTTATTTTTGTCGGGTTTTTCCCCGAGACACTACATATGTTGACTTAATGATGGACTATTTCCTTTATCTATTATCTTGATTAGCCTATCATATTTAGTTATATTTATTTCTGTGGATGAGATTAAAATTATTCTGTGATAGATGGTGTAGACTGCATTTCTATTTATTACAGCTTAAGTGCACTCTAACGGGTCCATTAAATTGGGTTTGCCCATTGGAGTTGGGTTGCTGGCCATTGCCACATGGCTAGTCCCTTGGTATTTTGGGACTGGGACGTGACATGGTTTTTGTGATAGCCCAAGCAGGTCTACGACTATATTACTTTGGTTTCAACTAAGGAACCAAGCAAGCCTACGATTAGGATAGGATAAATTATAGGATCTCATCCACTTGTTGATCTGTTCTTGAACTCTATATCGACTTCAAAATAATTTTTTGACTTGTATCATGTCTTGATTCCTCTGTGCGTCTCATAATTTACTTTAAATACAGAGTAATGGATCCACGAGCCAGCGACGAGACTCCTGTAGGTGTAAACACCCTGATTTTTGAGAAAATTTTAAACATGAGTTATTACGAATTCTTGGTATTTTTCTAAAATTTAAAGCGAGGATGATTGTGATTTAAAGAATTTTAAGTATGGCAGATTGGTGTTAAAATATTCTGCAAATAATATATTATGATGCACGATGGAAAACCGGACCTATGGTATTTTTCGGTGAATTATTTGGACCCCGAAAACGAGTTTTTAAGCTTTAAAGCTATTGGAGAGGTGAACCGAACCCTGCATAATGGGTCGGGTTGGATCTGAGTCAAACCCGACCCGGACCCAAACCCAAGCCCAAACTGAACCCTAATTGCCGGATTTACTGTAGCCTATTTAAACCTCCACCTAGGTTTTCGTGAGCCACCCCGCCGCCGAGACTTCCGAGAGCCTCGCCGTCGATGCCACATTCCTCCCCTTAACTCCGTCCCGCTCCTCTGACCTAGAGCCGCCGTTTCCCCCAGATCCCCTCGACACCGTCTTCCCACAGCCCCATCGTCGAACCCCTCGACGCCGTCCTCCCACAGCCCCATCGTCGACCCTAGGCCCTCCGCCTCACAGTGTAAAACCCCCTTCCTAGAAAATTGTATATACCCTTTATTTATTAATTATTAATTAAATTATAGTAATTAGGTCCAAATAGGAGAAATAGATTTTTATAATTTTTATGTTAGGTGTTCGGGCACTTAGATGACTTGTGGGACCATCAGGAATTTTTCGGAATTTATTCTATGTAGGAGACCCCTTGAGCAGTTGCTAGCCTAACGATGTGCAATACCGTATCCTATAAATTTTATTATGAGTATATATATATATATATATATACAAATATATATGTATATATAGTTTAATTAAAGAAAGAAAGGAAAGGAAAAGAAAAGTTAATAGAATAATAATAATAACTTATACTAATATAATAATAATAATATTAAACCTTCCACTAGGAAGCAGCGGCCAAGAGGCCATGCTACTTAGCATATCACCACGAAGACCATTCAATCAGCAGCCAATAGGAGGACCGCCCCTTAATTACTTCTGTGAACCCGCCCCACTTCATCCGACTCTTCACCGCGGAAACAACTCATCCGAACCCTCTCTCTCTCTTAATATATAATATATATATATATATCTATAGCTCTCCAAAATCCTAACCTAAAACTCCAGACTTCCCCTTCCCATCTAGAGCCGTCACCGCAGCCAGAGAAGCCTCCCCAAGCCATCCAACCATCCCGTCGACGCTGACATCGCGGACTGCAGTTCCCACGCGAAGCACCTTCGCTCCGGCGTGATTTTCCGTTGACTCGCTCGACCAAACGCTGTTCCGTTTTCATAGGTATGATCTTCCCTCAACCCTCTCCAATACTTGTTTTATAGTCAACCTCAGATAACGTGTGCCCCTAGGTGAAAAACAGCGCCCAAGTCAGCACGGACAGACGGAATTCTGCAATCGCAGAATTCCAGAATGACCACCTATATTGCCGAGTTCGTATCTCCCACCACAGAGATCCGAATTCGGTGATTCTTTTTGATACCTGTAGATTACATGACCTAGTTTATTTTCTGTATAATAACTTTGGGCTATTAGTTGCTGTGGACAAAATTATATTCGTTACAAAACTGCGCGCACCCACTTTTTCCGGTCTTCTAAAAGTTGGAGATCGGAGCGCGCCCCGCCAAACGGGACCGCCCCGCCGTGTGCCAAGTGTACCGAATGGTGCATGCAGCATAATCGGACACGTGAAAATTCGTGGGACTGATTTGGACGCGTGGGCGCGCCGGAATCAGGCCGTATCCGCGAACACATTCCGTGTCGCCACTTTTGTGGAACTCGCGAGTATTTTGTGCACGCTTGTCAGATTGCGACGAAACTTGCGCCACTGGACTCGTGGTAACACGCTGGTCCTGTGACCCAATTTTCACGCATTTCTGAGACGGTTGACTAGATCGCCAATTGGCGGGCCCCACAGTTGACTTTTGGACCAAATTATGTTCGGCTCATCGGAATCCAAATTTGGACATACCATTGGGATCGTATTGACATTTAGAATTGTTTGACCCATAGTTTGTCCCATTTAGAGACTGTTACCCTCGGCACGCTTTTCGGTGCAAAGTGGGCCACACGTGGAACCCTCTTTGGCCCGAAAATGACCTTTTTGCCCCTGTGTCCAAATTGGATGTAAGGACAGGCGTTCCTAGCAGTTTGATACCTTCTGAGACTGTTGGTGATATTTATTACAGCTTTCGGAGTAGTACCTACCGGATCCACCGATACCAGGACGACAGTTGATATTCAAACATCAGGCAAGTGTACCTTGCCAACTCTGCAGTATTGATACCTATTTTCTTATCTCATTATATTACTGTGCATGCTTAACCTAGGACCGTTTGACATACTTAGCGTCCGATTATCAGTCGGGTGCCAACATCGTACGCGGTGTTGGGTATTGTCATCTAGAGATGGACATACGTGACACTTTATCATCTCGTACTTGTCTTACCAAGTACACTTTGACCCAGGACACTGGACACTGATCATGAGACAGGATCTTCTCGAGATATTCGTGGTGATCCTGTATAGGATTCAGGACTTATAGAGATACTATATTCTAGATACATTATGACTGGTGCATTAGTTATGACCCCGCTGACATGGACGTGAGACGTTATGTTCATGATTTGTGTGGTTACATTGGGTGGGGAGAGACACACAGACTACAGGCTGATCATATATATACACCCATATTATTGTGAGGCACAAGACTCTATAGCCGAGCTTGGCCCATTACTCATTACTACTGCTACTACCGGCTCCCCTACACAGAGCTTGTAGTATGCTTCAGCCTGAGATCTAGTGCTGCTCTCATCTTGCATATCACTTAGCTGGTTATTTTAGTATTCCCTTATTGTTCCATCTATTGCTGGAGAGATCCACAGGCTACAGGTTGATTATGTTATGCTGGCTACTCAGTTTCCCGCTGAGCTAGACCACCTCTCGACACCACTGCTACCGGCTCCCCTACACAGAGCTTGTAGTTGTTCAACCTGAGTACTATTGATAATCTCTCTTGCATTTATACAGATGTTTACATACTTATCCTGCTTATTTCTTTATTTGCTGCACTGTATTTATTTTGGCATGAGCTTTCTTGTACCTTGCTATGTCCCCTGAGGACCTGGATATGGATTTTGTCCCCAGATTTTGCAGACCAGGTTTACCCCGAGGTTTACGGGACCGCAGTAGGAGGAGCCGATCCAGGAGCCGTACCACCATCTGAGGACGAGGTCTTAGCTGAAGACTTCTCTTGAGCATCCATGTTCATGCTCAGTTTTATTTATTATTTCAGTCTTTTATTTTCTGGTCTGTGGAACCATTGTACTAGACATTTATCGGGTTATTCCCCGAAGTACTTTGTGAGACTTGCTGATGATTTACATTCCTTATTTATCCTGTGGATCATATTTTATATCTTCTGTGGATGAGATTAGTTGTGCCATGATTGTCGTAGACTTGTTTTACAGCTTAAGTATGCCCTGATGGATCCATTATATTGGGTTGGTCCATCGGTGCATACTGCTGGCCATTGCCACGTATCTGGTCCCACGGTATTTTGGGACTGGGGCGTGACATAGTTTTTGTGGTGGCCCATGCAGGTCTACGACAAAATTGTTCGGTTTCAACTTAGGGACCGAACCAGCCTGCCCTGAGGATAGGATAAGTTATAGGATCTCATCCATTAATTGAACCATTCTTGAACTCTATATCAAACTCGAATTTGTTACTTGATTTGCATCCTGTGTTGACTCCTATGAGCATTCTTATAGTTTATCTTTTGGTTGCAGAGAAATGGATCCCAGGAACGGAGACGAGATTCCTTTGGATACACCACACGACGCTGTGGTTACTTATGGACATGGAGTGACTCCTGGAAGTAGAGGACAAGCATCGCAGAGCGATCAAACCGGTCAGCCTAATCCAAGGTTCCGGAGAGATGACATCCCACCTCCACCACAGTTCACTCCCCAGATGCCAGCTTTCCCGCCAGGACAAGCCATGGACGGGCAACAGATGTTCCAGATGATGTATGCTATGATACAAGCACAGCAACAGATTCAGCAAGAAGCACAACGTCAGGAGGCCGAGAATCTGAGAACCAGCCTGGTATCCGCATTGGAGCAGGCAAATCCACCAGCAAGGCGATCGGCGACGGGATCTATCACCGACTTCCGTCAGCTCAAGCCTCGTACCTTTTCTGGTAAAGAGGGACCAACAGAAGTTCATGAATGGCTCACAAACATTCAGTATCAGTTGGAAGTCGCAGAACTTCCGAGAGAGAAGTGGATGACTGCAGTCAGAATGCAGTTAACGGAGAATGCACATCACTGGTAGTTAGCAGAGGAGATGAGGCTCGGGCAGGACCGAGTCACCTGGGAAGAGTTCTCCAGACTCTTCAAAGAAATGTACATTCCGGCAGTTGCACGATCAGAGCTCAGAGACAAGTTCCACCGCCTTATCCAAGGCAGCATGACAGTGGAGGAATACAACGCGGAGTTCATACGCCTCAGTCGCTTTGCCCCGACATTGATTTCGACGGAGGAAGAAAAAGCTGAGAAGTTCTTTGATGGACTGAAGTTCGAGCTTCAGAGATTGATTGGCTCAGTCGCACCTACATCTTATACCGACGTTCTCGCAGCAGCCCGACGCATGGAGCGCGTCACCAGAAGGGAGTCGACCCTGAAGAGGCATATCACATCAGCCCCATCGAGGACAGGACATGGGGAAGCAGCAAAACGGACCCAGAGGAGCATGCCAGAGAGGACAACACACAGGGCCATATCTCTCCCTACTTGTCACCACTGCGGCAAGATAGGTCACATTGAGAGAGAATGCCGACGCAAGTTGGGACTCTGCCTAGCATGCGGGTCCAACCAGCATCAGACCAGAGACTGCACCGAGCGCAGAGAGGGAGCGCCGAGATTAGCTTTGCCTGCACCACGACCAGCTTACCCAGCAGTAGGAGCACAGCAGGCAGGAGTTGGAGGCGTCAGGCCACCAGCCCCAGGAGGGAATCAGCAGAGACCACCCCTGGCACCACAGGCAGCTTTATTCCAGCAGGCTCTGCAGCAGCGAGGCCAAGCACAGGGGCGAGGACAGGCATTCACTTTAGCTGTTGAGGAGGAGGCTACAGCAGGCGAGGTCATCGCAGGTACTATTTTAGTAGCTTCATTACCAGCAATTGCATTATTTGATTCTGGAGCATCGCATTCATTTATAGCAGCTAGCTTTGTAGCCACCCATAGAATAGCTACCGCACCCCTTCCGAAGATGAAGAGGATTCTTACGGGAGGTAGAATTATTCCGGTTAGTGACGTCTGTAGATCATGTTCTGTAGTCGTTTGTGGCCGAGAAATACGAGCGCAGTTCCTGATATTTTCTATGCCGGATTATGATGTCGTACTTGGTATGGACTGGTTAAGTCAGTACCATGCGACTCTTGATTGCCGACTTGGGCGGGTTATATTTAGACCGTCTGGACATCCGGAATTTGAGTTTCTCCGAGGAGCAGTAGAGCAAGGAGCTCAGCCTACTCTTAGGGTACTATCTGTAGAAGGGGAGACAGGTTACCCAAGAGTTATATCAGAATTTGTGGATGTATTTCCCGATGATCTTCCAGGTTTACCGCCTGATCGGGAAATAGAATTCACAATAGACTTAACTCCAGAAGCAGAGCCAATCACTTCATCAGTTTATCGGCTAGCACCCAAGGAGTTAGTGGAGTTGAAAGCACAGGTTGATGATCTTTTGGAGAAGGGTTTCATTCGGCCAGTGTTTAACCTTGGGGAGCACCCATATTATTTGTGCCAAAGAAGGATGGAACAGTACGGTTATGCATTGATTACAGGGCACTAAATGCTGTAACCATCAAGAACAGGTATCCCCTACCACGCATTGATGACCTATTTGATCAATTGAGTGGCGCAAGGGTATTCTCGAAGATTGACCTTCGATCTGGCTATCATCAGATCAAAGTAAGGAAGGAAGACATCCCGAAGACAGCTTTCAGGACGAAGTATGGGCATTATGAGTTCTTGGTGATGCCGTTTGGTTTAACCAACGCACCAGCAGTGTTTATGAGCTTAATGAACCGAGTCTTTCATCAGTTCTTGGATAAATTCGTGGTGGTGTTCATAGATGACATTCTCATATATTCCAAGAGCCCTGAAGAGCACGAAGAGCATCTCAGAATCGTGCTGGAGACCTTGAGGCAGGAAAAGTTATATGCTAAACTTAGTAAGTGTGAGTTCTGTATGGACAAAGTGCCTTTCTTGGGACACATCATATCAGGAGAAGGACTTTCAGTAGATCCTGAGAAAGTTGCGGCAATAGAGACTTGGCCTACACCCACATCAGTCGCAGAGGTGAGAAGTTTTCTCGGACTTGCGGGATATTACCGAAGGTTTGTAGAAAATTTCTCGAGGATTGCAGAACTGATGACAAAGCTGACACGGAAGGACCAGGAGTTTATATGGACAGAAGACTGCCAGAAGGCTTTTGAAGAACTGAAAAGAAGATTAACAACAGCACCTGTCTTGACTCTTCCTTCAGGGTCAGGAGGTTTTGTTGTTTATAGTGATGCATCAGGCAGTGGACTAGGATGTGTTTTGATGCAACATGGCAAAGTCATTGCTTATGCGTCAAGACAGTTGAAGGTCCACGAGAAGAACTACCCAACACATGATCTGGAGCTAGCAGCAGTTATATTTGCATTAAAGATATGGAGGCACTATCTTTATGGAGAGAGGGTAGAAATATTTACAGATCACAAAAGTCTGAAGTAAGTGTATACTCAGAAGGAACTTAACATGAGGCAGAGGCGCTGGCTGGAATTGATGGTAGATTTTGACGTCGATCTGCAGTATCATCCGGGAAAGGCGAATGTTGTTGCAGACGCACTCAGCAGGAAGCCTACGGCTTATTTCTTGACGATGCAGCCCGAGTTATTGAGAGATTTACAGGAGCTACAGATAGAGGTTGTCTTACCGGGACAGACTGGATTGATGGCTAATCTTGAGATTCAGTCATCACTCGTAGAGGAGATTAAAGAGGCATTACCCACCGATGCTAGATTCCGAAGACTCAAAGAAAGGACAGAAGCCGGCATACAGACAGGACTTCGCATCCACGAAGATGGGACATTGAGGTTTGGAAACCGCTTGTATGTTCCAAATGGAGAATTGAGACATGAGTTAATGACCGAAGCACATAGCTCTATGTACTCTGTTCACCCAGGAGGAACCAAGATGTATCGGGACTTGAGACAGTATTACTGGTGGCATGGAATGAAGAGAGAGATAGCTCGCTTTGTAGCTAAATGTCTGGTATGTCAACAAGTGAAGGCGGAGCACCAGAGGACAGCAGGATTATTGCAACCACTTCCGATTCCAGAGTGGAAGTGGGAGCACATCACTATGGACTTCGTCACGGGTTTTCCCAAGAGTCCAAGTGGGAGAGATGCAGTGTGGATAATAGTGGACCGACTCACCAAGTCAGCCTATTTTATACCTTTTAGAGTGGGTCAGTCTACAGAAGCTTTAGCTGATTTATATATGAGACAGATCGTGAGATTGCACGGCATACCAGTCAGCATTGTATCGGACAGAGATTCACGCTTCACATCGCACTTTTGGAGGAGCATACAAGAGAGTCTTGGTACTCGTCTGAAGTTCAGTACATCTTACCACCCGCAGACAGATGGGCAGTCGGAGCGTACTATTCAGACCTTGGAGGACATGTTGAGGGCTTGCATGTTAGACTTTGGAGAATCATGGGAGGACCACCTACATCTTGTAGAGTTTTCTTACAACAATAGCTATCAAGCGAGTATTCAGATGGCTCCGTTTGAAGCATTGTATGGGAGAAAATGTAGGTCTCCTGTGTGTTGGAGTGACGTGGGAGAACGTCAGATTCTGGGACCCGAGTTGGTGGTCAACACCGTAGAGACAGTCAAGAAGATTCAGGGACACTTGCGAGCAGCGCAAGACAGGCAGAAGCAGTGGGCAGACCTTCATCGTCGACCCTTGGAGTTCAAAGAGGGCGATCACGTCTTCTTGAGGATATCACCGACCAGAGGCACCATCTGATTCAGAGGGCGCGACAAGTTGAGTCCAAGGTATATTGGACCATTTGACGTACTCAAGAGAGTTGGAGAGGTGGCATATCGACTTGCGCTACCACCTTCACTGGAGATAGTATATGACGTATTCCATGTGTCGCAGCTCAGGCGATATGTGGCAGACAGCAGTCATATCCTCGACCATTCAGAGATCACCATTGGGCCGAGCTTGTCATACCAAGAGCAACCCGTGGGAATCCTTGATCGTCGAGAGAAGGTATTGAGGAACCAGTCTATTCCCTTGGTTCGCGTAGCATGGAGGCATGGCGCGCCAGGAGAATCAACTTGGGAGCGCGAGGACGACATGCGCAAGCGTTTTCCGAACCTATTCGCAGACCAAGGTATGAATTTATATTGTTAATTTATATCTTATACCATCCTTGCATTCTATCGTGGCTTAATTTTAATTTCGAGGATAAAATTTTTACAAGTTGGGTAGAATGTAAAACCCCCTTCCTAGAAAATCGTATATACCCTTTATTTATTAATTATTAATTAAATTGTAGTAATTAGGTCCAAATAGGAGAAATAGATTTTTATAATTTTTATGTTAGGTGTTCGGGCACTTAGATGACTTGTGGGACCATCAGGAATTTTTCAGAATTTATTCCATGTAGGAGACCCCTTGAGCAGTTGCTAGCCTAACGATGTGCAATACCGTATCCTATAAATTTTATTATGAGTATATATATATATATATATATATATATATATATATATATATATATATATATATATATATATATATATATATATATATATGTATATATAGTTTAATTAAAGAAAGAAAGGAAAGGAAAAGAAAAGTTAATAGAATAATAATAATAACTTATACTAATATAATAATAATAATATTAAACCTTCCACTAGGAAGCAGCGGCCAAGAGGCCATGCTACTTAGCATATCACCACGAAGACCATTCAATCAGCAGCCAATAGGAGGACCGCCCCTTAATTACTTCTGTGAACCCGCCCCACTTCATCCGACTCTTCACCGCGGAAACAACTCATCCGAACCCTCTCTCTCTCTTAATATATAATATATATATATATATCTATAGCTCTCCAAAACCCTAACCTAAAACTCCAGACTTCCCCTTCCCATCTAGAGCCGTCACCGCAGCCAGAGAAGCCTCCCCAAGCCATCCAACCATCCCGTCGACGCCGATATCGCGGACTGCAGTTTCCACTCGAAGCACCTTCGCTCCGGCGTGATTTCCCGTTGACTCGCTCGACCAAACGCTGTTCCGTTTTCATAGGTATGATCTTCCCTCAACCCTCTCCAATACTTGTTTTATAGTCAACCTCAGATAACGTGTGCCCCTAGGTGAAAAATAGCGCCCAAGTCAGCGCGGACAGACGAAATTCTGCAATCGCAGAATTCCAGAATGACCACCTATATTGCCGAGTTCGTATCTCCCACCACAGAGATCCGAATTCGGTGATTCTTTTTGATACCTATATATTACATGACCTAGTTTATTTTCTGTATAATTACTTTGGGCTATTAGTTGCTGTGGACAAAATTGTATTCGTTACAAAACTGCGCGCACCCACTTTTTCGGTCTTCTAAAAGTTGGAGATCGGAGCGCGCCCCGCCAAACGGGACCGCACCGCCGTGTGCCAAGTGTACCGAATGGTGCACGCAGCATAATCGGACACGTGAAAATTCGTGGGGACTGATTTGGACACGTGGGCGCGCCGGAATCAGGCCGTATCCGCGAACACATTCCGTGTCGCCACTTTTGTGGAACTCGCGAGTATTTTGTGCACGCTTGTCAGATTGCGACGAAACTTGCGCCACTGGACTCGTGGTAACACGCTGGTCCTGTGACCCAATTTTCACGCATTTCTGAGACGGTTGACCAGATCGCCAATTGGCGGGCCCTACAGTTGACTTTTGGACCAAATTATGTTCGGCTCATCGGAATCCAAATTTGGACATACCGTTGGGATCGTATTGACATTTAGAATTGTTTGACCCATAGTTTGTCCCATTTAGAGACTGTTACCCTCGGCACGCTTTTCGATGCAAAGTGGGCCACACGTGGAACCCTCTTTGGCCCGGAAATGACCTTTTTGCCCCTGTGTCCAAATTGGACGTAAGGACAGGCGTTCCTAGCAGTTTGATACCTTCTGAGACTGTTGGTGATATTTATTACAGCTTTCGGAGTAGTACCTACCGGATCCACCGATACCAGGACGACAGTTGATATTCAAACATCAGGCAAGTGTACCTTGCCAACTCTGCAGTATTGATACCTATTTTCTTATCTCATTATATTACTGTGCATGCTTAACCTAGGACCGTTTGACATACTTAGCGTCCGATTATCAGTCGGGTGCCAACATCGTACGCGGTGTTGGGTATTGTCATCTAGAGATGGACATACGTGACACTTTATCATCTCGTACTTGTCTTACCAAGTACACTTTGACCCAGGACACTGGACACTGATCATGAGACAGGATCTTCCCGAGATATTCGTGGTGATCCTGTATAGGATTCAGGACTTATAGAGATACTATATTCTAGATACATTATGACTGGTGCATTAGTTATGACCCCGCTGACATGGACGTGAGACGTTATGTTCATGATTTGTGTGGTTACATTGGGTGGGGAGAGACACACAGACTACAGGCTGATCATATATATACACCCCTATTATTGTGAGGCACAAGACTCTATAGCCGAGCTTGGCCCATTACTCATTACTACTGCTACTACCGGCTCCCCTACACAGAGCTTGTAGTATGCTTCAGCCTGAGATCTAGTGCTGCTCTCATCTTGCATATCACTTAGCTGGTTATTTTAGTATTCCCTTATTGTTCCATCTATTGCTGGAGAGACCCACAGGCTACAGTTTGATTATGTTATGCTGGCTACTCAGTTTCCCGCTGAGCTAGACCACCTCTCGACACCACTGCTACCGGCTCCCCTACACAGAGCTTGTAGTTGTTCAACCTGAGTACTATTGATAATCTCTCTTGTATTTATACAGATGTTTACATACTTATCCTGCTTATTTCTTTATTTGCTGCACTGTATTTATTTTGGCATGAGCTTTCTTGTACCTTGCTATGTCCTCTGAGGACCTGGATATGGATTTTGTCCCCAGATTTTGTAGACCAGGTTTACCCCGAGGTTTACGGGACCGCAGCAGGAGGAGCCGATCCAGGAGCCGTACCACCATCTGAGGACGAGGTCTTAGCTGAAGACTTCTCTTGAGCATCCATGTTCATGCTCAGTTTTATTTATTATTTCAGTCTTTTATTTTCTGGTCTGTGGAACCATTGTACTAGACATTTATCGGGTTATTCCCCGAAGTACTTTGTGAGACTTGCTGATGATTTACATTTCTTATTTATCCTGTGGATCATATTTTATATCTTCTGTGGATGAGATTAGTTGTGCCATGATTGTCGTAGACTTGTTTTACAGCTTAAGTATGCCCTGATGGATCCATTATATTGGGTTGGTCCATCGGTGCGTACTGCTGGCCATTGCCACGTATCTGGTCCCACGGTATTTTGGGACTGGGGCGTGACACACAGCGACTCCGCCACCGCCCCAGCGACACGCCGTCGTCGACCTACCGATTCATCGCCGTTCGACCACCCATCCAGCCCCGAGACCCCGCTGAACCTCTGTGCGACTCGACAGTAGCCCCAAGCCGCTGTGAACCTCGCCGTAGCCATCTAGATCTCCTCTCCGCCGATCGACCAGGACTCGAGCAACGGACACGGACAGGAGCTCGATCCGGACACGGTGACAGGACTCGAGACCGCACCTCGGACACGTGGAATTCAGCGTTCACGGAGCCCTGTTCAGGTATCGTTTTCTCTCAACTCGTAATCCCGGTTTAGTTTTCGTCAGTTGCTACGCGTAGACTGTATAACCCTCTCGGTGCCCGCGCGACTCGCTCAGAGCATCGCGTCCTGTGGTGATCGTGCACCACGATCCAAAAACAGGAAAAACAATACCCATTTTTACCCCGGAACTGAGTGTGCCTCGCCAAACGGGACGACTTGGTCGCACGCGGTCTTTACCGAACCGTGCGCGTCGTTGATACGGTCGTGTGGGATTTTGCGGAAGTAGATTCGGAGGTACGTGCACCACGGAATCAACGCGTATCCGCCGACGACACCCCGTATCCGACCTTTCTGGAACACACTGTAACTTTGTGTACACATGTCGGATTGAGACGGAACTTGCGCCATTGGACTCGTAACAATACGTTGGTCCTGTGAGCCAAGTTTGGTCCGATTCTGAGAATGTTGCTAAAATCGCGTATCGTGGGCCCCACTGGCTCCACTTGACGGGCGATTTTGTGATCGGCTCATCGGAATCCAATTTCGGAAGTTCCGTTGGGTTCGTATCATCGTTCCTGACTTGTAGACACTGAGTTTGCAGAATTTGGAGACCTTTGACCCTGACGCGCTTTTCGGTGCAAAGCAGGCCCACATATGGAACTCGCTTTGGCCCGGAAATGACCTTTTTGCCCCTGTGTCCAAATTGGACGTAAGGACAGGCATTTCTAGCAGTTTGATACCTTCTGAGACTGTTGGTGATGTTTATTACAGTTTTTGGAGTAGCACCTACCGGATCCACCGATACCAGGACGACAGTTGATATTCAAACATCAGGCAAGTGTACCTTGCCAACTCTGCAGTATTGTTACCTATTTTCTTACTTCATTATATGGCTGTGCATGTTTAACCTAGGACCGTGTGACATACTTAGCATTCGATTATCAGTCGGGTGCCAACATCGTACGCGGTGTTAGGTATTGTCATCTAGAGATGGACATACGTGACACTATATCTTCTCGTACTTGTCTTACCAAGTACACTATGACCCAGGACACTGGACACTGTTCATGTGACAGGATCTTTCCGAGATATTCGTGGTGATCCTGTATAGGATACAGGACTTATAGAGATACTATAGTCTAGATACATTATGACTTGTGCATTAGTTATGATCCCGCTGACATGGACATGAGACGTTATGGTCATGACATGCGTGGTTACATTGGGTGGGGAGAGACACACAGACTACAGGCTGATCATATATATACACCCCTACTATTGTGAGGCCAAGACTCTGAAGCCCGAGCTTGGCCCATTACTCATTATTACTGCTGCTACCGGCTCCCCGACACAGAGCTGGTAGTATGCTTCAGCCTGAGTCCTAGTGCTGCTCTCATCTTGCATATCACTTAGCTGGTTATTTAGTATTCCCTTATTATTCCATCTATTGCTGGAGAGACCCACAGGCTACAGGTTGATTATGTTATGCCGGCTACTCAGTCTCCCGCTGAGCTAGACCCCCTCATGATATCACTGCTACCGGCTCCCCTACACAGAGCTTATAGTTGTTTCAACCTGAGTACTATTGATATTCTCTCTTGCATTTCACACAGATGTTTACATACTTACCTTGTTTACTTCATTTTCTGCTGCACTGTTTATATTCTGGCTTGTATATTTTCTGTACCTTGTTATGTCCCCTGAGGACCTGGATATGGATTATGTCCCCAGGATTTGCAGACGAGATCTATCCCGAGGTATACGGGATCGCAGCCGGAGCTGATCCAGGAGCTGTACCGCCATCTGAGGATGAGGTGTTAGCCGAAGACTTTTCCTGAGCATCTATGTTTCATGCTCAGTATTTATTTATTTATTTCAGTCATTTATTTCTGGTCGGTTGAACCATTGTATCAGATATTTATCGGGTTGTTCCCCGAAGCACTTTGTGAGACTAGCTATTGATTTACATTCCTTATTTATTCTGTGGATCATATTTTATATCTTGTGTGGATGAGATTAGTTGTGCCATGATTGTCGTAGACTTTATTTACAGCTTAAGTATGCCCTGATGGATCCATTAGATTGGGTTTGTCCATCGGTGCGTACTGCTGGCCATTGCCACGTATCCGGTCCCACGGTATTTTGGGACTGGGGCGTGACATGGTTTTTGTGGTGTCCCATGCAGGTCTACGACTAAATTGTTCGGTTTCAACTTAGGAACTGAACCAGCCTGCCCTAAGGATAGGATAAGTTCTAGGATCTCATCCATTATTAAACCCATTGTTAAACTCTATATCGAACTCAAAATTGTTACTTGAAGTGCATCCTGTATTGATTCCTCTGTGCGTTCTTACAGTTTATCTTTTGGTTGCAGAGAAATGGATCCCAGGAACGGAGACGAGATTCCATTGGATACGCCACACGACGCTGTGGTTACTTATATAGACGGAGTGACTCCGGGGAATGGAGGACAAGCGTCGCAGAGCGATCAAACCGGTCAGCCTAATCCAAGGTTCCGGAGAGATGACATCCCACCTCCACCACAGTTCACTCCCCAGATGCCAGCTTTCCCGCCAGGACAAGCCATTGACGGGCAACAGATATTCCAGATGATGTATGCTATGATGCAAGCACAGCAACAGATTCAGTAAGAAGCACAGCGTCAGGAGACCGAGAATCTGAGAACCAGCCTGGTATCCGCATTGGAGCAGGCAAATCCACCAGCAAGGAGGTCAGCGACGGGATCTATCACCGACTTCCGTCAACTCAAGCCTCGTACCTTTTCTGGTAAAGAGGGACCAACAGAAGTTCATGAATGGCTCACAAACATTCAGCATCAGTTGGAAGCCGCTGAACTTCCTAGAGAGAAGTGGATAACTGCAGTCAGAATGCAGTTAACGGAGAATGCACATCACTGGTGGTTAGCAGAGGAGATGAGGCTCTGGCAGGACCGAGTCACCTGGGAAGAGTTCTCCAGACTCTTCAAAGAGATGTATATTCCCGCAGTAGCAAGGTCAGAGCTCAGAGACAAGTTCCACCGCCTTATCCAAGGCAGCATAACAGTGGAAGAATACAACGCGGAATTCATTCGCCTCAGTCGCTTTGCCCCAACCTTGATTTCGACCGAGGAAGAGAAAGCTGAGAAGTTCTTTGACGGGCTGAAGTTCGAGCTCCAGAGATTGATTGGATCGGTCGCACCTACATCTTATACCGACGTTCTCGCGGCAGCACGACGCATGGAGCGCGTCACTAGAAGAGAGTCGAACCTGAAGAGGCCTATCACCACAGCACCATCCAGGACAGCACATGGGGATTCAGCAAAGCGGACCCAGAGGAGTACGCCAGAGAGGACAGCACACAGGGCCATATCTCTCCCTACTTGTCACCACTGCGGCAAGATAGGTCACATTGAGAGAGAATGCAGACGCAAGTTGGGACTCTGCCTGGCTTGTGGGTCCAACCAGCATCAGACCAGAGATTGCATCGAGCGCAGAGAGGGAGCACCGAGATTAGCTTTGCCTGCACCGCGACCAGTTTACCCAGCAGTAGGAGCACAGCAGACAGGAGTTGGTGGAGTCAGGCCACCAGCCCCAGGAGGGAACCAACAGAGACCACCCCTGGCACCACAGGCAGCTCTATTTCAGCAGGCTCAGCAGCAGCGAGGCCAAGCTCAGGGGCGAGGCCAGGCATTCACTTTAGCTGTTGAGGAGGAGGCTACAGCAGGCGAGGTCATCGCAGGTACTATTCTAGTAGCTTTATTACCAGCTGTAGCATTATTTGATTCTGGAGCATCACATTCATTTATAGCAGCTAGCTTTGTAGCCACCCATAGAGTAGCTACCGCACCCCTTCCGAAGATGAAGAGAATTCTTACGGGAGGTGGAATTTTTCCGGTTAGTGACGTCTGTAGATCATGTTCTGTAGTAGTTTGTGGCCGAGAAATGCGAGCTCAATTTCTAATCTTTTCTATGCCGGACTATGATGTCGTACTTGGTATGGACTGGTTAAGTCAGTATCATACGACTCTTGATTGTCGGCTTGGGCGAGTTATATTTAGACCACCTGGACATCCAGAATTCGAGTTTCTCCGAGGAGCAGTAGAACAAGGAGTTCAGCCTACTCTTAGGGTACTAACTGTAGAAGGGGAGACAAGTTACCCAAGAGTCATCTCAGAATTTGTGGATGTATTTCCCGATGATCTTCCAGGGTTACCGCCTGATCGGGAAATAGAATTCACAATAGACTTAACTCCATGAGCAGAGCCAATCACTTCATCAGTTTATCGGCTAGCACCCAAGGAGTTAGTGGAGTTGAAAGCACAGGTAGATGATCTTCTGGATAAAGGTTTTATTCGGCCCAGTGTTTCACCTTGGGGAGCACCCATATTATTTGTGCCAAAGAAGGATGGAACAGTACGGTTATGCATTGACTACAGGGCACTGAATGTTGTGACTATCAAGAATAGGTATCCCTTACCACGCATTGATGATCTATTCGATCAATTGAGTGGTGCAAGGGTATTCTCGAAGATTGACTTAAGATCCGGCTATCATCAGATCAAAGTAAGGAAGGAAGACATACCGAAGACAGCTTTCAGGATGAAGTATGGGCATTATGAGTTCTTGGTGATGCCGTTTGGTTTAACCAACGCGCCAGCGGTGTTTATGAGCTTAATGAACAGAGTCTTTCATCAGTTCTTGGATAAATTCGTGGTGGTGTTCATTGATGACATTCTCATATATTCCAAGAGCCCTGAAGAGCACGAGGAGCATCTCAGAATCGTGTTAGAGACCTTGAGGCAGGAAAAGTTATATGCCAAACTCAGTAAGTGTGAGTTCTGTATGGACAAAGTACCTTTCTTGGGACATATCATCTCAGGAGAAGGACTTTCAGTGGATCCAGAGAAAGTTACGACAATAGAGACTTGGCCTACACCAACATCAGTTGCAGAGGTGAGAAGTTTTCTCGGACTCGCAGGATATTACCGAAGGTTTGTAGAAAATTTTTCGAGGATTTCAGAACCGATGACGAAGCTAACACGCAAGGACCAGGAGTTTATATGGGCAGAAGACTGCCAGAAGGCCTTCGAAGAGTTGAAGAGAAGATTAACAACAACACCTGTCTTGACTCTTCCTTCAGGGTCAGAAGGTTTTGTTGTTTACAGCGATGCATCAGGTAGTGGACTGGGATGTGTTTTGATGCAACATGGCAAGGTCATTGCTTATGCATCGAGACAGTTAAAGGTTCACGAGAAGAACTACCCAACACATGATCTGGAGTTAGCAGTAGTTATATTTGCATTGAAGATTTGGAGGCACTACCTTTATGGTGAGAAAGTAGACATCTTTACAGATTACAAAAGTCTGAAGTATGTATATACTCAGAAGGAGCTTAACATGAGGCAGAGACGCTGGCTGGAATTGATGGTAGATTTTGACATAGATCTGCAGTATCATCCGGGAAAGGCGAATGTCGTTGCAGATGCGCTCAGCAGGAAGCCCACGGCTTATTTCTTGACGATGCAGCCCGAGTTATTGAGAGATCTACAGGAGCTTCAGATAGAGGTGGTCTTACCGGGACAGAATGGCTTGATGGATAATCTTGAGATTCAGTCATCACTCGTGGAGAAGATTAAAGAGGCATTGCCCACCGATGCTAGATTCCGAAGACTCAAGGAGAGGACAGAAGCGGGCATGCAGACAGGACTTCGCATTCACGAAGACGGGACAATGAGGTTCGGAAGTCGTCTGTATGTTCCAAATGGAGAATTGAGACAGGAGTTAATGGCGGAAGCACATAGCTCTATGTACTCTGTTCACCCAGGAGGAACCAAGATGTACCGAGACTTGAGACAGTATTACTGGTGGCACGGAATGAAAAGGGAGATCACAAGATTTGTGGCCAAATGCTTAGTCTGCCAGCAAGTAAAGGCCGAGCATCAGAGGACTGCAGGTATGTTACAGCCGCTTCCTATACCGGAATGGAAGTGGGAGCACATCACGATAGATTTTGTCACAGGATTTCCGAGGAGCCCCAGCGGAAGAGACGCAGTATGGATGATAGTGGATCGACTCACTAAATCGACACACTTACTGCCATTTAGAGTTGGACAGTCCACCGAGGCACTAGCCAACATGTATATGCGACAAATCGTCAAATTACATGGAGTGCCTGTTAGTATTGTATCGGATCGAGATTCAAGATTTACATCTCATATCTGGAGAAGCATGCAAGAGAGTCTGGGCACAAGACTCAAATTCAGCATGGCATACCACCCACAGACAGACGGCCAATCAGAGCGCACCATTCAGATATTGGAGGATATGTTACGATCATGTATGCTAGACTTCGGAGGATCTTGGGAAGATCATCTTCACTTAGTAGAGTTCTTCTACAACAACAGTTATCAGGCTAGCATCCAGATGGCACCATTTGAAGCTTTATACGGAAGGAAGTGCAGATCGCCTATATGTTGGAGTGACGTTGGCGAACGTCAAATACTGGGTCCAGAATTGGTAACACAGACAGTGGAAAAGGTAAAACAGATTCAGAATCATCTACGAGCAGCCCAAGACAGACAGAAGCATTGGGCAGATACGCGCAGACGTCCCCTGGAGTTTAAAGAAGGAGTGCATGTGTTCTTGAGGATTTCGCCCACTCGAGGTACTATCAGATTCGGAAGCAGAGGCAAGTTGAGCCCAAGGTATAATGGGCCATTCGACATTCTAGAGCGCGTCGGTGAGGTGGCTTATCGTCTTGCATTACCTCCATCCCTAGAAGGAGTGCATGACGTATTCCACGTCTCACAGCTGCGAAGGTACGTGACCGACCCGAGTCACGTAGTCGATCATTCAGAGATCGCAGTAGGCCCAAGCTTGAGATACGAAGAACAACCAGTTGGCATCCTTGACGTCAATGAGAAGACATTACGGGGACAGACAATCAGACTGGTCCGGGTAGCTTGGAAACATCATTCCCCTGGCGAATCGACTTGGGAACGAGAAGATAGTATGCGCCAGCGATACCCCCACTTGTTCGAGGAGGCAGTTGCAAACTAAGCAACTTGTATTTCCATAATTCTTTTGGTAGCTTATTCCTTGATTGCGAGAACGCAATCCTTTTAAGGAGGGAAGATTGTAAACACCCTAATTTTTGAGAAAATTTTAAACATGAGTTATTACGAATTCTTGGTATTTTTCTAAAATTTAAAGCGAGGATGATTATGATTTAAAGAATTTTAAGTATGGCAGATTGGTGTTAAAATATTCTGCAAATAATATATTATGATGCAAGATGGAAAACTGGACCTATGGTATTTTTCGGTGAATTATTTGGACCCCGGAAACGAGTTTTTAAGCTTTAAAGCTATTGGAGAGGTGAACCGAACCCTGCATAATGGGTCGGGTTGGATCTGAGTCAAACCCGACCCGGACCCAAACCCAAGCCCAAACTGAACCCTAATTGCCGGATTTACTGTAGCCTATTTAAACCTCCACCTAGGTTTTCGTGAGCCACCCCGCCGCCGAGACTTCCGAGAGCCTCGTCGTCGACGCCACATTCCTCCCCTTAACTCCGTCCCGCTCCTCTGACCTAGAGCCGCCGTTTCCCCCAGATCACCTCGACGCCGTCTTCCCACAGCCCCATCGTCGAACCCCTCGATGCCGTCCTCTCACAGCACCATCGTCGACCCTAGGCCCTCCGCCTCACAGTGACTCCGCCACCGCCCCAGCGATACGCCGTCGTCGACCTGCCGATTTATCGCCGTTCGACCACCCATCCAGCCCCGAGACCCCGCTGAACCTCCGTGCGACTCGACAGCAGCCCCAAGCCGCTGCCAACCTCGCCGTAGCCATCTAGATCTCCTCTCCGCCGATCGACCAGGACGCGAGCAACGAACGCGGACATGAGCTCGATCCGGACACGGTGACAGGACTCGAGACCGCACCTCGGACACGTGGAATTCAGCGTTCACGGAGACCTGTTCAGGTATCATTTTCTCTCAACTCGTAATCCCGGTTTAGTTTTCGTCAGTTGATACGCGTAGACTGTATAACCCTTTTGGTGCCCGCGCGACTCGCTCGGAGCATCGCGTCCTGTGGTGATCGTGCACCGCGATCCAAAAACAGGAAAAATAATACCCATTTCACCCCGGAACTGAGTGCGTCTCGCCAAACGGGACGACTTGGTCGCACGTGGTCTTTACCGAACCGTGCGCGTCGTTGATACGGTCGTGTGGGATTTCGCGGAAGTAGATTCGGAGGTGCGTGCACCCCGGAATCAACGCGTATCCGCCGACGACACCCCGTATCTGACCTTTCTGGAACACGCTATAACATTGTGTACACACGTCGGATTGAGACGGAACTTGCGCCATCGGACTCGTAGCAATACGTTGGTCCTGTGAGCCAAGTTTGGTCCGATTCTGAGAACGTTGCTAAAATCGCGTATCGTGGGCCCCACCGGCTCTACTTGACGGTCGATTTTGTGATCGGCTCATCGAAATCCAATTCCGAAAGTTCCGTTGGGTTCGTATCATCGTTCCTGACTTGTAGATACTGAGTTTGCAGAATTTGGAGACCTTTGACCCTGACGCGCTTTTCGGTGCAAAGCAGGCCCACATATGGAACTCGCTTTGGCCCGGAAATGACCTTTTTGCCCCTGTGGCCAAATTGGACGTAAGGACAGGCATTTCTAGCAGTTTGATACCTTCTGAGACTGTTGGTGATGTTTATTACAGCTTTTGGAGTAGCACCTACCGGATCCACCGATACCAGGACGACAGTTGATATTCAAACATCAGGCAAGTGTACCTTGCCAACTCTGCAGTATTGTTACCTATTTTCTTACTTCATTATATGGCTGTGCATGTTTAACCTAGGACCGTGTGACATACTTAGCGTCCGATTATCAGTCGGGTGCCAACATCGTACGCGGTGTTGGGTATTGTCATCTAGAGATGGACATACGTGACACTATATCTTCTCGTACTTGTCTTACCAAGTACACTATGACCCAGGACACTGGACACTGTTCATGTGACAGGATCTTCCCGAGATATTCGTGGTGATCCTGTATAGGATACAGGACTTATAGAGATACTATAGTCTAGATACATTATGACTTGTGCATTAGTTATGATCCCGCTGACATGGACATGAGATGTTATGGTCATGACATGCGTGGTTACATTGGGAGGGGAGAGACACACAGACTACAGGCTGATCATATATATACACCCCTACTATTGTGAGGCCAAGACTCTGAAGCCCGAGCTTGGCCCATTACTCATTATTACTGCTGCTACCGGCTCCCCGACACAGAGCTGGTAGTATGCTTCAGCCTGAGTCCTAGTGCTGCTCTCATCTTGCATATCACTTAGCTGGTTATTTAGTATTCCCTTATTATTTCATCTATTGCTGGAGAGACCCACAGGCTACAGGTTGATTATGTTATGTCGGCTACTCAGTCTCCCGCTGAGCTAGACCCCCTCATGATATCACTGCTACCGGCTCCCCTACACAGAGCTTATAGTTGTTTCAACCTGAGTACTATTGATATTCTCTCTTGCATTTCACACAGATGTTTACATACTTACCTTGTTTACTTCATTTTCTGCTGCACTGTTTATATTCTGGCTTGTATATTTTCTGTACCTTGCTATGTCCCCTGAGGACCTGGATATGGATTATGTCCCCAGGATTTGCAGACGAGATCTATCCCGAGGTATACGGGACCGCAGCCGAAGCTGATCCAGGAGCTGTACCGCCATCTGAGGACGAGGTGTTAGCCGAAGACTTTTCCTGAGCATCTATGTTTCATGCTCAGTATTTATTTATTTATTTCAGTCATTTATTTCTGGTCGGTTGAACCATTGTATCAGATATTTATCGGGTTGTTCCCCGAAGCACTTTGTGAGACTAGCTATTGATTTACATTCCTTATTTATTCTGTGGATCATATTTTATATCTTGTGTGGATGAGATTAGTTGTGCCATGATTGTCGTAGACTTTATTTACAGCTTAAGTATGCCCTGATGGATCCATTAGGTTGGTTTTGTCCATCGGTGCGTACTGCTGGCCATTGCCACGTATCCGGTCCCACGGTATTTTGGGACTGGGGCATGACAGTAGGTACACCACAAGGTGCTGTGGTCACCTACGATGATGGAGTGACACCATTGGGTGAAGATCCATCCATTCAACAAAGCAATCAAGCAGATCAGCACGCCTCGAGGTTCCGGCGAGACGACATTCTACCACATTCGTAGTTTACTCCACCAATGTCCGTTTTTCCACCAAGACAGCCTATGGACGGACAACAGATATTTCAAATATTCTACGTAATGATGCAAGCACAACAACAAGTTAATCAAGAGGCCCAACAACGCCAGGCAGAGAACTTGAGGAATAACCTAGTGACAACACTGGAGCAGGAAAACCCACTAGCTAGACGACCATCGACGGGATCTATCACTGATTTCCGCCAGCTGAAGCCCTGTATCTTTTCAGGCAAGGAGGATCCCACTGAAGTTCATGAGTGGCTTACAAACACTCAACACCAATTGGAAGAAGCTGAGCTTCCGAGGGAGCGTTGGATGACTGCCGTCAGGATGCAGTTGACGAGCAATGCACATCACTGGTGGCTATCTGAGGAGAGACGGCTCGGACCGGATTGAGTCACTTGGGAGGAGTTCTCTAGACTTTTCCAAGAGATATATATTCTAGCCATTGCTAGAGCGTAACTTAGGGATCAGTTTAACAGTCTCATTTAAGGAAATATGACGGTAGAAGAGTATAATGCAGAGTTCATCTGTTTGAGTCGCTTCGCCCCTACTCTGATTCCAACAGAAGAGGAGAAAGCGGAGAAGTTCTTCGACGGACTTTGCTATGAGCTACAGAGATTGATCGACTATGTTGCACCTACTTCATACACGGACGTCCTTGCTGCAGCACGACCCATGGAGCGCGTCACCAGGAGAGAGTCCAGCCTGAAATGGCCATTCACATCAGCACCAGCCAGAGCACCATACGAGAAGCCAGCAAAGCGACCCCAGAGGAATCCACCACAGAGAGCAACATCAAGAGCCCCATCCCTTCCTACTTGTCACTACTGGAGGTAGGCCATTTTGAGAGGGAGTGCAGACGCAAGTTGGGACTATGATTGGTTTGCGGATCCAGCCAACATCCAGCCAAGGACTGCCCTGAGCGTCGAGAGGGAGCACCGATGGTAGACCGACAACTTTACCAGCACTGAGACCAGCCTAGTAGCCACTTAGGCCAGCTTATCTAGCATTGGGAGCACCACACACGTGAGTTGGAGGAGTCAGACCACCAGCTCCAGGAGGGTATCATCTGAGGCCACCTTTGGAACCACATGCAGCACTATTCCAGCAGGCTCGGTAGCAGAGTGGACCATCTCAGGGACGAGGATAGGCATTTGCATTGGCTATTGAAGAGGAAGCTACTGCAGGAGAGGTCATAGCAGGTACTATATTAGTATCTTCATTACCTGCTGTAGCTTTATTCGATTATGGAGTATCGCATTTATTCATAGCTGCTAGTTTCGTAGCCACACATAGAGTAGCTACCGCACCCCTTCCGAAGATTATGAGAATTCTTACGGGAGGCAGAATTATCCCAGTTAGTAACATTTGTAGATCTTGTTCGGTAGTAGTCTGTGGGAGAGAGATGCGAGCTTAATTTTTGATCTTTTTCATGCCAGATTATGATGTTGTACTTGGTATGGACTGGATGAGTCAGTACCATGCGACTCTAGATTGCCGGCGTGGACGGGTTATATTTAGACCGCCTGGACATAAGGAGTTTGAGTTTCTTTGGGGAGACAAAGAGCAAGGAGTTCCGCCAATACTTAAGGCACTCTCTGTAGACGGGGAGCCCGTACATCCAAATGTTGTATCAGAGTTTGTGGATGTATTTCCCGATGAACTTTCAGGCTTACCACTTGATTGGGAAATAGAATTCACAATAGACTTGACTCCAAAAGTGGAGCCTATCACTTCATCAGTGTACCGGCTAGCGCCTAAAGAGTTGGTGGAATTGAAGAAGCAAGTTGATGATATTCTGGAGAAGGATTTTATTCGTCCTAGTGTTTCACCATGGGGAGCACCTATACTATTTGTGCCGAAGAAGGATGGAACGGTACGCCTGTGTATTGACTACAGGGCACTGAATGTTGTAACCATCAAGAACCAGTATTCCTTGCCACGCATTGACGATCTATTCGATCAGTTGAGTGGTGCTAGTGTATTCTCAAAGATCGATCTTAGTTCCGGTTATCATCATATTAGAGTGCAGAAAGAGGATATACCGAAGACAACCTTCAGGACCAAGTATGGACACTATGAGTTCTTAGTTATGCCGTTTAGTTTAACCAACGCGCCAGCTGTGTTCATGAGTTTGATGAACAGATTTTTTTATCAGTACTTGGACAAGTTCGTGGTTGTATTTATTGATGACATCTTGATATACTCCAAGAGCCACGAAGAGCACGAGGAGCATATCAAAATCGTGCTAGAGACCCTTAGACAGGAGAAGTTGTAAGCCAAACTAAGCAAATATGAGTTTTGTCTGGATAGGGTGCCTTTCCTGGGACATATTATTTCGGAAGAAGGACTTTCAGTTGATCTAGAGAAGGTTGCTGCAATAGAAACTTGGCCCACACCTACATCAGTTGCGGAGGTGAGAAGATTTCTCGGACTTGCTAGATACTATCAGAGGTCCGTGGAGAACTTCTCAAGGATTGTGGAGCCTATGACGCGGTTGACACGTAAGGACCAGGAGTTTGCATGGACGAAAGATTGCCAGAAGTCCTTTGAAGAGATAAAAAGATGATTGACGACAGCGCCGATCTTGACTCTTCCTTCAGGATCGGAAGGATTTGTTGTTTATAGTGATGCGTCAAGCAGTGGATTAGGATGTGTTTTGATGCAACATGACAAAGTTATCACTTATGCATCGAGGCAGTTGAAGGTTCATGAGAAGAACTACCCGACGCACGATCTCGAGCTAGCTGTGGTAATATTTGCATTAAGGATATGGAGGCACTATCTTTATGGAAAGAAGGTAAAAATCTTCACTGATCACAAGAGTCTGAAGTATGTCTATACTAAAAAAGAACTCAATATGAGGCAGAGACATTGGTTAGAGTTGATGGTCGATTTTGATATAGATTTGCAGTACCATCCGGGAAAGGTGAATGTCGTAGCAGACGCACTCAGCAGGAAGCCCACAGCTTATTACTTGAAGATGCAACCCCAGCTATTAGAGGATCTACAGGAGCTTGGAATAGAGATTATTTTGCCAAGGCAGAGTGGGCAGTTTGCGAATCTTGAAGTTAAGTCATCACTAGTGGAGAGGATTAAGGCGGCATTACCTACAGATGCTAGGTTCCGGAGACTTAAAGAGAAGACGGAAGCCGGCATGCAGACGGGACTTCGAATCCATGAGGATGGGACGTTAAGATGCAAAAATAGCCTATATGTTCCGAATGGAAAGTTGAGACATGAGTTGATGTCTGAAGCACATAGCTCCATGTACTCTATTCATCAAGGAGGTATGCAGATATACCGAGATTTGAGACAGTACAATTGGTGGCATGGGATGAAGAGAGAGATTGTGTGATTTGTAGCAAAATGTTTGGTTTGTCAGCAAGTTAAGGCCGAACATCAGAGAACCGCTGGTATGTTACAACCCCTTCCCATACCCGAATGGAAGTGGAAACATATCACTATGGATTTCGTTACAGGATTTCTAAGAAGCCCCAGTGGGAATGATGCAATCTGGGTTATTATGGATCGACTCACCAAATGGGTATATTTTTTGCTGTTCAGAGTTGGACAGTCCACAGAGATTCTAGCCGACATGTATATACGACAGATCGTAAAGTTACATGGAGTACCGGTTAGTATTGTGTCTGATCGTGACTAAAGATTCACATCCCATTTTTGGCGAAGCATGCAGGAGAGTCTTGGCACCCGACTCAAGTTCAGTACTGCTTATCATCCACAGAAAGACGGTCATTTGGAGCACACGATTAAGATCCTAGAGGATATGCTGAGGTCGTGTATGTTGGACTTCGGAGGGTCTTGGGAAGACCATTTGCACTTGGTGGAGTTCTCTTACAATAACAGCTACCAGACGAGCATCCAGATGGAACCTTTTAAGGCATTGTACGGTAGAAAGTGCAGGTCACCGATATGTTGGAGTGACATTGGCGAGCGTCAGATACTCGGTCCGGAGTTAGTGATGCAGACAGTTGAGAAGGTAAAGCAAATTCAAAGTCATCTTTGTGTAGCTCAAGACAGACAAAAGCATTGGGTTGACACACACCGCCGACCTTTGGAGTTCAAGGAAGGCGAACATGTATTCTCGAGGATCTCACCTACTTAAGGTATTATTCGATTCGAGAGCAGAGGCAAGTTGAGCCCGAGGTACATTGGGCCGTTTGATATTTTGGAACGTATTGGTGAGGTGGCGTATCGTCTCGCATTACCCCCATCTCTAGAGGGAGTGCATGATGTATTCCATGTCTCACAGCTGAGGAGGTACGTGACTGACCCAAGTCACGTAGTTGATCATTCTAAGATTTCAGTAGGACCTAGCTTGAGGTATGACGAGCAGCCAGTTGGGATACTTGACATTAGTGAGAAGATATTACGGGGTCAGACAATTAGATTGGTCCGGGTAGCTTAGAAATATCACTCCCCAGGCGAATCCACTTGGGAGCGAGAGGATATCATACGCCAACGTTATTCTCACTTATTCGAAGATACAAGTATGACCTAAGAACTACCTATAGGTTACCATAACTTTTTAAATTCCTTAGTAGTTTAATTCAAAATTGCGAGAACGCACTAATTTTTAGAATTTAATTTAAAAATTATTTAATTATTATTGTGATTAAGAGAATTTTTTTTTTAGCTAATTATAATAAATGTTCATTCATGAATTTATATTTTTGTGTATTGAATTAATTATTAAAATAGTGCAAAAAATTATATTTTTGGGTGTACAACTAATAATAGAGTATTGTAATTTATTGGGGTCCAAAACTATTTTTAGATGGCCATATATATATATATATATATATATATATATATATATATATATATATTAATTTTAATAAACCAACCTAAACCAACCCAAACCAACCTAAACCAATCCAAACCGAACTAAACCCTAGACCCGACCCTAAACCCAATAACCCGACCTGGCTACCCAAACCCGAACCCACTTAAACCAAACCCCTGTAGCCCCGACTCCATCGCTTCCTCTCCCCAAACCGCCGCACCCCCTCCTCTTCATCTTCTTATAACTCCTTCCCCTTCACTCATTTATATAACCTAGAGCAGAGACCCCACCACCTTTATCTCCCCTTCCATTCCCAATCCTCGTTGACAGCAGCCGACGCCGGACCGCCGCCGCACACCGCCGCGAAGACAGCCTGCTCCGACATCCCTAACAACAGCACAACAAGGTATCCTTCTTCTTGCCTCTGTATCTCCCTACACATTTAACTAAATATCGACCCGTCGAATCCTATGCGAAGACCATATGACCCCCTTGAACCCTCTGCAATTAGTTCGGTGTATCGTGTCCTATGTCGATCATAATTCGTGATGCAAAACAGAGAAAAATGACCCAGTTTGTAGTTCAGAAACTGTTCCAATCACCCATGTTCATGTTTGATTTTCTTCCAATCTAGTTCATACTTTTAAATTTTACTTGAACAGTAATTTAGACAACATAAATAAGTTTTAATCTCTTTAATAAGTTTATTTTAATTTGTTGTATGCTGTGTTTTAATTGCTGTTGAAATCTGTCAAAAACTTAGTTTTTTAAACCCATTTTTTTCCAAAACGAGGTACGTCCCGCTAAACGAGGCAACTTCGTCGTGTGCAAATTACACCAAAAGGTGCGTATTGTTAACGCAAATGCGTGGAATTTCATGAAAGTTGATTTGGATGTGCGTGCACATCGGAATCAACGCATATCTGTCGAAAAGTACCGTATCGACATGTTCTGACACTCGTCATAATTTTGTGTGTGCTTGTCATTTCGTAACAAAACTTGCGCCATCGGATTCGCAGCGTTACGCTGGTCTCGTGACCCAAGTTTGGTTCGATTCTGAGAACATTGACGAAATCCCGTTTTGCGGGCCATACGGTTCCACTTGACGGGCGATTTCGTGACCGGCTCATCGGAATCCAGTTTTGAACATTCCGTTGGGATCGTATCATCGTTCTAGACTCATAGACACTAAGTTTGACAAATTTGGAGAACTTTATCTCTTACATGTTTTTCGGGGCGAAGTGTGCCACATGTGGACCCCGCTTTGACCCGAAATAGGCAATTCTATCATGTGTCCAAATTGGACTTATGGGTAGTCAATCCTAACTATTTCAAGATTTCTGAGAGGAATGGTAATGTTTGTTCCAGCATCCGGAGGCGTACCTGGAGATTCCACTTATATCGGAGCAACTAACGGAGCTCAGAACACAAGCAAGTGTACCTTACCAACTTGAAGTAGATCTTGTGATATTATTTGCTTGAGTTATTTCTATATACTTCTGTGTTGTACCTATTCAACCTAGGACCGTGAGACGTTGCTTAGCGTCCGAACAATATTCGGGTGTCGACGTCGTACGCTGAGTCGTGTAACGTCACTTAGAGGGTTGAATCCACGATCCTATATTTTTACGTGTTTGCTTTACCAAGTACATCATGCCATAGGACACTTGATACTATTCATGTGACATAATCTTTTCTGAGTTATTCGTGGTGATTCTACGCGACTCCTCGTCCAAAACAGCATGACAGTTTGGATCTTCAACTTAAATGCTAAGCAGCTTTCTACGCGTCTTCTGTTACGCGTAAAAGATAAGACGAGATCAGATATTCTTTTATCAGAGTCGGCGTAAAATTATTCAGACATATCGAAGATGCACACTATTCAGACTTCATCACAGCAAATATGGCAAATCATCATATGCGTAAAAGAAGACAAATTTATTAATCATGATTAAATATGATGAAAATCCAGTCTACAAAGGGTTTTTTCATCTTCATGATTACATATGATGGAAATCCTTTTTCTACAAAAGGTTTCTCATTTTCATTTAAGATCACACCAAGAATCTGTTTTGCCAGGTTCTCATATTGGTGTAAATCTTTTTCCGTCTTCTACAGCAGTTCATCGACTTCTGCGGCCGATGAACAAGAAAATGATAAATGGCGGAAGGATACAAAACTGGGCCTGTATAAATTATTCAGAGTCCACCCTCCATACGCCATGGCAGGCATGCCCTAGATTTGTGTTGGGGGTTCAGACCCAACTCAATACTGGAAGACAGGGCCAAACTGCCTAGCCTCGTCCAGCGCCATGATGGGAGAAAATACAGCTTGCAAGCTGTGTGGTCTAATACGACCCTTCCTCTCTCCTGGATGAATCGCCATATGAAATTGCTGATCATCCGAGCAAAGGAAGCTATGATATCCTTTCATGATCCATCGTTGCAGAGGATATTTGCTCGAAGATGCCTCTTTTTACGGCTCCTTACATGCTGGAAGAACATGATCTTCTTCTTCCTCAAGTCAAACCGACGAAGCTCGGCAACCATCTCTTTATGGTGAAGGAAGTGTGGGAAAAACTGGTTAACCCATTCGCCTTTATATAGGCAAGGGAGAACACACCGAATTCCAACAAACTCCTAAAAATTTGTCGAAAAATCAGCCTCGCGGAGCGAGTCAAACTTGACCGTTTCATGCTTCATTCAAAGTGTTTCAAATTACGAGAAATTTGAAAACTTTGAAGGGGGTCTTGTAGAAGCATGAAAAATACGCTAGGGAATCATACGCGTAAAACCCTCAAACATGCAGAAAGTTCGCGTAAAACAGAGCTCCAGCACTGGGTGGCGTAAAACATGATTCCAGAGCCATTGGCGTACAACAGAGCTTCAACGCTAGTTCAGCATAAAATATAGCTCCAGAACAGCCCGCGTAATACAGTATTTCCATACTGCTTCGACGTAAAAATGTTACTATATCGCCACTTTGGCGTAAAACCCATCTGCTTTTAATGCAGCGGAAAGTTGTACGAGGAACTCTTCGTATTCCTCAAATGAACTTGTCAGTGGAAGCAGTGAACCTGACTCCTGACAAAGAGTACTGCATGACGATCGAGAGGACGGCTGCAATAATAATTCTGCACAGAGCCCCAGACTGTCGTCTAGTGACATAACCCTTGATATAAGACGTTGTTTACGCATTCAAGGAATACACTGCCTATTTTACACATGCAAATATGAGCTTTTACGCTCAGGAAAAGACGAAACCAACTGCCACGTCAAAAGTTGTTCTTCGTACAGAACTCGAGGCACGTCTCTGCAGTTAATGCGCGAGATGGGGGCAGATCTCTGCATTTAATGCATGAGATTCGGTTCTACTTTTAACGACTGGGTGAGCTATAATTAGGGCTAATATGTCCACATCACCATCCCCGCACATTACGCCAACCAAGCTATTTTCAGCTATAGGAGCACGCTGTATGCTATCTCCTCGAAATACGCCAACATGACAGCTACTTGGTTTCCACGCCAACATGACAGCTACTTGTCTTCTACGCCAACAAGACAACTACTTGGCTTTTATGCAATCAGAACTGCTATTCAGCTTTTACGCCAACGAGACAGTTATTTGGATTTTATGCCAACCATCTCTACGCAAGGGGCAGTTATCTACGTGGCTTGTATACCGTGATCTTCGATAAGAGATTATACGCATTACCTCATAATGGGACACACGTCACACGCCAGTTCAGGAGATCATTTATACGTGGATAGCAGTTATTATAACCGCCGCGTAAAAGGTGCAGCTCTCTCCGCTGTTCGGTTTCTACGCCGACTGTAGCTGAACTCTATAAATAGAGACCTCCGGCCACAGAGGTCCAGGGTGGTCGAAGAATTTTCAAGAAAAGAGAGTATATCCAGAGAGTGTTGATTGACTGCTTTGGCAACGAGAGTTCAATCCCTCCTGCAGTCTTTGAAGCTTCTTTTTTTTGTCTTCTACATCACTTCTTCGTCATCGTGTGGTCCAAGGGACAAAGTGATCAACCGCAGATCAGACTCCTATAGCAATATTTTCCCAGAATCAAATTTTTATACTTAACATCCTCGTATAGGGTTAATTGTACTTCTTTTTCTTGTTTGTAAACCAAAGAAAGGGTTTCGTATAAACCTAATTTTTAATTTCTTTCGTTTATTATCAAACATAAGATGGCGACTCTGCTGGGGAACACTTTCTCATCTGACGAGAAAGCCATTGCTCAACACGATGCTGTATCCATAGGATCAACGAAGAAGACCTTGGTCGTCCAATTCGACCAATCAGCTTACGAAGACATGCTTCGAGCAGGGGGTAGCTCTCATTCCCACTCTGTCCAAGACAACAGGAAACTGCGTAAAGTATGGATGCCCCAGACATCCTCTACCCTTCCTGCGGACTCTCTTTCTCTGACCAACCAGGTGTTGACATCGCGACCTCCGTGTCTTGCGCGTAAAACTCTGTCTCCCGTCTGTGACGTGGCAGACAAAGCTTCTGGCAATGCCTCAGTGCCAATCCAGAAGTCTACTCCGCGACCCATGCATAAAACTTTGTCTCCCGTCTGTGACGTGGCAGACGAAACTTCTGGCAATGCCTTAGTGCCAATCCAGAAGTCTACTCTGTGCCTCGCACGTAAAACTCCGTCTCCCGTCTATGACGTGGCAGACGAAGCTTCTGGCAATGCCTCAGTGCCAATCCAGAAGTCTACTCCGTGCCCCGCACGTAAAAATTTGTCTCCCGTCTGTGACGTGGCAGACGAAGCATCTGGCAATGCCTCAGGGCCAATCCAGAAGTCTACACCGTGCCCCGCGCGTAAAATTCAGTCTCCCGTCTGTGATGTGGCAAACAAAATTTTTGATAATGCCTCAGTGCCAATTCAGAAATTCCAAAAATGCCCCGCGCATAAATATATATCTTCCCTCTACAAAGAGGCAGATGGTCCCTGCAACCACCGTAAGGGAAAACAAGTGGCGTATTTCCCGACCTCTTGGCTTTTATGCCATTAAGAGAAGAATATGTCCGCTCTTCAGATTACGCGGAATGCTGATGGCCGATTGAGGACTTCCTCAGTTTTACGCCAACCTGTGCAAAGTTCCAGATTACGCCAGGATAAGCCTCTTAGCGTAAAGAAGACCCGGTGTACGGGAACATACGCTCCTCATGGATCATGTGCTACTCACATGGCTGAACTGCTCTACTCATATGGCAGAGAAAGTGTTCTGGTTCCTAATCTCCACAGGCCCAATGATGTAAAAAGGCCGAATAAGTCTTATTCTACTTCTTCTGCTAATATCGCTAATTTGCGTAATTTCTTGATCCAGAAACGCAAAGACAGGGATCAAAATCAAGATTTAGCGCCTCTAAATTCCAAGCATTGAAAGATCATGTGGGAAGATGCGTCAAGATCTAATGTCGTCATGACATATGGGCCACATGAAGAATCTGTCTTTATTATTCCACCGACTCGCAGCGATCAGCATCGAATATTCTTTGGTCGAATACGGAATAGACCGATTGTACTAGAAGAATCTCGCGAGTCCGATGCTGGGAAAATACAAATCTACAGATATAGCCCTCAGGCTTTGAGGATTATGCAAAACATGGGTTGCAATTTGAAGTTGAAACAAGGCCTCAACTATGGAAAAGGCAGACGAACACCGTTGCATGGTAATCCTTACTGTCAACGAACTCGTTTTGTGTTGGGGTATATTGCATCTCTTGCAAACTCCAAACCTCCAGAGTTTGATCTTGTAATACCAGAGGCAGGTGTTTGTGGTATTAAACGAAAGAATGAAAGTGTATTTCAATGACAGGGTTTATGCGAAACCCGCGCCCTTTGGTTTACAAACAAACTTGTACAATTTAATCCTATACGAGGATGTGGGAGTACAATTTATTTAATCTGGGTATAAATTGCTATAGGTGTCTGATCTGCAGTCGATCACTTTAGCCCTTGGACCACACGATGTTGAAGAAGTGCCGTGGAAGAGAGATAGCAGGTTCGAAGGTTGCAGGAGAGGGTGGATGTACGATGCCAAAGTCGTCGATCCCTGCTCTTTGCCTGAGCTCCGGTCTCTCTCTCTTGACCTTTTGATCTGGTATTGGTTTTCTTGACCAATTTTCCGACCTTCCAATTTGTCGACCTTGTTCCCCATTGATAGGGGTCTCTATTTATAGAGTTTTGGTGACAGTGACCACTCCGTCGGTGTAAAAACCGAGAAGTGGGAAGTATAGCACCCTTTTACACAACGGTTAAAATAACCAATGCCTGCGTATAGATGATCTTTTGAGTGAGCATGTGACGCGTGTCCAACTAAGGGGACAAAACGCGTATATCTGCTACGAAGATCACGGCATAGAAGCCACGTAGGTAGGTATCCCTTGTGTAGAAGAGGTTGGCGTAGAAGCCAAATGACTGTCACCCTGGCGTAGAAGCCAAATGACTGTCACCCTGGCGTAGAAGCCAAGTAGGCATAGAAGCCGAATAGGCATAGAAGCCGAACAGGCGTAGAAGCCGAATAGGCATAGAAGCCGAATAGGCGCAGGAGCCGAATGGTCGTAGAGGCCGAGTGGTCGTAGAGACTGAGTGGGCGTAGAAGCCGCGTGAGCACAGATCTTGAATGGGCGTAGAAGCCGCTGCGTACCGTGCCAGAGTGCTGATGTGGACGTCTTAGCCGGAATTACGGCTTTTGAAGATATAATCAAATCTCTTGTAGAGATTTGCCACCATCTTATGCATTAAATGCGGAGGCGTGTTTTGAAGGTCTGCAGCCCTTCTGTGCATCCGACGCAGAGACGTGCCTTGAGAGAAACTGTCACCGCTCTGTGCAATTAGACGTGGAGACGTGCCTTGAGTCCCGTACGAAGTGCAGCTTTTGACGTGGCAGGCGGCTTGTCTACTGCGGAGCGTAAAACAGCTCATGTTTGCCTGTGTAAAACAAGGCAGCGTATTCCCTTATACGCGAAAGAGCGGTTTACGCTGAGGGGACTTCAGTAAATGACGGTTCGGTGATGTTTTAACCAAATCCTCTGCATTAAATACAAAGATCCGCCATCATACTATGGGGCGCGTCCCGAGGGGTCTGCCATCGTTTCCAGCCGTTGTCTGGGTAGCCGTGCAGCACTTTTTGTCAGGAGTCAGAGGTCAGATTCACTGCGTGACTTGACAGGTTTATTTCGGGGAAGACAAAGCGTTCCTCGTACGCTTTAACACTGCTTTGAGAGCAGATGAGTTTTACACCATGGAGGCGATAAAGAACCCTGTTCACGCTGGAGCGGCCTGGACGTACTACACTTACGCGGATGGTCCTTTGAGCTTATTCTTCACGCTTGATGGCCTTGAGGTCCCCTGTTTACGCTGCCCTGCATCAGTATGCTGCGTAGCTCCTCCCAGCGTATTTTTCATGCTTCTACAAGACCCCCTTCAAAGCTTTTAAATTCATCGGAATTTGAAACGCTTTGAATGAAGCATGAACCGCTTTTGAGGACCGTTCAGATGTACGCATGATCTGGCCGACGTATCCTCCAGTTGTGCGGGAAGTCGTGGAGCATGAAATCATTAGTCTGTAGCTTCTGAGCATAAACTAAACACCATCGAGCGTGAAATCATAGACTTGTAGTTCCTGAGCGTGAAGTCGTAGGTTTGTAGCCTCTCGAGCGTAAAAGCTACTGAGCTGTCACGCCCCAGTCCCAAAAATATACGGAACTAGGCCACGTGGCATTGGCCAGCTGACACGTCACTAAGGGATTACCCAATTTAATGGACCCAAAGTGATGTGCTACGCTGTCCTAAAATACTATAAGTCTAAATACAGGTAACTCTATCTCATCCACAGGAATATCATAAAATATGGGAAATAGTGCTGAATATATAGATGCTGAGTCTGAAATGTTATACACAAATCAGATAAAGTCAGGTGGGAACAAATCCACTACAAAAGATACGTAAAAGCTGAAATAAGATGACTAGTGCATCGTCCTCGAAATATGTAGCTCCAACTCCAGGTGTACTCAGGCAGATTCTGATGGCATCTCCTCTAACTCCTGCTCAGCGGCATATCCAGTCTCCTGTCCAGGTCCATGTACTGTGGGGTAGAGTGTCTCATCTAAACCTGGCAGAGAACCAGGTCCTCAGTGGGACGTAACAAGATATATAAAAATAACATGCCAGGTATGTAAATACTGAATAAATAAATACAGGGTGCTAACCATCTAAGTGAATGCAATTTGAGACAACCTAGTACGTATGGGAAAGTGTGGCTAGACATATGCTGACGTAATTTACCAATCCGTAGTGACTGGCTAGTATATGCCACATATGCCCCCGTTCAAGGGCACTATATAATTTTCCATCTACGATGAGAATGGTCACAGGAATATATATATATAACATCCGTATCACTCCGTCGAGTGCGGCATCGGGATAAAGAGGTGGGTGTCCCATACGTCTTTTAGTCGTTCTCCCCGCCCAATGTAACTAATGCCAAGTCGTAGCTTTCCTGATTTTGTTCTAAGCCGTGATGCACGTCGTACGTACTGGTAGCTAATCAACTACGTAAACTTGCATCCCAAAATGAAGTGCAACCTTGTTGCGTGTACCCGTGATAGGGTCTAAGAGGATATTAGGATACCCTCACAGTTGATGGTAAGTCTGTATAGACTAAGTTAATTATACTACGTGTCAACGTATTTGTTGACGGTACCCAAGGCAGTCTCAGATACATACTGTTTATATGTAAATTTACTAAAAAGAATATTCAACAGTTAATATTTAAACAATAAAAACTTGGCAAGGTATACTTGCCTACTCCCTGATAGTGTTGGTAACCTGATCTCAGGTTTGGAGGTGCTTGTGACAGGGGGTCACTGGCTGTGCTGGAGTTGGTTTCTGTTAAAACAGACAGGGTTCGTGAATATTATGGTTGTAATATAAAGCATATATATATATACACATATATAATATAGATATATATATAGAGTATGTATATATATATAGATATAATATATATAGCAGTATATATAGCATATAAAGAACAGAAAAAATGCAGGTGTATATATAGCAATTTTAATAGTAGCAGGGTATATCCACTGCTATATATATATAGTAATATAATATTATCAGGGTGTATCCACTGACATATATAATATAATAATCAGGGTATATCCACTAATATATATAATATAATAATCAGGGTATATCCACTGATAAATATAATATATATAGAAAAAATGAATTGACTGTGCAGGAATGTAAATATATCTTATATAGTACATAATATATATATATATATATATATATATATATATATATATATATATATATATATATATATATATATATATATATATATAATAAATTGAAGGACAGTGCGAGAAATGTAAATTTACATATATATAAGCTGTATTATCCAGCAATAGATAATAAAAAAAATATATAATATATATGTACTGTATATCCAGTACGATAATAATAATTATATATAATAATTATATATAAATAAGTGCACATAAATAAATAAAAGAAAATGCATAGTATCTATATACATACATATATACTATATATATAACATGTTATATACACATATAAATTTATATATCATACATATAAATATATGTATACATAAGTAAAAATTAAATTGCATATATATACATATTAATAATTATTACATAATATTATATAGTATATATAAATATACATAGCTGTATATACATATACATATATACATATTTATATATATATATATATATATATATATATATAATATATACAGTATAAAATACTGTATAATAATAGTATATAACATATATATATAAATATACATATATACATATTAATATACATATATATATATACATATATTTATACATATATATACATACATATAAGTATATATCTATAAATACGTATATACTAGGGTTAGGGAGTATACCCTCTGACAGGGGGGTCCCACGTGTCGTCGACGACGGGAGGACGGCGGCGGAGTCGACCGGAGACGGCCGGAGGAGCGGCAACAGCAGCAGTGGCTGCTAGCAGCAGCAGCAGCAGCTTGCAGCTTGCGGGGGCTGCCGGCGACGGAGGAGTGGCGGAGGCGGTGGTGCAGGCGGAGGGTTCGACGGAGGGGAGGGTGGCGAGCAGACTGGTGGTGGTGGCGGTGGTCCACGACGGCGGTGGTGGCGGCTAGAGGCGGTCGGAGGTGAGGGAGGGGCTGCTGTGCGGGTGTGGGGAAGGATGCTGCGGGGGTGAGGGCGGCCGGAGGGAGCGTCGTGAGGCGGTGAGGGGGTGGTGGTCCGGTGGAGGGGAGGGTGGCGAATCGAATGGTGGAGGTGGTGGCGGTGCACGGTGGCCGAAGACGGTGGTGGGGGTGGTTCGGGTGGTGGTGGCTGTGGTTGATGGTGTTGGAGAGTGGGGTTGCGGGGGCTGCCGGAGGCGGAGGCGGCGGCCAGGGAGGGTGGCGGTTGGCCGGAGGGGAGCTGAGGGAGTGGCGAGGGGGTTGGCGGTGGTCCGGTGGGCGGGGGTGGCCGGAGGTGGATGTGGGGAGTTCGAGAATGGGGAGGGGGCTGTATATATAGATATAGGGTTCAATGGCAGTTTGGTAATTAGTTGGAACTTTTAGGGTATTTTAGTAATTTAATTTCTAGGATATTTTGTCCTGATATTTTCAGGATTTAGGGTGGGTCTCACTTGACACATGTCAGGTGTAGGTCCACCAGCCAATAGGGAAGTACCACCTCGCCTGGAAATTTACACAAAAACCCCTATAATTTCATAAATTGCAGATAGGTCCTAAAATTGGGAAATTGCGCAATTACAAAATTTGTCTGGAAAAACACCTGGTTCCTAGAAATACCAAATTGCACAGAAATGAGGGAAAAAGCTGGGGGAGTGCCTAGGCAGGGGTAGGGGTGAGTCTGGGCAGGGGCAGGGTCTAGTTCTTTGGGTGATACGGGTCACCGTATTTATTATTTAATAAATACTGCGCACGATGTTCACTAATTATTTAGGGGCAGTTAGGGTCATAATTTTTCTACGGTGTCAATACACTAATTGTAGTATATTCAGTCTAGAATATTATCGTATTTTTGTTTGGGCAAAACAGGTGCCTACTGGTCCTCAAATCTCTAGGGGTACAGAGACGGGTAAAGAGCAGAAAATTAAATAGGAATTAAATACGAACTTTTTTAACGATATTTGTGCGTCTCAAACGAGGCTCAAAATAAAGCATCTGAGAGTTGCACAAAATTTAGGAAAATAGTCTAACATGTCTAGGGCAGGTATGTGAACTTGGTTTGGGAATTACAGCTAGTGTAATGCTCTAATTAATTGTGTAATGGACAGGTGCACAATCAATAGGATATAAATAAATAAAATATTGCAATAAATTCTAATTTGCTAAAAATGATTTTAAAATAGTGAAATCTGGTCGAGAGAGTTTACATGAGCACAAAGGCATCCGGGCATAAAACCATAGCCTGATAGCTGTCGAACGTAAAGTCGTAGATTCGTAGCTGTCGAGCGTAGAAAGCTCCTTAGCGTAGAACTGTAGATTTGTAGCTTCTGAAAAGAAAATTTCTCCGAGCGTGAAGTTGTGGGTCTGTTGCTTCTGAGCGTGAACTAAGCACCACCAAGCGTGAGATCATCGATTTGGTATCTGCTGAGCGTAAAGTCGTAGGTTTGTTGCCTCTCGAGCATAAAAGCTACCGAGCACAAAGGCATCCGGGCGTAAAACCATAGATTTATAGCTTGCGAGCGTAAAACCGTAGATCTGTTGCTGTCGAGCGTAGAAAGCTCCTTAGCGTAGGAACCGCTGACCTTCTTCGAGCGAAAAACTTTTCGAATTCGCTGACTGTCCGCCTTCTCTGAATGATAGGCTGACGTAGTACGATACCGTATTTGTTGAGGATATCCCACTCGGGGATTTTTAATGGACCTATTATTTGCTGCGCACATTTAAGTGCAAATAATAAGTTCGAAATAAACCCTATCAGAGGTAGTATGGACGTGATAGGTATTGTGGACTTAACACCACTGGCGTACTTAGAGTTAAGTACGGGTGTTAAGTGTAGATGACAATCGATATCAGAGGTAATATGAATATGATAATCGATAGCCGATTTTAGGAAGGTTTGTTCAAAGGTAATATGAACATGACAAACTCCCTGGGTTGTGACTCTATCGGGGATAGAGGCATACATCTGCTCAGAGGTAATATGGATATGGCAGTTTTTGTGGACTCAACACCACTGGCGTACTTAGAGTTAAGTATGGGTGCTAAGTTGAGATGACAATCGATATCAGAGGTAATATGAACATGATAATCGATAGCCGATTTTAGGAAGGTTTGTTCAGAGGTAATATGAACATGACAAACTCCCTGGGTTGTGACTCTATCGGGGATAGAGGCATACATCTGCTCAGAGGTAATATGGACATGGCAGTTTTTGTGGACTCAACACCACTGGCGTACTTAGAGTTAAGTACGGGTGTTAAGTGTAGATGACAATCGATATCAGAGGTGATAATCGATAGCCGAGATGACAATCGATATCAGAGGTAATATGAACATGATAATCGATAGCCGATTTTAGGAAGGCTTGTTCAGAGGTAATATGAACATGACAAACTCCCTGGGTTGTGACTCTATCGGGGATAGAGGCATACATCTGCTCAGAGGTAATATGGATATGGCAGTTTTTGTGCACTCAACACCACTGGCGTACTTAGAGTTAAGTACGGGTGCTAAGTTGAGATGACAATCGATATCAGAGGTAATATGAACTTGATAATCGATAGCCGATTTTAGGAAGGTTTGTTCAGAGGTAATATGAACATGACAAACTCCCTGGGTTGTGACTCTATTGGGGATAGAGGCATACATCTGCTCAGAGGTAATATGAACATGGCAGTTTTTGTGGACTCAACACCACTGGCGTACTTAGAGTTAAGTACGGGTGTTAAGTGTAGATGACAATCGATATCAGAGGTGATAATCGATAGCCGAGATGACAATCGATATCAGAGGTAATATGAACATGATAATCGATAGCTGATTTTAGGAAGGTTTGTTCAGAGGTAATATGAACATGACAAACTCCCTGGGTTGTGACTCTATCGGGGATAGAGGCATACATCTGCTCAGAGGTAATATGGATATGGCAGTTTTTGTGGACTCAACACCACTGGCGTACTTAGAGTTAAGTACGGGTGCTAAGTTGAGATGACAATCGATATCAGAGGTAATATGAACATGATAATCGATAGCCGATTTTAGGAAGGTTTGTTCAGAGGTAATATGAACATGACAAACTCCCTGGGTTGTGACTCTATCGGGGATAGAGGCATACATCTGCTCAGAGGTAATATGGACATGGCAGTTTTTGTGGACTCAACACCACTGGCGTACTTAGAGTTAAGTACGGGTGCTAAGTTGAGATGACAATCGATATCAGAGGTAATATGAACATGATAATCGATAGCCGATTTTAGGAAGGTTTGTTCAGAGGTAATATGAACATGACAAACTCCCTGGGTTGTGACTCTATCGGGGATAGAGGCGTACATCTGCTCAGAGGTAATATGGACATGGCAGTTTTTGTGGACTCAACACCACTGGCGTACTTAGAGTTAAGTACGGGTGTTAAGTTGAGATGATAATCGATATCAGAGGTAATATGAACATGATAATCGATAGCCGATTTTAGGAAGGTTTGTTCAGAGGTAATATGAACATGACAAACTCCCTGGGTTGTGACTCTATCGGGGATAGAGGCATACATCTGGCGCTTTCTTGAGGGAGCAAATTGTCACATCAAAGTGAGACCAATTTGCAGTGATCATCTTCTCGTTTATAGATACAACGTGATGACCTTGGCATCGATCAACTCCTGAATTCTCCTTTTTAGTACATAGCACGCCTCTGTAGGATGATGAATGTATTGATGAAAGAGACAATAATCTGGGTCATCGTCTTTGCTAGCCCTCTCAGGGTATCTGATGTTGGGTAGCTGAAGTTTGTTTTCCTTCATCAACGTATTGAAGATTTCACTGATGTCATCTTCATTGAAGGAGAAAGTCCCTTTTAGCCTTCGGGCTCCTGATGCTTGAGTTCTATGGTCTTCTGGGAAGATCGTCATCGTTGCATCATCTTCGGATTCTGAGGGAATTCTACCCCCAGCTTTGGATGTTGCTCGATTTTTTCGAGGGAGACTACCCCCAGACTTTTCGTTGCATTTGCGGAGATCGCAGCGCTCATCTGGTTCCCCGTAGAGGTCAGATGTTGTTTTGCGCAAGGAGCGTGATTTGTACTTCCGATTTGGCGCTGAGACATCATCAGAAGTTTGGTCTGTACCGCGCGTAGCGGGGGACTGGTTTCTGCGCATAGAGCGCAGTGGATACTTCTGGGTTAGCACTGAGGCTTTGCCCGAAGTTTTGTCTGTACCGCGCGTAGCGGGAGACTGATTTCTGCACGTAAAGGGAAGTGGATACTCCTGGGTTAGCGCTGAGGCTTTGCCCGAAGTTTTGTCTGTACCGCGCGTAGCGGGAGACTGAATTTTACGTGCGGGGCACGGAGGGAGCGATGCTACCACCTCATTGGTCGGAGAGATCAGAGAGTCCGCAGGAACGGCGGAGGATGTCTTGGACATCCATACTTTGCGCAGCTTCCTGTTGTCTTGGACGGAGAGAGAGTGAGAGCTACCCCCAGTTCGAAGCATGTCTTCGTAGGCAGACTGGTCGAAATGAACGACCAGTGTCTTCTTCACGGTTCCTACAGATACCGCATCGTGTTGAGCAATTACTTCCTCGTCAGAAGAGAAAGACGTCCCCAGCAGAGTCGCCATCTTGTTTGTGGTATTAAACGAAAGAATGAAAGTGTATTTCAATGACAGGGTTTATGCGAAACCCGCGCCCTTTGGTTTACAAACAAACTTGTACAATTTAATCCTATACGAGGATATGGGAGTACAATTTATTTAATCTGGGTATAAATTGCTCTAGGTGTCTGATCTGCAGTCGATCACTTTAGCCCTTGGACCACACGATGTTGAAGAAGTGCCGTGGAAGACAGGTAGCAGCTTCGAAGGTTGCAGGAGAGGGTGGATGTACGATGCCAAAGTCGTTGATCCCTGCTCTTTGCCTGAGCTCCGGTCTCTCTCTCTCTCTCTTGACCTTTTGATCTGGTATTGGTTTTCTTGACCAATTTTCCGACCTTCCAATTTGTCGACCTTGTTCCCCATTGATAGGGGTCTCTATTTATAGAGTTTTGGTGACAGTGACCACTCCGTCGGTGTAAAAACCGAGGAGTGAAAAGTACAGCACCCTTTTATACAACGGTTAAAATAACCAATGCCTGCGTATAGATGACTTTTTGAGTGAGCATGTAAGGCGTATCCAACTAAGGGGACAAAACGCATATATCTGCTGCAAAGATCACGGCGTAGAAGCCACGTAGGTAGGTATCCCTTGTGTAGAAGAGGTTGGCGTAGAAGCCAAATGGCTGTCACCCTGGCGTAGAAGCCAAGTAGGCATAGAAGCCGAATAGGCATAGAAGCCGAACAGGCGTAGAAGCCGAATAGGCATAGAAGCCGAATAGGCGTAGAAGCCGAATGGTCGTAGAGGCCGAGTGGTCGTAGAGACTGAGTGGGCGTAGAAGCCGCTGCGTACCATGCCAGAGTGCTGATGTGGACGTCTTAGCCATAATTACGGCTTTTGAAGATATAATCAAATCTCTTACAGAGATTTGCCACCATCTTATGCATTAAATGCGGAGGCGTGTTTTGAAGGTCTGCAGCCCTTCTGTGCATCCGTCGCAGAGACATGCCTTGAGAGAAACTGTCACCGCTCTGTGCAATTAGACGTGGAGACGTGCCTCGAGTCTCGTACGAAGTGCAGCTTTTGACGTGGCAGGCGGTTTGTCTACTGCGGAGCGTAAAACAGCTCATGTTTGCCTGTGTAAAATAAGGCAGCGTATTCCCTTGTACGCGAAAAAGCGGTTTACGCTGAGGGGACTTCAGTAAACGACGGTTCGGTGATGTTTTAACCAAATCCTCTGCATTAAATACAAAGATCCGCCATCATACTGTGGGGCGCGTCCCGAGGGGTCTGCCATCGTTTCCAGCCGTCGTCTGGGGACCCGTGCAGCACTTTTTGTCAGGAGTCAGAGGTCAGATTCACTGCGTGACTTGACAGGTTCATTTCGGGGAAGACGAAGCGTTCCTCGTACGCTTTAACGCTGCTTTGAGAGCGGATGAGTTTTACGCCATGGAGGCGATGAAGAACCATGTTCACGCTGGAGCGGCCTGGACGTACTGCACTTACGCAGATGGTCCTTTGAGCTTATTCTTCACGCTTGATGGCCTTGAGGTCCCCTGCTTACGCTGCCCTGCATCAGTATGCTGCGTAGCTCCTCCCAGCGTATTTTTCATGCTTCTACAGCAGGTCCTTCTAAATCAACTTCTGTGGACAAACGTCACGATATGTCTAGGGGTAGTCTACCTCGACAAAATAGGGCAGCATCCAAAGCTGGGGGTAGAATTCCCTCTGATTCTGAAGATGATGCAACGATGACCATCTTCCCGGAAGACCGTAAAACTCAGGCATCGGGAGTCCGAAGGCTAAAAGGGACTTTCTCCTTCAATGAAGATGACATCATTGAAATCTTCAATATATTGATGAAGGAACACAAACTTCAGCTACCCAACATCAGATACCCTGAGAGGGCTGGCAAAGTCAATGACCCAGATTATTGTCTCTTTCATCGGTACATTCATCACTCTACAAGGGCGTGCTATGTACTTAAAAGGAGAATCCAGGAGTTGATCGACGCCAAAGTCGTCACTTTGCATTTATAAACGAGGGGACAATCACTGCAAATGAATTTCACTCTAACGTAACAATTTGCTCCATCAAGAAAATACCAGATAATGAGTCCCTAAAGTTTCCCCAGCGGATTCTTCAGGTCTATCCCCACTCAGGAAAATCACTCCACAGTGAATTTTTCGGACATGAGTTCACGTCCATATTACCTCTGAACTATTGTCCAAACATCTCTTTGTTTCCCCAGCTGAATTTGCCATGTCCAAGTAACCTCTGAATAAACCTTCTTGGTCCGGCTATCGATTATCATGTTCATATTACTTCTGATATCGGTTGTCATCTCAACTTAACACCCGTACTTAACTCTAAGTACGCCAGTGGTGTTAGGCCCACAAAAACTGTCACGTCCATATCACCTCTGGCAGGGTTTGTCCTAAACTTATTACTTGTACTCTCGTGCACAAGAAGTAATAGGTCCACAAAAAATTCCCCTGTAGAATGCCTACAATAGAAACGAACTAGTTCATGTTCATATTACCTCTGAACTACTGTCATAATATTTCTCTCAGGCTGAGTTTGTCATGTTTATATTACCTCTGAACAAATCCTCCGAGTTTTGGCTATCGATTGTCATGTCCATACTACCTCTGATATCGGTTGTCATCTCAACTTAGCACCCGTACTTAACTCTAAGTACGCCAGTGGTGTTTGGCCCACAAAAACTGTGACGTCCATATTACCTCTGGCAGGGTTTGTCCTAAACTTATTACTTGCACTCTCGTGCACAAGAAGTAATAGGTCCACAAAAAATTCTTCTGTGGAATGCCTACAATGGAAACGAATTGTTCATGTCTATATTAGCTCTGAACAAACCCTCCGAGTTTTGGCTATCGATTTTCATGTCGATATTATCTCTAATATCGGTTGTCATCTCAACTTAGCACCCGTACTTAACTCTAAGTACGCCAGTGGTGTTAGGCCCACAAAAACTATCACGTCCATATTACATCTGATATCACTTTCACCCTAGCCTATCATTTATATTCAAAAATGATGGGTCCACAAAGTCAGATAAAGTCTCTTTATTATCTCCGGGAAAAGCAAAATTGTAAACCCCCTGAATTTTCAAAATTATTAAACTTGATTTTTTTCCAATTTTCTGGAATTTTTTGGAAATTTTTTGAAATTAAAATCAAGGTTTTTAATTAATAAATGATTTTTAATTGGCAATAAATAATATTAAAATATTATGAAAATAACATTTTTGGGTGTAAAATGGAAAACTGGACTTAGGGTAATTTTTCTGGGCCTCAGACCTATTTTTAAATGCCTAAAAACTATTTTAATTAATTAATTAATTAATTAATTAACAGTTTTTAATTATTATTATTATTATTATTATTATTATTATTATTATTATTATTTTTGTTTTAGGTTTTGGGCCCGGCCCGGCCCAGTGGGCCGAGCCCGTTAGCCTCCAGCCCAGCCCGCTCTTATCGGGTCGGGTCGGGTCGGGTTGGCCAGACCCGACCCGCCCGCGAACCCTAGCCGGCGCCACCCTCGCCGCCGTGAGCCGCCCAGCGCCGTCCTCCTCCCTCTCCGCCGCACTCTCCTCGACGACCTCGCCGCTGCCCAGCCACCGCTCAGCGCCGCCTCCTCCTCCGTCCTCCGGTCGACCACAGCAACCAGCAGCCGCAGCGCCGCCCTGGGCCGCCCCCGCGCCGCCGCCTCCGCCGAACGCTGCGCCGCCCTCCGCCGCAGCACCCTCGGCCTCTCCGCCACCGTGCCGGCCACCGGCCACCGCCGCAGCAAGCCGAAACCCTAACCCTAGCCCTAATTCTTCTTCCCGTGTCCGACACGAGTCGGACACGACTCGACCCTGATTTTTGGGTCCCCTTCAGGTGCGTGTAACTTTTTGTTCGTAGCTCCGTTTTCAATTCCGCAAATTGCGTTGCGAAGCCTGTATGACCCTCTCGGTGCCCGGATAAACCGCTCGGGGCATCGCGTCCTGTGGTGATCGCACACCGCGATCCAAAAACAGGAAAAACCAGACCCTGTTTCACCCCGGAACTGAGTGCGCCCCGCCAAACGGGACGACTTGTTCGCGTACGGTCTTCACAGATACGTGCGCGTCGTCGATACAGACGTGTGAGATTTCGCGGAAGCTGATTCGGGTGTGCGTGCACACCGGAATCAACGCGTATCCGCGGACATCGCCCTGTATCTGACTTTTCTGTAATTCGCCCTAACTTCTTGTACACTCTTCAGATCGAGACGAAACTTATGCCATCGGACTCGTAGCGATACGCTGGTCCTGTGGGTCAAGTTTGGTTCGATTCTGAGAACGTTGACGAAATCGCGTGTCGTGGGCCCCACAGGCCCCGCTCGACGGGCGATTTTGTGTTCGGCTCATCGGAATCCAAATCTGGAAGTTCCGTTGGGTTCGTATCAGCGTTCCTGACCTGTTGACACTAAGTTTGGTGAATTTGGAGACCTTTGACCCGGACACATTTTTCGGTGCAAAGCGGGCCCACCGGCGGACCCCGTTTTGACCCGAAACTGCCGTTTTTGCCCTTGTCTCCAAATTGGACCCAAGGACAGGCGTTTCTAGCTATTTGATATCATCTGAGCGTGATGGTAATGTCTATTTCAGCTTTTGGACTCATCTCTGGAATTTTTCCCCAAGAACCAAATTAATCAGATCCAAACAACAGGCAAGTACCTGCACTTCAAGTTAAATCTTTATATTGTGATAATTAATTCCCTGCTTTACTAGTACCCTTGATGATTACACCTAGTGTTAGAAATGCTGGATTTTCATGTCTTGAATATTGGAGTTCATGTCTTGTTTTTCATGTCGGGTGGGAGAATACAAGAAGGCATGTAGTTTACCCTTTCCCCTGCCATGTTTAATAACTGTTGGTACACGACTGTACCTCAGCCGGATCTCGATTTCCCCTGTTTAATAGCCGTTTATGACGACCGGATTAGCCTTATAAACCCCTACATGCCAACTATGTATTCTAAAACAAACACAGGTTCACACAGATAGTTTCTGGTCATGTTATATATCTTGCTGACTGTTGTAGTTTCATTTCCTGTTTCATTTATTTCTGCTTTCTCATATTCCTGCTTACAGCTTTAACTCTGAGATAATAATATTCTCTTATGCAGTTTCTTAACATGATATTCAATATTTAATTGTCATAAATATTTAGTTTAACCTTGTTGTGCACTGTGTACTTTGCTTCTTTCCTGACTGGATCTGTTGATTTAGGCGATCATGAGGACCTTGCCCCCACTTATTATGGTCCCTACGAGGGTACAGATGATACTTATGAGTAGCCAGATCCTACCCAGGAAACCCCTGCTGCTGAGTAGCTAGCAGTAGCTACCTTTTATTTCTGTTTCTTATCTTATTTAATCGGGTTTGTCCCCGATTTCATTTTGAATTTCTGTACTAAAACATTTGAATCTGTTGTCACATTTATTTCAGTTGCAATCTTAAGTTTCTGTTCTTAATTTATCTTGCCTATGTTAATTGTGAATGAGCTAGTCTAGTTTAGTTTAGTTTAGTTTAGTTTAGATGGATTTGACCTAGACAGCGTACTACCGCCGACTCTACGGCGTAGGCTGGACGTACCCACGCACTCGTGCCCGAATTTCCGGGTGCGGGTCGTGACACGTTTTTGTGGTGGCCCATGCAGGTCTATCCTTAAATAGGGTAATACCCTAGGACAGGGTATGGAATAAGATTGAGGATTCTAGGAAAAACTCATTCACAGTATAGGGTCCTTATTTCAATTCTTGATATCTTTGCTGCTCAATTTTTCTATCGCCTTTGATTTCCAAGTATTCTATTCTGATCTTCCTATCCCTTAATCTTTCAGAATGGTCCAGACAAGGAACACAGTAGGAGGCACATCAGAACCAGCTGAGCAGAATGTGCCCGAGACTCTTGCACTCCCGCCGCCTCCATCTGTTCCGGCAGTTACTTTAGATGGGGCACAGCTACTTGGAGTGTTCCAAGGATTGGTGGAATCCCAGAAAGAACAGACTGCACTTCTGCGGACCAGCCTCTCAGAAGCTCTTAAGTCTCAGGAGTCGTCACTCAAGAGGCCAGGGAGTGCCAAAGACTTCAAGAATCTTAGACCCCTGGAATTCTACGGAACTGAGAGCATTCTCTATGCCGATGAGTGGATAGAGAATGTCGAGAGACTCCTGAAGACTGCTCGGGTTCCTGATGATCTCAAAGTGGAGTCCGCAAGCCTGCAACTTTTCGACATTGCTCGAACCTGGTTCAGAGATGAACCCCAACTATCTGCTCCTGACCTCACCTGGGAGGACTTCAAGAGGCTATTCAAGGAGAAATTCTACCCCGAAGTGGCTCGGGAAGCTCTCGAAAGCCAATTCGAGAGACTGGAAAAAGGTAACCTGTCTGTTGATGAGTATACTGCTGAATTTAGCAGGTTAAGCCACTTTACGGAGTACATGGTTCGTACCCCGGAGGACAGAGCCCGTAGATTCAAGAAGGGGCTATCTCCGGATATTCGCCTGCTGTCACCACCAGCCGAGCTCGCACCTATGAAGAAATCCTGAGCGTGGCACAAGGCGTTGAGAGAGATATGGGGCATAAACTGAAACGGGAGAGAGATACCAGAAATGCGGGACCCAACAAACGCCCTTTTCAACAACAACAACAACAACAGCAGAGGGCCCCACAGCAAACTCAGCGTCCTCTCCCTCGAGCTCCAGCACCCCAACACCAGGCTCAAGGACAGAACTAACAAGCTGCTGCTTGTAACTTTTGCCAAAAACCAGGTCATACTTGGCAAGTCTGCAGGAAGAGGCTAGGTGCCTGCCTCTACTGCGGCTCAGCAGCGCATCAAATGAGGGACTGTCCTGCTGCTCAAAGACGCACCGCTGCACCAAAGGCTCCAGTCCAGGCCAGGGCCCCAGCAGCACAACAGAGGGGACCCCCGCTTCCAACACAACAACAACGCTTTGCTCAACACCAACAACAGCAACAGAGGGGTGCACCGCAGCAAGGCCGTGCTTATGCAATGACTCTGGAAGAAGCTGAAGCCACAGCAGACGTGATCACAGGTTCTGTGCTTATAAATTCAATACCAGCTATTACTTTATTTGACTCTGGAGCTTCACATTCATTCATGTCAGTAGATTTTCTTATGAAGCATAGTTTAATCACTAAACCCCTTAGGAATTGTTATAAGATCATTACCGGTGGAGGAATCATCCCGGTTAGTGATGCCTGTAACAATTGTCCTATTACATTGTGTGGAAGAGAACTGTATGCTAGGCTACTTGTAATGCCAGTTCCCACTTTTGATATTATACTGGATATGGATTGGTTGAGTCAACATCATGCCACTATAGACTGCCACAGCGGTAGTGTAATCTTCAGGCCCCCTGACAAGCCAGAATTTGAATTTGCTAGAGGTTCTAGAGAAATGGGTAATAACAAAATTTGTGGAGCCCTAGTAACAGAAGAATTGCCACTACCTATCATCTCTGAATATCTTGATGTCTTCCCTGAGGATCTCCCAGGCTTACCCCCAGACCGAGAAGTTGAATTCTCTATTGACTTAGTGCCAGGAGCAGCACCAGTATCTCAAAATCCCTACAGAATCAACAAGAAGGAGATAATAGAACTAAATGAGCAAATCAAAGAACTAGAAGACAAATGCTTCATTAGGTCTAGTGTCTCACCCTGGGGAGCTCCAGTATTATTTGTGCCCAAGAAGGACGGAACATCCCGAATGTGTATTGACTATAGGGCCTTGAATGCCTTAACAATTAAGAATAAGTATCCCCTGCCCAGGATAGATGACCTATTTGATCAGTTGAGTGGAGCTCGGGTATTTTCAAAGATTGATTTGAGGTCTGGATACCACCAAGTAAGGGTGAGAAAGGAAGACATCCCTAAAACTGCTTTCAATACCCGGAACGGACACTACGAATTCTTAGTAATGTCGTTCGGGTTGACGAATGCACCAGCAGTTTTTATGAACTTGATGAACAAAGTATTTCAGCAATATCTAGACAAATTTATAGTGGTCTTTATTGATGATATTTTGATCTACTCCAAGACCCCCGAAGAACATGAAGAACATTTGAGGTTAGCATTGGAGACTTTGAAGAAGGAAAAACTTTATGGGAAATTATCTAAATGTGCTTTCTTCCTAGACAAAGTAGAATTCTTGGGACATGTTGTGACTGGAGATGGAATAGCAGTAGATCCTAAGAAGATAGCGGCAGTAGAATCCTGGCCCACTCCAGACTCTGTCGCAGAGATTAGAAGCTTCCTGGGACTAGCTGGCTACTATCGGAAGTTTGTGAAGGACTTTGCTAGAATTGCGGAGCCCATGACAAAATTAACAAGGAAGGATGAAGAGTTCACCTGGACCGATGAATGTCAGCATGCTTTTGAGGAATTGAAGAAAAGGCTGACTACTGCCCCTATTCAGACCTTACCTTCTGGAACCGGAGGTTTCGCTATTTATAGTGATGCTTCTGGAAAAGGTCTAGGTTGTGTATTGGAGCAGAACAAGAAGGTAATAGCATATGCCTCTAGACAGCTTCGACCCCATGAAAAGAATTATCCAACTCATGATTTAGAATTGGCAACTGTCATTTTTGCTCTTAAACTATGGAAGCATTATCTTTATGGAGAAAAGGTGGAAATATTTACAGACCATAAAAGTTTAAAATATATCTTCACCCAGAAAGTGCTGAACATGAGGCAAAGAAGGTGGCTGGAACTAATGAAAGACTTCGATATCACCCTTCAATATCATCCTGGGAAGGCCAATGTAGTTGCTGATGCTCTAAGCAGGTATCCTATGGCGATGTACTTGACTATGGACAGACACCTGCTGGAGGACTTGGAAAATTTAGGTATTGAAGTAATCATCCCAGGAAAAGAAGGCCAAATGATGAACTTGCAGATTCAGTCTACTTTAATAGACAAGATCAAGGAGACTCAGTTTCAAGACGAAGGCCTGCGAAGCCTTCGAGGTCAAGTGCAAGCTGGATTAGTGGAAGATTTCAGAGTTCATGAAGATGGATCACTGAGGCATGGCGATAGATTATGTGTACCTCAAGGAGACATAAGAGAAGAAATTATGCAAGAGGCGCACAGATCGCAATACTCTATACATCCAGGAGCCAACAAGATATACAAGGACCTGAGGACGCATGTTTGGTGGCATGGCATGAAAGGAGAAGTAGCCAGGTTCGTATCTCGTTGTTTAGTGTGCCAGCAAGTCAAGGCAGAAAGACAAAGACCTGGAGGATTGCTTCAACCACTACCCATTCCGGAGTGGAAGTGAAAACATATCACAATGGATTTTGTTTCCGGACTTCCAAGGACACCGAGTGGAAAGGATGCAATCTGGGTGATAGTAGATAGACTGACCAAGTCTGCACATTTTCTACCTTTCAAAGTGGGGCTATCTACAGAGAAGCTGGCAGATTTATATATCAGACATATTGTTAGGCTGCATGGAGTTCCAGTAAGTATTGTCTCCGACCGAGATTCAAGATTCACCTCTCACTTCTGGAAGAGCTTACAAGCCAGCTTGGGGACTCAACTCAAATTCAGCACAGCTTATCATCCCCAAACCGACGGACAATCGGAACGTACAATCCAGACACTTGAAGATATGCTCCGTACATGTGTTCTAGATTTTGGAGGATCTTGGGAAGACTATCTACATCTTGTGGAGTTCTCTTATAATAACAGTTACCAAGCAAGTATTGAGATGACTCCATTTGAAGCTCTGTATGGACGAAGATGTCGTACCCCGCTATCATGGGACGACGTTGGAGAAAGAGCCCTGCTGGGACCAGAGATGGTGATCGATTCAACTGAGAAGGTAAAACAAATAAGGGACAGACTTCGAGTGGCTCAAGACAGGCAACGACATTGGACAAATAGCCACCGAAGGCCCTTAGAATTTGAGGTAATTAAATTTATGAAATTCAAGTCAATTTAAATATTATGATTATGCAACTAAGACTTGATTATGACTCTATTTTAAGGTTGGAGAACTGGTATTCTTGAAGATTTCCCCGACACGTGGCACCATTAGGTTCAGAAGGAGTGGAAAACTCAGCCCAAGATTTATTGGACCTTTTGGCATTCAGGAGAAAATCGAAGAAGTGGCATACCGTCTGGCATTGCCACCCTCTCTGGATGGAGTCCATAACGTCTTTCACGTGTCGCAGCTGAGAAAGTACGTGTCAGACCCCAGCCACATTTTGGATCACTCAGAGCTCGAAGTAGGCCCAAGTCTGACTTACCAAGAGCAACCCGTGGAGATACTGGATCGATCGGAGAAAGTTCTACAGAACCAGGTCATTTCCCTGGTTAGAGTAGCTTGGAAGCACCATTCTCCCGGCAAATCCACCTGGGAGCGAGAAGACGAGATTAGAGAGCGATACCCCTATCTTTTTGAACCCCGAGGTATATTTTATTTCTCGGCCTTTCCTTTCGTGCCTTGTTATTCTTAAATTTCGAGGACGAAATTTTTGTAAGTTGGGTAGGTTGTAAACCCCCTGAATTTTCAAAATTATTAAACTTGAATTTTTTCCAATTTTCTGGAATTTTCTGGAAATTTTCTGAAATTAAAATCAAGGTTTTTAATTAATAAATAATTTTTAATTAGCAATAAATAATATTAAAATATCATGAAAATAATATTTTTGGGTGTAAAATGGAAAACTGGACTTAGGGTAATTTTTCTGGATTTTTCTGGGCCTCAGACCTATTTTTAAATGCCTAAAAACTATTTTAATTAATTAATTAATTAACTGTTTTTAATTATTATTATTATTATTTTTTTTTTTTTTTTTTTTTTTTTTTTTAGGTTTTGGGCCCGGTCCTGCCCAGTGGGCCGAGCCAGTTAGCCTCCAGCCCAGCCCGCTCTTATCGGGTCGGGTCGGGTTGGCCAGACCCGACCCGCCCGCGAACCCTAGCCGGCGCCACCCTCGCCGCCGTGAGCCGCCCAGCGCCGTCCTCCTCCCTCTCCGCCGCACTCTCCTCGACGACCTCGCCGCTGCACAGCCACCGCCCAGCGCCGCCTCCTCCTCCGTCCTCCGGTCGACCACAGCAACTAGCAGCCGCAGCGCCGCCATGGGCCGCCCCCGCGCCGCCGCCTCCGCCGAACGCTGCGCCGCCCTCCGACGCAGCACCCTCGGCCTATCCGCCGCCGTGCCGGCCACCGGCCACCGTCGCAGCAAGCCGAAACCCTAACCCTAGCCCTAATTCTTCTTTCCGTGTCCGACACGAGTCGGACACGACTCGACCCTGATTTTCAGGTCCCCTTCAGGTGCGTGTAACTTTTTGTTCGTAGCTCCATTTTCAATTCCGCAAATTGCGTTGCGAAGCCTGTATGACCCTCTCGGTGCCCGGATAAACCGCTCGGGGCATCGCGTCCTGTGGTGATCGCACACCGCGATCCAAAAACAGGAAAAACCAGACCATGTTTCACCCCGGAACTGAGTGCGTCCCGCCAAACGAGACGACTTGGTCGCGTACGGTCTTCACAGATACGTGCGCGTCGTCGATACGGACGTGTGAGATTTCGCGGAAGCTGATTCGGGTGTGCGTGCACACCGGAATCAACGCGTATCCGCGGACATCGCCCCGTATCCGACTTTTCTGCAATTCGCCCTAACTTCTTGTACACTCGTCAGATCGAGACAAAACTTGCGCCATCGGACTCGTAGCGATACGCTGGTCCTGTGGGTCAAGTTTGGTTCGATTCTGAGAACGTTGACAAAATTGCGTGTCGTGGGCCCCACAGGCCCCGCTCGACGGGCGATTTTGTGTTCGGCTCATCGGAATCCAAATCTGGAAGTTCCGTTGGGTTCGTATCAACGTTCCTGACCAGTTGACACTAAGTTTGGTAAATTTGGAGACCTTTGACCCGGACACGTTTTTCGGTGCAAAGCGGGCCCACCGGCGGACCCCGTTTTGACCCGAAACTGTCGTTTTTGCCCTTGTCTCCAAATTGGACCCAAGGACAGGCGTTTCTAGCTATTTGACATCTTCTGAGCGTGATGGTAATGTCTATTTCAGCTTTTGGACTCATCTCTGGAATTTTTCCCTAAGAACCAAATTAATCAGATCCAAACAACAGGCAAGTACCTGCACTTCAAGTTAAATCTTTATATTGTGATAATTAATTCCCTGCTTTACTAGTACCCTTGATGATTACACCTAGTGTTAGAAATGCTGGATTTTTATGTCTTGAATATTGGAGTTCATGTCTTGTTTTTCATGTCGGGTGGGAGAATACTAGAAGGCATGTAGTTTACCCTTTCCCCTGCCATGTTTAATAGCTGTTGGTACACGACTGTACCTCAGCCGGATCTCGATTTCCCCTGTTTAATAGCCGTTTATGACGGCCGGATTATCCTTATAAACCCCTACATGCCAACTATGTATTCTAAAACAAACACAGGTTCACACAGATAGTTTCTGGTCATGTTATATATCTTGCTGACTGTTGTAGTTTCATTTCCTGTTTCATTTATTTTTGCTTTCTCATATTCCTGCTTACAGCTTTAACTCTGAGATAATGATGTTCTGTTATGCAGTTTCTTAACATGATATTCAATATTTAATTGTCATAAATATTTAGTTTAACCTTGTTGTGCACTGTGTACTTTGCTCCTTTCCTGACTGGATCTGTTGATTTAGGCGATCATGAGGACCTTGCCCCCACTTATTATCGTCCCTATGAGGGTATAGATGATACTTATGAGGAGCCAGATCCTACCCAGGAAACCCCTGCTGCTGAGTAGCTAGCAGTAGCTACCTTTTATTTCTGTTTCTTATCTTATTTAATCGGGTTTGTCCCCGATTTCATTTTGAATTTCTGTACTAAAACATTTGAATCTATTGTCACATTTATTTCAGTTGCAATCTTAAGTTTCTGTTCTTAATTTATCTTGCCTATGTTAATTGTGAATGAGCTAGTCTAGTTTAGTTTAGTTTAGTTTAGTTTAGTTTAGATGGATTTGACCTAGACAGCGTACTACCGCCGACTCTGCGGCGTAGGCTGGACGTACCCACGCACTCGTGCCCGAATTTCCGGATGCGGGTCGTGACAAAAATTACATAAAGAAGCAAAAAGTACATCATTGGGGAGAAGCAGTCAAATCATAAATCTGCTGCGCCAAAGCGGTCATCCTCTTATTCCTGGAGTCCAAGACGTTAGCGCGGGCCCGTTCCAGTCGTGCCTCGTCATCACTCAGGGGGGATAGTTCGGACCGAGCATGTATATAATCGGCACAAATGACACCCACATGTGCCAAATTCCGCTGAGCTGTATCCATTCGGCCCTTCAACTTATCTCGAGCTGCCAAGGACTGGAGAGCCCACTCCTTTGCCTGAGCGAGTTTAGCTTCCAATTTATGGACCCTCGCGTCATTTCCCTCATATTCGGCCTCACATTAGGTTATCTGAGAAATAACCTCCTCCAAGACGGCCCGCTCTTTATCCATCTCCTGCTGTCGTGCCTGGATGGATTTGTCTAAACATTCCATCTGTTCAGCAAGCTTCGCAGTCAAGGAGTCGTACTCGGCCCGAATTATATCATCGACGTTGCCTCGAGATAGTTGCAAATACTCGTTAATGGGTTATTCTAAACCATTAACTATTTGCTCTAGCGCATTATCCCTTTCAGCGTCACTGAAATTTTTAATCTGCGCTATAGTGAGATTGGAGGACATCTTCAGAGCATCGAAGCCTAGATTCTTCTCCAGCACCATCGATATCAATGTTTTCAAAATGATATAAAATACACTAGTATACTGTTCAACTAGCATTGCATAGCTCGAGTGGACGCTGGGAGTGGCTGCGATATCGGTGAATCCCCCTCCAGGAATGACTGCAGAGGATGTTTCCACAGTCGTCGCTTCAACAGATGGTGCGACAAAAGAAGAGGCACCAACAACGGTCGAAGTTGCTGGCATGCTCGACAAAGGAGGCACAATCGAGAGAATCGGCTCATCCTCCTCTGATATTATTTGGACTGGTACTGGCGGGATAACATCCGAGAATGTTGCGTATGAAAGATCAACAGCGTCAAAACTTGCTCCCTCAGCGTCGGACACTGTCGTTTCATCGGCAGAATCCATAACAAAGTCAAAGGTTGCGTCAACTCCGCCCTCCCCTGAGATGTCTTTGTCACGCCCCGATCTCCCGCAGGCAATCGGCCGTTTTTGCCAGGCGGGAATCACCCTCGCCAGCGCTCCCGCGAAACGATCGCTTAACCCATCCGGGCGTGATGCCGCACGAGCGTGAGCCACGCCCGTGCAAGGCCATGGTTCATTGGCTGGCGGCAAGAGTTCTAAGCCACAGAGTCGCACAGATTGTCCGAGTGCAGCAGAGTCATGAACGCATAGGCGATCGGTAACAGGTTCACTGAGTCGACAATATAGCGAAAGCATTTAAAACACAAGTTAAAGTGAAGCAAGCTCTTTTATTAATATGAACATGTGTTACAGGCGGCGTATAGCCGAGATTACAAGTCGCTCAAGCCTCTCTCTCTGAAACAGTAAAAGTGTGCCAAGTGGCTACAACAGTAGAATGATTGTACAGGCGATGGTCAGGCGACGCTCCAACATTATGTCTTGTATATGTGCTTCAGTCCCGGACGCACCGTTGCAAGGCTTCAGAGGGAACTCCTAGCCTTAGCACGCACGTTGGAGGCATCCGCACCGAACGAGGTTCTCCCGCACCCTGCATACAAACTGGTGGATTATCAGTACATTGAATGCACTGGTGGGGAAGCTACTCGCCCGTTCGACAAATCCAAACACGTAATACAGGTTCCGTGCACAACTATTAAGTTGTCTTTCTAGTTGCCTTAGGATCAGTTTCATGCAAACATTGAATAGCCTAACGTGTCGGGCAGTGCGCCGTGCGATGTTAGAGGAAACACGGCGAGACTTACCAACTTACCATCTCCTTCCCTGTCCAAGGCAAACATTGTTAATTTAAGCAGGGGCATGTATAAACATTCAGGAGGCATAGCATATGCAAACAAGAGTATATATTTCAAGATCGTTCAGGTGTTTAGTTGCTCTTGATGCGATACAGTGCCTCGCACGCGGATAGCCGCTAAGCGAGGATGAATTGTTTATCTTTCGTTTACAAGCAAGCATGCAACAAGGTCAATACAAGGCGATCACTGGCGTATGCCATATGGACGGTATAGTCTAGACGAGATGGTTTGCAACAAGAACAAGAGGCGCTGCAAGCCATTCCGACGAACAAGAGACTATTTAGTCTAGACGAGAATGCTTTGCAGCAAAGTACAAGAGGCGTTGCAAGCCATTCCGCCGAACAAGAGACTAAGAACAATTGGTCTCGCCCGGACCGGGTCGACGCCAGTGCCCCTGCATCGCCCGCGAGACCGTTTCCCTGTGCACTGGTTGTCCATGATCGAACGGGGCCTTGGTTGGGGCAACAAGAGTACAAGACAAGAGTACAAGACAAGAGGCAAGCTGTTGAGGCAACAATAGTACAAGACAAGATGCATTGCCTGTTTCGTTGTTCAGTGACTGTCTTTTGCCTTGATGCAATTCTCCTGGGGCGGAGATTGCCTTGGTGACCTAGCGGTCCCGAATACTTGCAGGTTCGTTCAGGCATGGAACGACTACGTAGTAGTCTCCCGGGGTTTGGATGAAAATACGGTAACAATCAAGCAGACAAGCATGCGTTCTAAGAAACATAATCAGCACGTTTGCTCGGGCCCGAAGGTAGTCCGAGAGATGAAACCTTTAAGGGACTTAGCATGCGAGGGTCTGAACATATAAGCAGTATTTTATTTCCATGTTCTAGCAAGCAATACAAGTTAGGATTATTCCCTTAGCTAGGTGCGTTGGATTTATTAGCATGCAGGGGGTAATTCACCTAGCGACTAGCATATATGATTCCAGATTTTATGTGTGCTGGCTAAGCAAAGACAAGTTCACCGTAGCCACCCACCTTAGCGATGATTCACCTCGGTAGAGCGATACGTCTGAGCGAGCCTCTGAAAGTCCAAGCCGGATTCCTGTAGGGACAAGTCTGGATATCTTTTGCTTCTCCTTTGAGGCAAAGCGGGTCGGGACAGCTGCACGATTGCCGTTTGAGACGGCAGTCCGCTTGAGCGGAACGGGGTGTTACAGTCTTCACCTGAAAAGAAGACAAGAGAAAGTTAATATCAACCTGATGTTAATTTTTCTAAAAGGAAGCGTGAAGACAATATTTATCCATGGCCAGTGGTGTGTATATTGCGTCTGCAGCCAGTGCAGCTAAATCATTTCTTAATGATGCTAAGCGAGCTGTCATACCTGGAGAAGAGAGTGCACCAACTGACACTGGCGGGTAGTCTTTCCAGTCTTCACCAAGATCCACTCGAGGCTCATCGGGTGGAATCTCACTGGAAATACTTACAGACGAAGTAGGGGTTACTCACATTACTGGTCTGGATAAAGGTATATGAAATCTTATTATGCTCGGCCTCGGAGGTGATCTCGTAGTACTACCAGAAGCAGTAGTAGCAGCGATCTCGAGCAAAGAATCTCCGGCACTGCCAGCCGGAACTACGGAGGTTCCCTCTTTAAAAGGCGAAGGACCTCTAATCAAAGAATCATCCCCAACAGGGGAGACGACAGGCTCGTTCCTAGGAGCCCCCTGGTGGAAGCCCTTTTCGGACCTCTGGCAATCTTCTTCTTGCGAGGGGAAGGCTCTTTCGGAGTGGAAGCCTTCCGTTTCTGGGGGATAACGAGAGGCTCTGCCGGCGGAGTTATTACGCCTCTCGGTATTGTCGTCAAGAACTCGTCTGCCCCGACGATGTCCTCATTCTCATCCGAGGAAACAGGCGGAACCTCATCCCTTACGGTAGACCTATGGGAGGGCATCCTAAAACTTCCATGTACATCAAAATCACGATGGAAGGTATTTATGGACGCATAGAACTGCGCATATGAGTGAAGGATGCGCAACTCCATAGAAAGAGAAGTCGCGAGCACAGCAAAAGTCGCACCAGTACAGCTCGTGATGAAGTACCGCCATCCTCTGGCTCCATCAATAAGTCCACCTTTAGAGTTGAAGCTGGTAATGGCATTCCCCACATGCAGCTGATCGTACCCAAACTGCCTGACGAACCGACTGGGCAAATAAGGCTCCAGGTAGCAGTGGCCATCGCTTCTGTACAGAAAATGGGAAGGTCTAATGCAGACCAACTAGTAGAAGGCTTCATGAGAAAGAATTGTCCTCCCATGGGCCCCATCCTTAAGCTTCTTTCCCTGTTGATTGATATGTACGGGGGGAACGATACAGAAGAGCTTCCAGCTGTGGGCAACATTTAACGTCCGCCGGCAATCTATGACGGTCGTCACGTTCCAAGAGAAATTCTTGTAATTCAACAAGAAGTTATTTCCTGAACCACTGGCAGGGCCGGGAGACATCACCCTGGTGTTGTGAAGAATTAACCATCCCATCAAGTATATGAATGGTAATTCCACTCGGGAAAAGCTTTTACGCTGCGTATCATCAGCTAGCAGCCCATCAGTAAGGGCCCTCAGGCCTGCTTGTATTCTACATACCATAACAGGAAGCAGGCCCAGTCTTGCTCCGAACACTAAACGCACTGCAGGCCATAAGATGTTGCAATGAATGCGATCTGCAGACGCGATGCCAGGCACTACCCAGCGGCGAAGCCAGACGGAGAGGAAGCCAGCCAATTGAGCTTCCTTTGACAGAGGCTTACGACAATGCCTCATATAACTGAAGGCTTTTGTGCCTGCAGGGTAACCCCCTATCTCCTCGTCAAAAATATGATCTGAAGCCCCGGCGTCTTCAATAAGGTCATCGACCGTGTTAGCATTGAGTATGCTTAGGAGGTTCAAAGGCCTATCTCGACTATCTACCACCTTGTCCGCTTAACATTTCTGGCCTGGTGGAAGAAGAGATAGGTTGCCCACTTGTTGATGTGAGCCAAATCAGAAGGCTCCTTGTAGAAAGTGGTGCACGCAAGATAGTGGCACATCAGCTCCTGATATACTGCCACCGCCCGAGGGGTTGTATCCCTCAACTCCCTGTTTGTAGGGACGTACTCTTCATAAGGAACATCCCGCATTGGCAGCCTTGAAATCTCTGTCATCTCATGAAGGGCTAAGCCTAACTCACCCAGCGGAGTGGCAAAAGTCTCAGTGAGCGAGTTGTATCGCTCCATCAAGGCTAAAAACAAGTTAGGGTTGACAGGCAGCCCAACACTTGTGGCGTTCACAGCCGCGAACAAGATAATACTTTCCAGCTCCGTCTGGAAGTATTTCAGGGCCCAGACAGTCAAATTGGCCCATCGAAGATTTTTCGGGCTAAGCCATCCGCTGGTCCGAGGGTTGAACCTGGGGTACATTCCTTCCTGCCCCATAAAGTCATTGCAGAAGGTCGACATCTGAACCGGCTGGATCAACGACGTATCTTCGCTTGGGATACTACCTGACAGTAATCCCCTAAAGGGCATAACAGGGCCCGAGGGACGACTCATATAGGCCCCTCCGTCGTATTCCTTGCTGTATAAATTTTTTTCCGGTCGGCCGTGAAGATCGGGAGTCAGGGTCCATGACATCTTCCTAGGATGTGTAGCATGGAAGAACGCAGAAATAGGGTAATCCCTGGGCATCTTGGGCAGATACATCACCGTGCCCTCAACAGTAAACACCCAATCCTCCTTCTTGGACTTGGTCTGGGATTGTTTGTCGATAACATCCCCAAATAAAAAACCAGGTTTCTTATACTCCGTCCCGTCTAGGTATGTCAGGGGCTCCCCAGCCCCTGACCATACTCAGCAGCATGCGTTCTCCCTGGGACGATATAAGGGTTCCCCTTTCTTCAGGATAATTGGCTCCAGAAATAGGGAACGTCACATGGGACAAGTCCTCCAAATAGTTTGAGATCAACATCCCGGCAGCATAGCTCATAACTTCAGCCAAAGGAGAAATCTGCAAGTCCACTACAAAAATGCAAGAGAACAAGTCAGTTTCTATACTAGACGCTACACTTTTGCTTTTTACGCCAAAAATTATCAGTTTGAGCCTTTACGCCAAGATTGCAAAAATTTGAGTCTTACGCTGGAAACTATTTTTCAATGCGTAAAACTCAAGGTTGGCAGTATCTAACAATCTGAGCTTTTACGCTAGATTGACAAAATTTGAATTTTTACGCCGATACTCATATCCAGCGCGTAAAATTCAAAGTTTGTAGTATACGCCAAATCTCGACAGTCTGAGTTTTTACACCAGACTGCAAAAATTTAGAGTTTTTACGCCGACACATTGGGAATGTGTGCGTAATAATAAAATATCTCCGTACATCATCTTCCTCGAAGAGGCTCTCAGTACGAAAGATGACCTTGCGTGTGCACGTACAACGTGTGCGAAGGATTTTTGTTTTCTCCCGAAGTCTCTACCTGTAATGTCCGGAGCACAGCTCGACGGCGGAGCGTTGCGTTCCGGTCGAGGTTCGTTCAACCTAATGGGAGTTGCTCGTGCTTGAGCAGTGGAGCGGGAAGAGGAAGCGACCTTCTTTCCCTTAGCAGTGGAAGTCTGTTTAGGTGCCATGGCGATTCTGAGTTCTCGAGTAAGAGACGAAGAAGAAGGGTTCTTGAAAAGTAAGGGTTTTGTGAAGGCAGATAAAAGTTTTCTCTCTCCAGACCTTGGACTATTTATAGAGTTCGGATGACTCTTCGAATCCCTAACCAAATTCGATAGTTAATATTCAATTTTGATTTGGGACCACGTCAGCCTATCATTTAGGGAAGACGAACAGTCAGTGGATCCAGATTTTACGCGCAGAGCAGATCTATGATTTTTACGCTAAGGAGCTTTTACGCTCGAAGAGGCTACAAATCTACGGTTTTACGCTCAGAGGCTATAAATCTACGGTTTTACGCCCAGATGCTTTTAAGGTCACGAGCTTTTACGCTCAAGAGGCTACAAACCTACGATTTCATGCTCAGAGGCTACAAATCTATGATTTCACGCTTGGAAGCTTTTTACGCTCAGAGGCTACAAATCTACGATTCTACGCTCGAAAGCTACAGACGACCAATTAGAAGGCTTTATGCGGAAGATGCTCCTTTTTGGCTATAAAACATTCCAAGTACCTGAAATATACAGAGTTCAGCATTGAAGACGACTCTTCTTCTTGGGTCATTTGGAAGTTCATCCAAAGTCCAGTCAAAATATTTTACAAAAGTTCAAGTATGGATTGGTCGACGGACATTTCTCGCCCTTTTTCAAAGGATTTTTCGAGAAATCATTCTTGAAGATGATGATCTGAACAAAGAATTCTTCATATCAGAGAAGTAACAGTTCAGAATTCTACGCGACTCCTCGTCCAAAACAGCATGACAGTTTGGATCTTCAACTTAAATGCTAAGCAGCTTTCTAGGCATCTTCTGTTACGCGTAAAAGACAAGACGAGATCAGATATTCTTTTATCAGAGTCGGCGTAAAATTATTCAGACATATCGAAGATGCACACTATTCAGACTTTATCACAGCAAATATGGCAAATCATCAGATGCGTAAAAGAAGACAAATTTATTAATTATGATTACATATGATGGAAATCCAGTCTACAAAGGGATTTTTCATCTTCATGATTAAATATGATAAAAATCCTTTTTCTACAAAGGATTTCTCATTTTCATTTAAGATCACACCAAGAATCTGTTTTGCCAGGTTCTAATATTGGTGTAAATATTTTTCCATCTTCTACAGCAGTTCATCGACTTCTGCGGCCGATGAACAAGAAAATGATAAATGGCGGGAGGATACAAAACTGGACCTGTATAAATTATTCAGAGCCCACCCTCCATACGCCATGGCAGGCATGCCCTAGATTTGTGTTGGGGGTTCAGACCCAACTCAATACTGGAAGACAGGGCCAAACTGCCTAGCCTCGTCCAGCGCCATGATGGGAGAAAATACAGCTTGCAAGCTGTGTGGTCTAATACGACCCTTCCTCTCTCCTGGACGAATCGCCATATGAAATTGCTGATCATCCGAGCAAAGGAAGCTATGATATCCTTTCATGATCCATCGTTGCAGAGGATATTTGCTCGAAGATGCCTCTTTTTATGGCTCCTTACATGCTGGAAGAACATGATCTTCTTCTTCCTCAAGTCAAACCGACGAAGCTCGGCAACCATCTCTTTGTGGTGAAGAAAGTGTGGGAAAAACTGGTTAACCGATTCGCCTTTATATAGGCAAGGGAGAACATACCGAATCCCAACAAACTCCTAAAAATTTGCCGAGAAATCAGCCTCGCGGAGCGAGTCAAACTTGACCGTTTCATGCTTCATTCAAAGTATTTCAAATTACGAGGAATTTGAAAACTTTGAAGGGGGTAGGGAATCATACGCATAAAACCCTCAAAAATGCAGGAAGTCTGCGTAAAACAGAGCTCCAGCACTGGGTGGCATAAAATATGATTCCAGAGCCATTGGCGTACAACAGAGCTTCAACGCTAGTTCAGCGTAAAATATAGCTCCAGAACAGTCCGCGTAATGCAGCATTTCCAGACTGCTTCGGCGTAAAAAGGTTACTATATCGCCACTTCGGCATAAAACCCATCTGCTTTTAATGCAGCGGAAAGTTGTACGAGGAACTCTTCGTATTCCTCAAATGAACCTGTCAGTGGAAGCAGTGAACCAGACTCCTGACAAAGAGTACTGCACGATGATCGAGAGGACGGCTGTAATGATGATTCTGTACAGAGCCCCAGACTGTCGTCTAGTGACATAACCCTTGATATAAGACGTTGTTTACGCATTCAAGGAATACGCTTCCTATTTTACACAAGCAAAGATGAGCTTTTACGCTCAGGAAAAGACGAAACCAACCGCCACGTCAAAAGCTGTTCTTCGTACAGAACTCGAGGCACGTCTCTGCAGTTAATGCGCGAGATGGGGGCAGATCTTTGCATTTAATGCATGAGATTTGGTTCTACTTTTAACGACTGGGTGAGCTATAATTAGGGCTAATACGTCCACATCACCATCCCCGTACATTACGCCAACCAGGCTATTTTCAGTTATAGGAGCACGCTGTATGCTATCTCCTCGAAATACGCCAACATGAAAGCTACTTGGTTTCTATGCCAACATGACAGCTACTTGGCTTCTACGCCAACAAGACAGCTACTTGGCTTTTACACAATCAGAACAGCTATTCGGCTTTTACGCCAACGAGACAGTTATTTGGCTTTTATGCCTACCATCTCTACGCAAGGGACAGTTATCTACGTGGCTTGTATGCCGTAATCTTCGATAAGCGATTATACGCATTAACTCATAATGGGACACGCGTCACACGCCAATTCAGGAGATCATTTATACGTGGGTAGCAGTTATTATAACCGTCGCGTAAAAGGTGCAGCTCTCTCTGCTGTTCGGTTTCTACGCCGACTGTAGCTGAACTCTATAAATAGAGATCTTCGGCCACGGAGGTCCAGGGTGGTCGAAGATTTTTCAAGAAAAGAGAGTATATCCAGAGAGTGTTGATTCACTGCTTTGGCAACAAGAGTTCAATCCCTCCTGTAGTCTTTGAAGCTTCTTTTTTTCGTCTTCTACAGCACTTATTCGTCATCGTGTGGTCCAAGGGACAAAGTGATCGACCGCAGATCAGACTCCTATAGCAATATTTCCCCATAATCAAATTTTTGTACTTAACATCCTCGTATAGGGTTAATTGTACTTCGTTTTCTTGTTTGTAAACCAAAGAAAGGGTTTCGTATAAACCTAATTTTTAATTTCTTTCGTTTATTATCAAACATGGATGAGATTAGAATTATTTTGTGATAGATGGTGTAGACTGCATTTATATTTATTATAGCTTAAGTGCACTCTAACGGGTTCATTAAATTGGGTATGTCCATGGGAGTTGTGCTGCTGGCCATTGCCACATGGCTAGTCTCTTGGTATTCTGGGACTGGGACGTGACACCTCCTCTCGCAACTCTCCACTAGGCACACACAATCTAGTACCGTACCGCAAAGAACTGTCCTCAACAATGGTAAAATTATCCTACAATCCGGCTCGAACCTGTGCTCTGATGCTTCTCAGAGACACGTCCTCATACTGGGCTGCCTTGATCCTCTCCATCAACTCTGAATGTATCTACAAACTCCACATCAAGAATCACTACCTCAATACCCAGGCTCTTCAAATATGTCAATATGTGTCTATCTGTCGTCAAGCACATAGCTACCAGATACCTTCTCAAGGCATCGACAACTGCGTTGGCCTTCCCTGGGTGATATTGCAATAAAATATTGAATTCCTTCATCAGCTCCAACCACCGTCTTTGTCTCATGTTCAGCTCTTTCTGGGTAAACACATACTTCAAGCTCTTGTGGTCGGTAAAGATCTCCACAAGCTCTCCGTACAAATAGTATTTCCATAGCTTCAGAGCAAAAATGACCTATGCCAACTCCAAATCATGGGTAGGATAATTCTTCTCATGCGGATGCAATTGTCTGGATGCATAGGCAATCACCTTTCCATTCTGCTGAAGAACACATCCCGGACCTTTCTCCGAAGCATCACTATAGATAGTGAATCCTCCTGACCCTGATGGCAACGTCAAAATAGGAACTGACGTCAACCTCTTATTCAGCTCATCAAAAATAACCTGGCACTCCTCGGTCCACACAAACTCCACGTCCTTCCTGGTGAGTCTGGTCATTGGCTCAGCAATCCTAGAAAAATCTTGCACAAATTTTCTGTAGTAGCCTGCCAGACCCAAAAAACTCTTGATCTCTGCCACTGAACTCGGAGTAGTACAAGACTCTATTGCTGCGATCTTCTTTGGATCCACCGAGATTCTATCACCAGTCACAATATGCCCCAAGAACTCCACCTTGTCCAGGAAGAACTCACACTTCGACAAGTTCCCATAAAGCTTCTCATTCCTGAGAGTCTCCATTATAATCCTCAGGTGCTCGTCGTGCTTCTCTGGCGTCTTCTAGTAGATGAGAATGTCATCGATGAACACCACCACGAACTTATCAAGTTACTGGTGGAACACATTGTTTATCAAATTCATAAACATCGTCGGGGCATTAGTCAACCCAAACGGCATCACAAGGAACTCGTACTGGCCATACCGAGTCCGGAAAGCAGTCTTCGGAATGTCCTCCTTCTTTACTTTCACCTGATGGTAGCCTGATCTCAGATCTATCTTCGAAAATACCTTCACGTCACTCAAATGATCAAAGTGATCGTCAATCCAAGGCAGAGGGTATTTATTCTTGGTAGTGAGGTTGTTCAATGCCTTGTAATCGATGTACATGCGCACCGATCCATCCTTCATCGGTACAAACAATACCGGGGCTCCCCACGGTGGAGAACTGGATATGATAAACCCCTTATCTTACAGATCCTCCACTTTCTTCTTCAACTCGACCATCTCGCTGTTGTTGATTCTATAGACATACTGTGAAATCGGCTCTGAACCTGGCACCAAGTCTATAAAAAACTCAATATCTCGATCTGGCGATAATCCCGGCAACTCCTCCGGAAACACATCAAAGAATTCTGCTATCAAAGGATAAGGCAACTCCTTATCTTCCACTATTGCTCCAAATATAATGCCTTCGCTCTGCTCCGAAGCTCCTCTGCCAAACTCGAACTCTGGCTCTCCTGGCGGACTGAACAAAACTTTACCTCATATGCAATCTATACTAGCATGGTACCTACTCAACCAATCCATCCCGAGTATAATATCGTAGATCGAAAGTGGCATTACGAGTAGACACACACTCAGCTCCTGGTCACCCAAGGTAACTCTCTGATCCTTACAAACATCACTGACCAGGATAATGCCTCCCCCGGTCATGATCTTGTAAGTCATACTCAAATACTCAGCTACAATATGATGCTTGAGAGCAAAAGCAACCGACACAAAGCTATGAGATGCACCACTATCAAATAATGCTAAAGCTGGAATAGAATCTAGAAGAACAAAACCTGCAATGACATCTCCGGTGGGCTCGGTCTCCTCGACCCTGAGGTGCACCCCTCTGATGCTGGTGCTGGGCGAAGCAACTGATGCTGGGTCGAAAGTGGTCCCCTCAGCTGTACTACATGTGGCCTCGCCAGGGCTCTCTGAGCTGGAGCTGCTCCCTGAGCTACACGACGTGGACTACTGGGACAATCTCTCATCTGATTCCCCTCAGCTCCATAATACAAACAAACTCCCAACCTCCTCCTACAAACCCCCCAGATATGGCCAGGCTTTTTGCAGGAGTGGCAGGGAGCCTGATGTGTCTGTCTCTGCTGCTGTTGTGGTGCTTGATGAACCGGCACCCTAACTGTAGTCTGGAACTGCTGAAAAGATCTCTGCTGGAGCTGGGGATGCTTGGCAGGTCCCACATTACTACTAGCCCCACCAAAGATATCGCGATCCCTCTTGGGCCTCATGCTCAGATCCCTCTCGACTTTGTGTGCCTCCTTAAGAATCACTGAATAAGTCTCATGACTAGATGATATGAGGACCTTCACCTCCCAGTTCAGGCCCTCCCGGAAAAGACTGGCTCTCATATCCGGGTCTCGCACCATATGCTTCGCATACTGGCTCAGCCTGCCGAATTCCGCGGCGTACTCCTCCAGTGACATACTCTCCTGCTGGAGGTTCTGAAACTGACGTGCCAAGTCCAATCTGTCAGTAGGGGTGAAAAACTTTATCTTAAAAAGGTCTTTAAAACCCTCCCAAGTCTTCTCAGGATCAGCAAGAAGCAGTTTATTCTTGAACCAAGTGCGAGCTATGTCTGTCATCTGGAGCCCAACTGCTTCGATCTTCAGGCCCTCTACGAAACGAGACAGCCATATGATACCCTCGATGTCCTTGAGCCAATCATCCATATAGATGACGCCTTCCGTCCCTCTGAAACCCTGAGGTCCCAGCTTCTTGAAGTCCTGGATGTTACCCGGCTTGGGTTGGGTATCCTGCTGTCACGCCCCACTCCCAAAATACGTAGGACTAGGAACACGTAAGCATGCCAGCCGTATGGATATGGCAACTCCAATATATGGAAACCAAACCCATATGTACGCAGTAATATGAATATAAAATCCACAAGTGGTATAAACATATGTCACAAGTCACAGGGTACAATCTAAATCTCATCCACAGAAAATTAATATAAATGAATAACCAGCATCTATATAACTAGATCTCAACATAAGTATCTAAGGATGATAGTTGGATGGAAACAAATCCACTACCAACTCGAATGTAAGAGCAAATACAAAATAAGTACAACACAACAACACCATATAAGAATACCAACTAGCAATCACGGGCTCGAAGAGAGGACATCCACGAAACATATATAACCATCCAAATATGCGCTCCTGCAAATACTCAAGAACAGATACACCTGGCAGAGGACCAGGTCCTCAGAGGGACGTAACAAGATACAGAAAAGCGAGCCAACTTGAATACAGTAAACATGCATATTATTTGAAAATAAATAAGTACGCTGTACAAGACATCTATATGAATGCAAATGAGGACAACTTTTCAACGTATGGGCAAGGGTAGGCTACTCGATCTACCTCACAACTCACACACTCGTCAATGGACATCAGAAATCGATATACCGCGGGGGTAGCGACCAGCGAAACTCCAGAAATCGACATACCGCGGGGGTAGCGACCAGCGTGACACACGCCCGTAGTGCGAGCTATATACTACGGTTTACCAGAGTGGTTAAAAGCCCATATGCCTAATGATTGTCCTCTATGATACTAAGTGTCAAGTGTGTGTCAACATATCTAATATATAGTAATGACTGAAAGAAATTGCACATGCAATAAATAAATAGAAATATAATAAATATACAGAAATATACTAAGCATGCAAAATACTGTAAGCAATTTGGCAAGGTATCTTGCCTGGGGTCCCGTTGCTGGTATGAATCAGAGTCCAAGTCACAGTCCAAATAGCCTATGTATTACAAATTTATCACGTCAAAAGATAATTTATTTTAATTTATTTAATTCTGTAATAATTACTCTAAAATCCTATTTTAATCTTATTATTCTGATTTTTATGTTAATTCCTAAATTTTGTCCAAAGAAACTGAATTTTATCAACTCGAGACTCATGGCACGCAAATCGAGGCGATCTGTTGACCAAAAAGTCAACCGATACAAACTCGACTTTCATGCATGATTTCCTGTAGATTTTAGCATCAAAAACATACTAGAATTTATGGCTCGTCCGAATTCAAATTTATTTGAGAATTATGGCACATACAAATTTTGTATTGTGTACCGATGGTTAAATTTTAACCTAGAAGTTCTACATAATTAACAGTATGTAAAGCTTTGAATTAAATTCTGGGAAAAATATATGTTGATGATCTCGACATTATATTTCCTAAACTTTAAACGGTTCGTGATTCTGATTCCTGGTTCTCCCGGAATCGCGAAAATATCGAAACACGTCTATTTTCGGACATGTTGTGCTCTACGAATTTTCCAGAATTTAATACTCATAATTTCGTAAAAAAATTTATATAATCAGAAAGCTAACCTCAATATCGTTCTAACACAAAAAACTAGGCCTCGTTTGGAGTCCGGAGCTATGCGCAATGGCTTCTGGAAGATGAAGGAACCCTAGATGGCAATTCTCCAAAAATTGGCTCAAGAAAAACCCTAGAAAATAACTTAAACTATTATATATATATAGAGGAGAGAGAAAGAGCAGCCGCGGCTCGGATTCTGCCACGTGGCAGCCATCCGTGGCTCCCCGCTCAGATCGAACGGTCAGATATTCACGCGGCTCGGCTCAGCTGAGTCCGAGTCGAACTCTGACTCGGCTCGGCTCGAGGTCGGCTCGGCTTCACCCCGCGGTCACTGACAGGCGGGCCCGGCACTGTTTGCTGCGGGAGGCTGACAGGTGGGCCCCCTGTTTGCTGACTTGGCAGAATTAATTACTTTTTAGATTTTTTTTCAGAAATTAGTTTTTAATTCAGTTTTTCATAATTAACTCAAAATAAATGCTAAAAATAATCAAAAAATTTCCAAAAAATTCTAAAAATTATATTTTATTATTTAGAACCTAAAATAAAAGTTTGGGATATTTTTAATTAAGTTTGAACATAAAATAAATTCTTCAAAGTCCTAGAAAATTAGTGTTACTAGTTTTTAATTAACTAAAAATTATGAAAAAATTTCAATAATCTAAAATAGCCTAAAAATAATTCTAAATAAATATTTATATAAATAAATATACTAAAAATTTATTTTCTAATTAACTAAGAGAATACTCTAAATAAATTCAACATCTATAATAAATATAATAATATAAAATATACACAAAATACCTATTTTGGGTGAGGGAGTTTACACCTGCTGCTGGGTTGGAGTACCTCTCTCGACTGCTGCTAAGGCAACCTAGTGAGCCCTCTCGATGCCTTCCCGCATCATATCCATCTGCCTCTGCTGAAACTCAGTCTGGGTCCTCTGAGCCTCCATCATATCCCTGAACAACGCGAATATCTGAGTCGCGTCATTCGGCACTGGATGTGGCGGAGGAAGATCCTCTGAAATAGTCGGGGCAGTCCTCTGGACAGGAGGAGGACCCCCGAAAGCAGCCGAAACTCCAACAATTGGGAAGTGACAATAGCAGGCTCTCTGGCAGGTGGATAGGCAACATCATCAGCTGCCCTCTTAACGGCAGGTCGGGAGGTAGGGGATATCTCGGAAGCTGTAGCTACTCCCGAACGGTAGAATCTGATCTTTGGGGCCATCCGGAAGACAGATTGAAATAAGAAAGAAGTCAATATGGCACAAGATTGAATATTATCAAAGGATGACAGTTATAGTTCAAAGAATCAATATCAAAGAAGAATAGTTGCATTGAAACATAAATCATAAGTTTTTCCTAATAGTGATTGAGTATATCTCTGCCTATCTCTTATATCCTATAGCAGGCTCGTAATAACACTATAATTCTGAGTACCACTACGATATCGCACTACTTGCGACCTCGAGACCTGCATGGGTCACCACTAAAAATGTGTCACGATCCGTCCCCTAATAATTGGGCATGGGCCATGGGTACATCCAGTCTACGTCGTAGCATCGACAGTAGAACGATGTATTGGTATACTAAACTATCTATCAATAATGATCATCAACATATAATGACATCTCAATGAATATGAATACTCAATCACAAAATCTATAAGGAAGAAAAACGCACGAATATGATATAAAGAGAACAGAATAAGAGTCAATACATCTCACAAGACTAATAATATTCAAATGAGTCTCCAAAAAGTATATAAGAAACTATTGTCAGAGATGGAGACAAATCCAGTACAATAATCTGTCTACCTACTGAACTATAGGCAATGTGTCCTCGGCCTCAACTGGGATGAGTCCCTCGGAGGTCCGTAGTGAGTGGGGTACCACTCCTCAGTGTCATTTGAGAAAAATATATCCAGTCAGAATTGGAGCGAAGTACACCTCTAACAGTAGTTCCAATAAATAATAAAAACTATGTAGCAGTAAATAGAGAGAATATACAAGATAAACAGAGCATGACAGAAAATATACATGAATAAGGAATGCAAGAAATACATACAAGAGAGATGAGCATCATATATAAGAGTCATGAAATACAACTAACTAAGTGAGTGAGTATTGGCTTCAACATATGATCGGCTTGGGAACTTGCTCATGAATTATGGCCGGGTTAATCATACGTGCGGTGTATGATTAACACTATGCAGGAAAACAGGAACTGTGGGGGTATGATCATATATCTATACTAACACTTCTCGTCCGTACTAGTATAGTGGATCCAACCATGGCACGCTATGACACATGATTCTATGAGGAGGGCACTAATCTTCTCATGAATCTATGTCCATACATGTACAAGAACAACATGGCTTGCACAAGAATATGCAAGAATTTCTACACTAAATACAAGAAACATAGAAGATATCATAAACGAAAAACTATCAGAGAATGTACTCTCCTGAAATCCGGGGTAAAATATCAAACTGTATACGAATCAGTGCCTCAAGGACCTAAATATGGAATATCACATCAACACAACGTTTCGAAAAGATAAAGAAATTAAACTAGTTAATTTCTAGGTCTTCAAGCCATCTCTAGGGCAAACTAAGCCAAAATAGTCAAACTATGTCAACTCTATGTCAAACTAGTAAAACTATGTCAAACTAGTCAATTCTAGGTTGTACCAAGCTGTACTTGAATTTCTAGGTCAAAACTAACTAATATATATCATATATTATATTTTATACACTTATACTATATTATCTACTAATATTTAATACCCTAAATATCTAGATATCATACACTAATACCTTAATATCATAACTAATACTCCTTACCTTAGTCCAACTCAAACTTAACCCAATATCCTAATATATTAACTCCTAGCAAGTACCTCAACTTCAAGGTAATATCCAATACTCAAATCTCAAACACCTTGATACTTCACATATCATCATTCTGGACACACATGTATCACTTGATATATGAATACTTACACTCAGTTTTATACACAACTCGAGTGCATCAATCCTCACCCATCCTCTTCATACCAGCAGCTTCTTACCCATGCCCCTTACTGCTGACACTATTGCATAGCATGCTTGCAGCCTCTGACACTGCCTGTGCACATGCATGTGTTGCTGCTGCTGCAACTTAAACTCGGAACTGCCCATCCTCCACATCAACATGTAACACCCAAAGCACAGTGCAATACAACACACTGTTACTGATTTACCTCAGTCCACACTAATACACCACAGTCCTGCCTTGCTCTCTGCAATATTGCATCCCTACTCCCAATGGTTTAATGGCTAAACAAGAGATCAAGTTGGAATCTCTTTTGGAGTCTTTAGTAGATAGATTAATTGAAGCAAATTTGGAGTCTTTAGAGAATAAATTTTTTTTATTCTCAAATAAATTCAAGATGGTAATCTTATTTTCATGTTATAGTTTATATTACAAATTTTATTTTCGCAAGATTTAAATATGGATAAACAATTTATCCACAAAAATAAAAATCATATTTTTTTCGGTTGTTTCTTTTTGATAGATTTTTTCGATTTTTTTCGTATAAATTAATAAAATTTAATAAAATTATAAAAAAGGGAAAAGTTGGACGAAATTGCATAGAGGAGGATGACCCGCCAACTCAGTTGGCGGGGTGCAGTGCTGGAGAGTAACTCGCCAACTGAGTTGGCGGGGCGCTCTCCTCGAGAGGCCGCTCGCCAACTCAGGCGGGGCATGCTGAGTTGGCAACTTAGGACCGTTGCACTCTGCTCGCCAACTCAGTTGGAGAGTAAGGTTCCGTTTACCACATTTTAGCCATTGCACAACGGCTATTAATTTACAAGTTTCAAATTTCAGAGTGGTGTATACCGACAACATTTACAACGACCTCATATGGAGGAAGTTGTGACTCGTCGTCTTATGGAGGAACTTGTGACTCGTGTTGAGCATCTGGGTATTGGACGGGAACCGAAAATGCCTCCAGTACAATCTCGTCTTCCACCGGACTATCCGACCGGCTTAGTACGACAGAGACACTCTCGTCGTCGGAGGAGGGATACTGCAAAGGACCATTATGCTGGAGGGGCTCGAGTGACCAGTATGCTGGAGCGGGCCCGAGTGACCAGTATGCTGGAGGGAGCCCGAGTTACCAGTATACTGGAGCGGGCTCGAGTGACCAGTATGCTGGAGCGGGTCCGAGTTACCAGACTGCTGGAGATGAAAGCTACCAGATATTCACACAATTTTTTTCGACTCCATCAGCACCGCTGCCTACCCAAACTCAACAAGACGAGGACGAGGATGAGTAGATAATTTGTAACATTGTATGATTGCAATTTTTGTATGATTTGTAATAGTTTTTTATTACAATATTTGGGTATTGAACAATTGTATTTTACTCTCTCGGTTGACTAGTACATCTTCTTCGGTTGTGTCTCATAGCACCACAATTACTACAACGTAGATCTCTTGTCGATGAATCCCGGGGTTTGATGCGGTTCTTCTTTGGTCTTCCGGCTTTGCGTCTTACATCTGGCACCCTAATTTGTCCTCTTACCAAAGGAGCTTGGATCTTGTAGGGAACTGAAATTGGCTCCATTTTTGGTGCGTATACACTTTTCAAGATTTTCGTCCAAAATACTGCAGGATAAAAATTATCAATACTAATATTGCAATATCTACAAACAAAATATGCATGTATACATGGTATATAAGTATGGTACCATCTAAAACATGTACAAGATCTGTCAGTTATATTAACAATATAGGTTCTAATTGTTGCCCGGTCTATTATTTCAAACTTATAACTATCAATAGCTAATATTTCTAGGTGGTTCTTCTCTTTGATAATAGAAGCCATATTTTTTAACATCTTCGGACAATAATCTGTGTCTATATTTTCAGCATTCTTTCTACGATTGTCATGAAGTGTAATAATCTTGGCTCTAATACCATCGAGAAGTATTGTTATTGGCTTAAATCGTAATTTCTTAATCCAGCTATTGAAACATTCAGCAAGATTAGAAGTGTTAATATGTAATCTAGGACAAGTAGCATACGCTGTTATCCAATGTTCAAATCGACGACTTTCATCGTTTACACCAATAAGCCAATCGTACAACATTATGTTCTCGGCTTTAATTATATCAAACACACTCTCTGCATCCGTTTTATTATATGATCTAGCAAGCGAGTCTAACAAGCGTTGAAATACTGGTTCTTTGGTAACTTTTTTCATGTTTTGTTTAAAATGTTGAATACAAAAAAAATGAGGAGATGCAGGAAAAATAGCACGAACAACATTTATTAATCCCTTTTGCTTGTCAGATATAAATAAAATTGTACTCCAATCATTAAAACAACTTTCAAAAGATATTTTAAGAGAATTTAAAAACCAAGACCAAGATTCACTATTCTCACCTTCAGCAACAGCATAAGCTATATGATATAATTGATAGTTAGGATCGTGAGCACAAGCAATAAATAAGATACCTTAATATTTAGACGAAAGAAATATAGCATCAGTACTAATAATTGGTAAACATCCCCTTAAAAATCCATCAATACATGACTTAAAACAAATAAAAATTCGTTGGAAGCTATTATTTTCGGCAGTTTTAATAAAACATGTACTACCTGGATTTGTCTCCATAATTCTATAACAATACTCCTCAAGACTAGCGTATGCCTCATCATAACTACCATTAATTTCAGCTAATGCTATCTCTCGGGCTCTCCAGGCTTTAGAATAACAACTTGTATACGGTGCTCCCTATATATATCTTTAGCAATTTGTGATGGACTGTATGACTGGTTATCTCTAATAATGTCAATTATCATGGTCTTAATCCATGAAGCGGTAGCTAGTCGATGACGTCCTGTACTAAGTCTTCCTAAACAAGAATGACGATTTTCTAATGTACTAACTTTAACTATATCGCCATTTCCAATAGATTTGACATATACTCTCCAATTACAATTCGGTTGATCACAACTATATATAATTCCACGAGCATTATTCATAACACTAGCTGAACAACTAAAATTATATTTAATTGCTAAATTACTTATAAAGCTTCTAAAGTGAGAACGACTAGGAAATGATTGTCCCTTAAATACTTCATTAGTGATATCTTTTACAACACCATCATCTACCGTATAATCTACATTTTCAACTAAATCATCACTATTTCCATCGTCGTTGTCACTATCATCATCATGGTTAGATTCATCTGATGAATGACCTTCTTGGATAAATGAAACTATTTGTTGAGAAGAACTAGCACCCGAACTAATATGCTGATATTCAGAAAAATATTCATTATTTCTACTATCTAAGGTTGCTGCTACTTTAATAACATATATTTGTATATACCGTGATTGTGAATTAATCTCAAGAATATAATTCCATGCATCTTCACTATCTATCAAAAAATAATTAGAACAAAAAATAGACTTCAGAATAAAATCATAATGAATAGAACAACGTTCAATAATATGATTACGTATATTTTCAAAACTAATATTCGGATAAGTTGAATAAATTATACTTTCTCCTCCTTCGTAATTTAACCCATTTACTTTACCGCCGTGCGAGCATACAATTCTTACGCTACGATCCATGACGGTTGAGAACTTTTGCTACAGAAAACTCAAATGAACTTTAGCTGCAGGCAGAGAGACAGAGAGAGTGTTGGAGACTTTGCTAGAGGGAAGAGAGGAAATAGAGTGAGTGTGAGATGATTTGGTTGAGATAGAAAATTTATAGAGGGAGAGTGTTGAATGTAATAGCCGTTGTGCAACGGCTAAAATGTGGAAAACGGATCCTTACTCGCCAACTGAGTTGGCCAGCAGAGTGCAACGGTCCTACGTTGCCAACTCAGCATGTCCCGCCAACTGAGTTGGCGAGCGGCCTCTCGAGGAGAGCGTCCCGCCAACTCAGTTGGCGAGTTACTCTCCAGCACTGCACTCCGCCAACTGAGTTGGCGGGTCATCCTCCTCCATGCAATTTCGTCCAACTTTTCCTTTTTTATATAATTTTATTAAATTTTATTACTTTATACGAAAAAAACTAATTTTTTTTTGTTTATTCAGTTTTTATTCTCTCTTTCTTTTTGTCAGAAAGTATTTATAAATATGAAAATATAATTTTCTAATTTTTTTTTTTTTTAGTGAATTTGATCTCTGAAAATATAGATTTTCTTGATGTAGAGTGTTTGGCGTACCAAATGCCCCCTCTAGGAAACATTAGTAGATGCGGAAGATATTAGTTAATATTCTTAAATTACTCACTGGGTTTTGAGATAGTTGGGTTTTGAGAGTGCTTATTAAAATACAGATTAGTTATTATTATTATTTTTTTTAAATTAGCTCAATTTCAGAACATTTGACAAGAGCTTTCCACTTGTTCTCAAAAACTATTTCTGCTACCATTTTTTTTAAAAAGCAACAAAAACCACAAACTAAACTTTAGCTTAATCCTTTCCCCCATTCATTACCAAGCATACCAAACTAAACTCAATCTTAAACCAAGCCTTGAGCGTAATCATTTCCCCCAATCAATCACCCATGTTTCTACAATAGAAACCCTGGCAGCCATTTGACCCACATGCCATGTTGGGTTTTTTTTAGATGGTGCACTAAAAAATAGTTTTACATCCATGTGACAACCCAAATATGTCTATTCCAATATAAAATTTATTTTTTATTTACTTGTACATTTAAAAGGTGATAGTCCACTAGACCATGTGGTTGAGATAGTAGTATATTTTTCTAGAGGGCAATACTCAAAACATCCAAAAAAATATTTATGTTTTTTTGTCACTTAATTTTTTGAAATTTTTCTTAGACGCTAGGTCCCGAAGGACGTCTTGCACTCGAACGAAGGACACTTTGATGACGCATTTAGCACTTCGCGCGTACGCAAGCGCTGTGCATAGTGCTGGGCGGGTGTTTTTGCACGGGCACTGCGCGGGTGCACGTGGGGTTACGTTTCTCGCGAAAATGTTGTTGTGGTACACGAAAATGGATGTCCATAACTTTTGAAGCATAAATGTCATTTGGTGGGAGTTACTGCCGTAACCGTCCACTTAAATGAAAAGTAATTTTTTGATTTTAATGTCCATAATGGGTACTGGGGTGCTTGGGATGTTCTTTCCTGTATATTCACAAGTTCTTCTCTTTTACAATAGAGAACAAGTGAATATATACTACATGAGGAGAGTTGATTAGCAGCATCCACACGAAACAACAAAGTGCTGTCTGTTTTTTCACACTAAGAAGTTCAAGTTATGTCAGCACAAGAGTTACAAAAGAAACGTTCTAAAAATTCGTGTTTCAGAACTTGCTGGTTCATGAGAGCAGATCGACGAAATAAATTTGAATCATAAATTTGAAATTCCCCATCACCCAGTGTGTTGTCTTCTTCAACAATTTTTTTTCCCCTCTTATTCTGTTTGCGATTGTAACGCTAATTTTTGTATCAGCAACTGTGTTAGCTTTACGTTTCTCAAAATATACTTTTTATGTTGTTGTTAGCGTTATTGTTCCGTGCTTCAAAGATCTTTGTAACCTCGAAAAACCTCCGAAATAAACATGCCATTGAGACAAAAACATGCAATGGGTTAACAAAAGCTCCAGAGAATCACTCTTCCATAGATCATCAGGTTGGACAAAATACAAGGGAAAGGGAAAGGGAAAGGGAAAGGGAAAGGAAAAGATACTATGATAATGTAACAGTTAACATGCTTTTAGACTAGTCTCTTACAAACATGTTGCTCCAAAATTGTCATCTATACGAAGATAACTATGCTCAACATGTATCCCCCAGAAATATCCCTTAACCTACCAATCAATTCCTGAAACTAACCCTAACATCAGTCGTTCCACAGAGCAAACATAGGAAGCTGATATGTGGCAGCCGGAGCCCCGGACGGCCTCGCACCCACAGCCACCTCCCAGCCCCCGTTGTTGTTGCCGTACTGGGCGGCGTACTGGCCATTCGCATACTTGGGCTTACTATCCACATCGATCGGAGCAACGGCCACTGTGCTCGAGCTTGTTTCGGGCCCCGAGCCCCATACAACCGACAAGTCGTCTGCCCCACCACCGCCACCTAGGCTCATGCTCACGCTCGGGCACACCTTGGCCTCCTCGGCAGGGACAATGTCGGTGGACGACTTAGGCAAGCGCTTGGCAAGGTCGCCTCCTATGAGGCAGGAACTAGAGCATATGCGGCCTACGTCGTACTTGCCAATGTCGAAGTTGGTCACCGCACTCACCCCACGGAACTTGATCGCAGCGATATCGTAGGCCTCTGCAGCCTCCTCTTGGGTGCCTGTAACAAATTGTTCGAGAATCATCTCTAATCTCTACTCTTATAATGAGGTTTCAAAACGGCTCAAAAATAAACCGTTTGTAAATACTCAACCATTTATTTAAAAATTAATATTATGTAAAAAAAATTGTTGAAAAAAAAATAAATTTGTTATAAATAACGTCATGGAGAATCAAACTTGACTAACCAAGAAGAATGCCTTCAACCTTAACCACATGAGCTAGAAGAGATGTTTGATTATAGTTATACAATATTATGTAGTTAAACAATTAGTTAAATTTGTTTTAATTTTTAATTACGTGAGGATATACAGCTTAGGCGGCTAGCATTTTTAAATTTTTTTTTTTTTAATAAAGCTTGGACATATCCATAATAAATTAAAACTAAAATATATTTACACTATTTTATAATAAATTAAAATTAATATTAATATTAATATTTACACTATTTTATAATAATATTAGAAATAAATTAAAATTAAAATATATTTAAACTATTTTTATAATAATATTAAAAAAATTTATTTTACGTGCAACGCACGTGCAATTACTAGTCTATATAAAGAGGTTTGAAAACGATTCTACATTAACCTTTTAAGCTCTAAGTATATCTTTACGTAATTACAAATAAATAAATTCTAACTAATTGTTTAACTATCTAATTGTATCTAACTACAACCAAATACTAGACATTATTTCTGGCTGGCTGGATTCGATCCTAGAGGACAACGTTATCTATAACAAATTCTAATTTAAATTATTTTTCAACACATTTTTTTTATGCACGTGCACTTTATTAGTGATAATTAAGACAAGGGTTCAATACAAACTGTTGACACCAGCAAGTAGGAATGTACATCTAAATAACATGATTTGAACATATAAAAATGCTTGAAACATAATCTTAAACTGATACTATTAACTGCAACACAAAAAAAAGTGGGTCATGACGTGTCGGACACAATCGAGACACTGCAAATGCAAACACAGTAGGTCACCAAGATAGAAAACCAGTGTTTTAAAAATCGGACTGGAGATTGATCCGGACAAGACACTAGCTCGGGTCAAGCCGGTTCCACCATTTGGTTCAACCACAAGGTTAGTCTTAAGTTGCCCAAGTTAAAACACTGATTTTGACAAAAATATTTATTTACAACCAATTTTAAAAAAATAGTAGATCAACACTGAACCGGACCGAAAAAGTTACATGTCAACCAGTTGAACCGGCTAGTCCAATCCGATGGTTTTTAAAACACTGTAGAAAACCATGTTTCATATTGCCGTTTTCTTAGCGTGTCGTGTCATATCAGTGTTAAAAGTGATATATAGGTGAATTAATACTCTACTCACTGAATGTTCCAAGATACAGATCCTTGTTCCCTGCCACCCTCCCAATTCTGGCTTGCCATCTTCCATGCTGGTGGTGCCTAAAAGACGCATGCAACCAAAAGTGTGAGTTGCAACAGAAGAAGAGAACATGGCTTTGGATTGATCACAAAAAAAAGCTGCAAAAGTATTCAATGAGGGGGTGTGGGGTTCAATGCCAAAGTTGGTGGGGGGGGGGGGGGGGGGGGGGGCCATGAGAGAGGACCTTGTCACCCCTCTGTACATTGATGCACCTCTTGAAAAGCCACTGCTTTTCCTGTGGAAAAAAGAGGAAAGAACAAAAAAAATTCCAAGTTTTCGGTCATTTCTGCAGATTCCATTGACACAACCATAAAGCTGGCAAAAATCAACAAGTTCTCACCTTCTCAAGTTGGCTACGAACTCCTGCCTTGTCATGTTCTTCATCTCCTCCAGCTCTTTCTCGTAAGTGCTCAACTGAAAGCATTCATCAGTTAAAAAAAATTTACATGGTAAATTTTGCTCAAATAACTAACTAGTATAATGCATAAAAAGAAACATAACAGAAGCTATGATGTTGCACAAATAAAGACACGGATATGTTGCACGAGGGTAGGATAGAGACGAGACGGGCTCAAGAGATGGGCTCAAGAGATTGGCTTGTCCTATTCGGAGCTAATTTTGGTTTCACGGGACCCTTATTGTTGGCCGGTCCAGGGTTAATAAGTCATGACAAGACCTCGGGCTTGGATCACAAGAGGTTGGGGTCATGGATGACCCCCCAGAACCGGCCCATAATAAGGGTTAAGGGACAACCAAAATTAGCACCGGATAGAACAACACAATCCCTCGAGCCGGCCCTAAGAGACCGTTTTACCGTGTATGTATATCATAATAAAACAGAAGCACCAAAGCACGAACGGACGCTCTAAAAATTGGTGCAAGTTCGAACATGAATCGACACAATCCACTGACACTTCGAGAAACACTAGGAACACCAAAAATAGGGTGTATCATCATGCCGTGTTGTATTCGGATTCGTGCAACATGTAATACATATCAAATAGAGAAACAAACCGGAAAATTGATATGGGTCGCAGGACCCCAGTACTTCAGTGCAGCTAAATCATAGGCCTTTGCTGCCTTCTCCTCCTTGTCATATCCCCCTATAATCATCATATTCACAATACATAGCATATAAGCCCAAGTAAATATATTTAGTACAAAGCACATTGTACAAAGTTTAATACTTACCAAGATACACTGCCACATGAGTTTTTCACCAGACAAAGGCCAAAATATGAACACATTAGTAAAGACTTAAAAAATGTGGGCTAGAAAGAAAATTGACCATCCAGTTTGTCAAATACCTTGTCTTCCCTTTCTAGTCTGACCTTCCTTTCTACAGCTATTGTCCCACAAATGTGCTTCATACCTCCCAGTCCACCTATGCCTTCACAATACCAATATCATGACATTAATGCCAAAGTTTCAATGATAAAATATATAGAAAAAAATTTGATTCCCAATGGAAAGAAAAAGGAAAATAGGTTCCCAAAGCTCCCATGGATTTACTTTCCCACCACCAATTATTCACTTTTCCTTCCAATTTTCCGGATCTTACCAAACACCCGAAAGGAAAATTCGAACCAAACGAGTATTATCTTAGTGAAATCACCTGGTAACTCCACGATACTGGGAGGTTCTCTGCCCGAATGTCTCGAAGGACTTGCGTGGCACCACTTCCCGGTTCGAGGGGGGCTTCGTGGCGTGTCGCTTGCGACTGTCACTAGCCACCGGATCGCACGCAAAGATCTGTCTAGACTCGGCCTGCAGCCCGGGGCTCATCGAAAGGCTCAGGGGTTGGAGTTTCGACTCGTTGGGCTCGCCGAACTGCTCGTGATCGTACACGTTGGGATTCTGCCGCAGCCACGACTTCAAGCCAGAAAGCGACGTAGTGCCCTCTAGCCCGAAACTATAGACGGGGTTAGGGCTAGGATTAGGGTCTGGATTGGGATTGGCCATTTGGTATTGGGGATAGAAGGAGTGGAAGATGTAGCCGTAGGGATTGTGAATGTCTTGTTGATGGTCTTGCTGTGCAGGACTAAAGGAAGGGAACATGTTGACATTGATTCGGTTAGGATTATCAGTAGGGTTTTGGTAGTAGAAGTCATAGTAGGAGGGGACGGCGGTTTGGTTGGTCTGGTTCTCTTCATTGGTGTTCTCAGTGTAGCAACCCAAGAAATCTTCAAGCTTAGGCCCTTTGCTATCCTCATTACAACTCCTATATTCCCAATCTAACAACAACAACAACAACAACAACAATAATAATAATGTAGAGTTGCAACGTAATATACCAAAAAAAAGAAAAATGTTGGAAAATTAAATGGAAGGAAATGAATCACAAGAAACAATAAATGCTTCCATGAAGTGTAAGACAAGGGCTCCAAATATTTAAACATACACCAAAGTACCAAATGCCATCTTATATACACACAAAAATGGACCTCACATCAATGAAAATACTAAATGTGCACAGTGCAACGCTTTAAGATTAGGGAATGTTTCATTAACACAACACCAAAAATATAGATGGACCCAAAACTCAAGAAAAATAGGGGAAGTACTCATGGACCCAACAATTAACTAAGAATAATAGTGGCAATTTATCATTTTGGCCAATCAATTCTATCAGTCTTTCAAGGCTTCACTCCAATTCTTCGCCTTGATTAGTTTTGGGTTGCCAAACTTGCCAACTTCAAAGAACCAAATCAGTAAGTACTTCACTTCTTGAGATGAAGAAATCAATGTAAGACCTTGCAAAATCTTGAAATAGCCAAAACAATATAAATCATATAAACATGTTGACAAAGAACAACTTGCAAAAGATGGCTAAAATATAGTACCATCACTTTGTAAACATATTTATATGAAGATATATTTATATGAAGATATTTTCCTACCCAAGTTAACGAGTTAAACGGCACGGAATAGTTAGTAGCAAGACCCCAAAAAACAAACTTTTTTTTAGAAACAGAAACAAAGTGAAGAAAAGAGGAATAGAACTTCTACCAAAAAGCTTCATTCATTCAATTTTGGGTTGCTAAACGTGCCTTCCCCTATGAAAACTATGTTCTTCAAACTTCAAAGAATCAAATCAATGAGTAGACTCATCATGGAAAGACGGGGAAAAAAAAAATGTAAGAACTCCAAGAAGCCTTCTAATTATCACAAAAGATAATTACATAACCATCTTCATCCTTCACAAAGACCACCCAATAGAACATGACAAGAAATATAGTATATCGAGCTGTAGATATTGGGGCCTAAAAAAAGACAACCAAGTAGAAAAATCAAAGTTAATAAAATAAAAGCAAAAAAAACAATGTTGAAAATGGCCAAAAATAGCAAAAGTTCTACTATAAACTACATGAAAACCCAAAACTAAACAAAAAAGGTTATGACCATCTACTACCAGCCATAATTGGAATATAGAAATATATAGGGAACAATATTAACAAAAAAAAAATTCCCTGTGCAAAACACCAAAAGAATCAATGTGAAAAGTGATAAATAACAGTAGAAACTTAACCCAAACAAACAAACAAAAAGCGTCTTACTACTGAACATTCATATATATAAATATATATTCACCTGAAGTAGTAGTTTTGTTACTATGAGGAGGAGGAGGAGGAGGTGTGAAGTGGGAGTCCAAGGAGCAGATGGAGCAATCAGATCGAAGGGGCATCACATCAAGAGCAGGAGGAGGAGGAGGAGGAGGAGGAGGAGGAGAATGTACTGGTGCTGGTGCAGGTGGATCAAACACTTCCTGATCCTCTTGGTTGGAGCCACCATTGAGATCACCCACGGGAGAGAATGAGAACCCAAGCCAACTGCTCATCTCCATTAGCCCACAAACCAAAGAGAAACAACCAGCAAGAGCTAACAAATAATATCAAGGGGGAGGAGAAGCTCAGAATCCAAAGCTTATCTCATTCTTTCGTGTGCTGTGCTGTGTGCTGGCTGCTGCTGCTGCTTCCTCTGAAGGCTTCAGGCGGCTATATAGACAACAGAACGAGTGTGGTGGGTTGGGATTAAACCAGGCATCATGGGCTTGGACTTGGTGCCTTTTTCTCTTCTTTCTGTGTGAAGCTAGCCTTTTATAGAAATATATTTCAAGCGCTCTCTCGCTCTCTCTCTCTAGAGACCAATACATTCATTTCATGTACGTATATATCCTCGCCATAGATTCTCCTCTCCGTCACTTTTTGTGTCTTTGGGCTGCGTTCTATCAACAACCCCATCATAATCATACGTCTTGCAGTGGTGCAGTACAGCAGCAGCTCTCTCTCTCTCTCTCTCTCTCTCTCTCTCTCATGTGATTCTGTTCTCATTAGTATACACAGATACATACGTGATATAATATATAATACATGCAGCGCTACTTAATTTACGTAAATTTTTATCAAAAACATCAAATTTTATGTAAATCTCATCCAAAACATCAAAATTTTATAAATTTTAAAAAAAAAATTCAAAACATACTTCCTAAAAATATTTTATATTTTTTAATATTATATTTTTATCATCTTTTTATCTCGGTTAACAATCGTTAACGAAAAATATATATATATATATAAAACGTTCTTTATAAGGACTGAGAAAACGCTCTTCTAAAGGAGGTTTCCTATTATTATTATTTTTTATTCTCCTCTCTCACGTCTCTCTCACTCATGGGTCTCTCTCTCACTCACGGTGGCAGACGGCGAGGACGTCGGAGAGGGAGACGAAGATGACGGCGACGAGGGGGCTCCGGGAAGGGGACGGAGGCGGAGAGATGTGGTCGAAGAGGTCGAAGCCGGGGAGAAAGTCAAGAACGAGATGGGGGTGGAGGGGATCGTCAAAGACGACGTGGAGGCGGACGACGGAGCCGGAGGCGAAGGAGACGAGGAGGGTGAGCTTGGACTCGTTCTCGAGGGAGGCGCAGTCTAGGGGGTCGTCGGGGCTGAGGAGTACCTTGTCGACTCGCCGGAGAGAAGGGAGGAGCAGAATAATAAAAAACTAGAAAAGGAATGACGTTTTCTTTTAAAAAAATATCCTTCCAAAGGGTGTTTTCTATTTTTTTTTCTTTGTTAACGTCAACAGAGAAAAAATAAATAATAAAAATATAATAATAAAAAATATAAACATTTTTAGTAAGAACGTTTTGATATTTTTTTTTGTGTAATATATAAAATTTCAATGCTTTGGATGGAATTTGCATAAAATTTGATAGTGTTGATGAAAATTTCTGCGTAATTCATGAAAAAAAAAAAAGAAGCTACAGTCATGTGTCACTCAATTGTCTTGTTGTCAACTGTTGACAATTTGGAGGGCTTTTTTTCTTTTTTTTTTTTTTTTTTCGAATTTTTGACTTTCGTCCCATTTATATTATAATTTTAGATTTATATTCCATTTTTTATTTATTAGATCATTTCTAATCCAAGTTCTCAAACCTCAAATTAAAAATTTTTACTCAAAATTTATCTCCAATCCATCCTAAAAATGAGAAAATTTTCTCAAATATGAGGATCTACTATTCATGACCATTTTTTCCTCCAAATTTTAGCTAATTACTAATATATCCTACATATGTTAAACACTAAACATGTGTTTGATTGGACTTTTTTTTCATGAAAAATATTTTTATCACAATTTTTTCACCAATTGTAGCGTGTGATAGCTTATATTATCCAAGAATTTTTTTTTTCCAAAAAATTATAATTTTTTATATTTTCCTCCAAAATGGTGGAAAATGAAACTTATCCAATTCATAAGACAATATCATTTTCTATGAAAAATGATATTTTTCGTGGAAACTAATGATAATCAAATACCAAATTAAGTTTTTCATTAATTGTTTTTAAAATTTCATGAATTTTTTTTCCTAGGAAAATAATTTAGTGGAAATAAATTATTTTTCACATATTTTTCACCTTGCAATCAAACGCACCATAAACTTAATTAACTTACCATATTTTCTAATTTATAATTATAAATAATATAATTATTATACTATTAAAATATTTTTGCTGATATCTTCAAATAGAATCTAATATTGAATATATTTATTATTATATTCTTTTGATTAATAAAATAATATTTAAATAATTTGACAGAAATTAATAGAGTAACATCAAAATTTCTAAAATTAAAATATAAATAATATAACGTAAATGTTATATTTAAAAAAACATAAACAAGTATATCAAAATTTAAAATAATATTAAATAATATAAAATAATATTATATTATATCGGTAAATAATATTAATAACATAAGGTTAATGTATATGATTATATTAAATAGTTGTAAAAAAAATAATGTAGAAATAAATAATTGTTGTTTATTATTTGTGGATAGATGGGTTGGAGATGTAAAATTTTGAGGATATCATAATATAGGAATATTTCTTTTTGAGTCCTCAAATTGAGGGAACTTTTGAGGACGGGTTGGAGATGGCCTTAGACTTATATTTCACTTTTTGTTACGAAAAATATTTATTTTGTCACGAAAAACTGTCGTCAAATATTTTTTGACACGCCCCGGTTCCATGGATAAGGAACCGAGACACGTGGCAATGGCCAGCAGTGTACTTCGGCGGGCATTTAAATCTAATGGGCCCGTCGGAGTACACTTAAGCTGTGCAGTACAATTAATAACCCATCACATAACACAAGTATACTCAATCTAAATCTCATCCACAGGCAGCAATATAAGAGCACAATAGAAGTAAATACAACGACTAATGTGCAGGAAGGAAATATCCAAATAAGTATCAAGTACAAATACTAGATTAGTCACACAGGGACAAACCCGCTAGTACAAATATACTGGAATGAAAGTAAGCAATAAGATAACTTGGGACGGCAGCAGGTAACTAGGTAATGATACTGTCCCAAGGAAAGAGTCACTACCAGCGATCAGGCGAAGTCCTCAGGAATGACCTCGTCCTCGGCAGTGACTACAGCTGCTGGATGGATGCCCGGTCCGTACTCCTCCGGGTAATCCTCGTAACCTACACCTGGAAGGGAACCAGGTCCTCAGAGGAACGTAACAAGGTACAGAAATATAACATACCAAGTAAACAGATAGTACAAGTGAAGCAACAGGGTAATCTAACCTAACCAAACAAGTGTGACACAGTTTAAAGACAATGTTCGACGCGTGGGCTGTCCAAAATAAAACCGTAGCTCCGAACACAGAGACACACGGGTCGTACCGTAGCTCCGAGCACAGAGACACACGGGTGTTACCACTACACTATAATACAGGATCACTAAATATACATATATAAGCGCGTACAGAGTAGCCCAAACGTCTAGTAACTGTCTTCCCCTTCCCAAGTGGTCAACGATTGTGCGCTGAACCTGAACCTCTAACTACAGTCTCGACACACAGAAATAACTCAACAGACGTGACCCTAAGGTCGTCCCAGTCTCTGGTCATGATGTCAGTATCAGAAAACAGGAATCTGGCACGATCACGGTGTATAAGTGTGTCCTGGGGTGTCGATGTACTCAGGTACGTGCATCGAGGTGCTAGGAAGCATCTAGCAATTATTCTAAGACGTTACGTCGAATGTTAACAAAATTACGCGCACGAAGTACATAAAGAACAACAAATATCTGTAAACTGAAATACAGGGTGGTAAGGTACACTTGCCTGCGTGTGGTTGCTGATGTCGGGGATCTGGTACCGCGTCCAAGTCCTCGGGTCCCGCAGTACCTAGAGATGAGATACAAACCAGAATCAATAATCTATTCTACGATAGACAGGGATGCTACACACATCTACAACTAAACTCAGTCTCAGCTACGACTCACAGAGACAAGTCACTAGGGGGGTTGACCACAGTTGACTATCGGTTCGATGGTCAAATCAGCTAATCATCGGTACACTCTCCTCGATTTAATTATCCGTAAATAAACTAACATTTTTCCACCATATACGATACATCCTGATTAGTTGGCTCAAAGGTCAAAACTCTATTCTCCTCGAGTACATATCTTAATTAAATCATGATAATTTATGTAGAAGCCAACCCTAATTTCCATCCAAGTACCACATCCAAATCCAACTTCATAAAACATAAGTTACAAGGTCACAACACTAAATAAACCCTAAAATATGTTAACACCACCTCAAGTCATTAAAATCCATATTCGCATTAATCATCATTAGCCTTAGCCAATATAAACCTTAATCCCGTAGTTCAAGTATTACACTACACTAATCATTTATATCATCACTACATAAACACTAGAAATATATTAAACCGCATTAAACACAACCTCATCCATATTCATATTTAATCATCATTAACCTCAACCTATAAATACCTCAACCATATATTTCAATTACCACATTACACTAGCCATCCACATATATAATCCAAAAACCATAGCTAGCATTTCACATATATAAACACCATCCTATTTAACCAAAACAAATCTGGAAATTAAATGAAGATAGGGGGAGAGTCGACCTTGACGACGACGGTGCCGGGTACGACCGGAGAAGGTGGCCGGGGGTGGTGGTGAAGAGGTAAGGGTGGTGGTGATGATGGTGGTAGTGTAGGTTGGATAGGGAGGTGATGGTGGTGGTAGTGTAGGCTGGATAGGGAGGTGGCCGGGGGTGGTAGTGTAGGCTGGATAGGGAGGTGGCCGGGGGACGGCTCAGTCCAGCGCGGGGGAGAACGATGCTGCGGACCGGTCGGTCGGGGTCGCACTGGGCGGTAGGGTGAGGTGCACCGCTGGGAGAGACGCACAACCGCGGGGTCTGGGTGCACAGTGTCGGCGGTCGGCTGCTGCACAGTGGGGGAGCTGCGCCGGTCGGGTGGTCAGGGGAGAACGCACAGCGGTCGGCGGTGAAGTCAGGCGGGAAGGTCGGTGGGTCGGCTGAAGTCGGCCGGAGTGGGGAGAGTCTTCTTCAGTGAGAAGAAGAGAGAAGAAGTAAAGAAAGAAGAAAAATAGGAATGGAGGAAGAAGAAGCTTGCATGAAGAATAAATGGAGGAGGAGAGAGAAAGAGGGGGGAGTTTTCCTTGGGATTATGGCCGGTGGTGTGTTATGAGGGTGGGGTGAGGTGATGTTTTATAGGGGATTGGGAATATGATGGAGGGTGGCGATGTTACCATTCAAAAATAGAGGGTGGAGATTTGTCATGAAGAAATGTTGATTTCTTCGTGAAGGGTGGTGAGTGGATGGGTGAACATAGGACCCCATTTTGTGACCTCTCCATTGTTCATGGCCAATAGGGTGATGACACATAAATTCATTAATTGCAACTTAGCCCCTTAAATTCGAGAAATTGCATGAATACATAAAATGACACAAAAATTGTGGAGAAAATTGTGTTTAGTAATTTTCATGGTGAGAGGGTGTTGTGCGTTAGGCACGGATTTAATTAAATGGCATTAGGATTAATTAAGGGTTAAAAATATGATTAGGGAAAATGGGTATCCCTGATAAAATAGAAATAAAGTGTCCCTCAATTTTAAATTAAATGGGGCACTTGGGTCGAAATTCGGAAATGACGCAAAGGTCAAAAATGGTGGAGGCTTGGAGTCAGTCTTGGACCCTTTAGTTGGTCCGGCTCAACGGGTTAAGTTGGTATCTCAAAATTTAGGGTAACGACACAGGTGTCCGACACGAAATTAAATATGGGTTACGATTTTCAGAAAGTTGAGCAATTAATTTAGAGCACAACAAAAACTGATTTTATGAAGACGGAAAGGTCCAGTGCCTAATTTGGCGAGTCAAGTCAAAAGTACAAAAGCCCGATGAAATTTATGGGCTGATATTGGGCTCCGATTAATTTAGGAATGATAGGGCGCGCCAAGGGTTTTAATTAAATAAATTAAATACCAGATAAAATTATCTCCACTCTAAACCTCGACATCTGCTATCAAAACCATATTTTTCCAAATCCACCCTAACTATCTACAGAATAAATCGAGGAAGTTTACATTTTTCGTGACAAAAAATGTGATGTAAGTCTAATAAACATAAGAAGTGGAATGTAAGTCTAAAATTAAATTATGAAGTGGGACGAAAATAAAATAAAAAATTATTTTTAAATTACAATTTTTATCGATTTTTGTTCCGCGTTTGAAATGTTAAAAAATTGAGAGAAACAAAATGAATACATAAGATGAAAAAGTAAATTATTGGATAAGTCTTAGTTAGTAAGAATATGCCAGTTCTCTCATTGAGAGGTACTAGGGTCCAGTTAGAAGTCTTGATAAGAGGGCTTAAAAGCACCTAGTGTTCGCAGTCTCTCTGTGTCGTTAAGCGACACATCTTCGGTCTAGTGGCTAATTGCTTTTTTTGGTCGAAGCGCGAATTCCCCCACTTCAAGCGCTTCTCTTGTTAGTTAGAGAGACAACCCTATCTTGTTGGTTCTTCTTCTTTCGAACCTTAACCATGAAAGTAAAAAAATTACACTTCTTTGACTGTTTGAAATATAGTGGAGTCTCTTTTCAATCCTACGAGTGGTCCGACTGGAAAAAGTGTGAAATGAGAACTTCGAGATCAAATAAGGAATCTGGCTTTCTATTCCTTGCGGCTATTTTCGAACTTTCTTTCCCTTTCACAATTCTTGCGATTCTCGGCCCGGCGCGAAGCGTGGTTATGTACATGTTCTGACTCGCCGGTCATTTCTACATGTGAGACCTTGTATACATATTTCTCACATACTAGATTCCCGAGGGTCTCTCCTCCTTGCTTTCATGCATAGTAGACTAACAAGCTGAAAGGTACAAAATTAAGCTTTAGACAAGGATCCAATAACAAAAATAACTGGGACTAGGGTTTCAAATTTATTAGTAATAGTATCTATTAGAAATGAATTCTCTAACATTTGATTCCGAATTTTTCTTACTATTTTCATTTTTAGATGAAAAATAAGAAGCGGGTCCATTAGAAACTTGAAAAACGATAATTAGGTTGCGCCATATAAGAGTCAGGGGGGCTTCTTTTGATGATCCCTCCGTACGAATGGCAGCATCCCCTTTCTCAAGGACCTATAGGTCGAGGAATCCAATCTGACTTGACTGGCCAATGTAATCACCTGAAAATTTTAAGAATTTTTAAATTTAATTTTCTGGAATTTAATTAGCATTTTCTGTAATTTTTTAAACCAATAAATTAATGTAGTCTGATTTAAAATAAATTTTTAAAAGATAATAAATAATATTAAAATGTGATGAAAATTATATTTTCTAGTGTAAAATTAAAAACCAGGCATGGGATATTTTTCCGGAAATTTATTGGATCCCGGATGAATTTTTAAAGCATTAAAAACTATTGTTAAAATTTAACTGATTATTTAAACCAATATATTAGACCAAACCCAAACCCTGAGATTGAACCGGACCGGACCGGCCGGTCTGACCAACCCGGACCGCTCAAGCTAGCGGGTCGGATCCGGGTCAGACCCGACCCGCCAGCACCCGACCCGACCCGTTTAAAACCCTAACCCCTGAATCCCGATCGGCCCGACTCTTCACCTGGACGGCGGCCGTTTCCGCCGCCGTGGCCGCCGGCCGACCCCTCGGTTCACCTCCCCCGTACCCGGCGACCCATCCCCTTCAGTTTCCGGCCAACCCCCGACGTCTCCTCTCCCTATTCCCCTCTATTTAAACCCAGACCACCCGCCGGATTTTCCCCCTTGCCCTTTTCTTCTCCGGCGAGCTCCGAGATAACGGCCGTCTCCTCCACCACCTCCAGACTCCGGCGCCACCGCCCAGACCCCCGGACCCGTCCGCAGTACCTCCAGCGACCACCCGCCGGACCCCAGGACCTCGGCCGAAGACTCAGTCGAACCCGACTCTATATTTCCTCCGTCCAGTCGACGTCCGGCCACCCACGGTACCAGGACCGACCACCCAGAACCTGTGCCGCCTTCGCCCGCACTCCAGGCCGACTCCAGCAGACACGGACACGATCCAGAACGCGAGTATGAGCCTGGACACGATCGAACACAGGATCCATAAGAACCGGACACAGCCCTAGTTCAGACGCGTGTCGGACACGATTTGTACTTGATTTTCAGGCCGTGTTCAGGTACCCATAACTTCCTACTCGTAACCCCGTTTTCGATTCCGTCTATTGCGTTGCGAAGCCTGTATGACCCTCTCGGTGCCCATGCAAGGACCGCTACTCGTATTCCAACCCCAGGCAAGTGTACCTTGCCATAAATTGCAGTTTATTAGTTCATTTTGTTCTCTTGCTTTATTTTCTGTGACTATTGTACATGCTATAACCTAGGACCGTATGACATACTTAGCGTCCGATTACAGTCGGGTGCCAACCCGTACGCGGAGTTGTGTACGTCATTTAGTGATGGACATTCGAGACCCTTTACATTATCGTGCTTGTTTATCAAGTACATTATAACCTAGGACACTTGACACCATACATTGACAGAATCTTCCTGAGATATTCAAGGTGATTCTGAGTAGGATACAGGATGGACATAGTTATTATATTCTTAGATTATGACTATTGCATTAGCTCTGATCTCACGTGACATGGACATGAGACGTGTGGTTACATTGGGTGGGGAGAGACACACAGGCTACAGGCTGTTATATATATACATACTACTATTGTGAGGTTGTAGACTCTCGAGCAGAGCTAGACCCATTACTAGATATTGCTGCTACCGGCTCCCTGACACAGAGCTTGTAGCAGTCTCAGCCTGAGTACTAGTGTTGCTCTTAGTTGCATTTTCACATAGATGGTTATGTAGTTACCCTGCTTATTTCATTTTCTATTTTACTGTATCTATTTTGGCTTGTATTATTTGTACCTTGCTATGTCCCCTGAGGACCTGGAATGGATGATGTCCCCAGGTTTAGCAGAAGAACATTATCCCGAGGTTTACGGGACAGGAGCTGAAGCTGTACCAGAAGCTGTTGTTGAAGGAGAACCAAACTTAGAAGCAGAGGTAATGGCTGAAGACTTTTCTTGAGATTATGATATTTGTACTCATCAGATACTTATTTTTGGACTCCTTTGTTCTGGTCTAATAAACCAGTGTTTTTAGACTTTTATCGGGTTGTTCCCCGACATACTTTGCTGAGACTGGACATTGATGTACTTTCTTTATTTGATGTTGATCTTATTATTCTGTGTGTGGATGAGATTAGTTTTTGATTTATTGTTGTAGACCTATATTACAGCTTAAGTATGCCCGATGGATCCATTAAATTGGGTTGTCCATCGGTGTGTACTGCTGGCCATTGCCACATGACTAGTCCCTCGATATTTTGGGACTGGGGCGTGACAGCCAACAAGGCCTATGTTTAATCTGAAATGCCCCTTTTTGCCTTCGCCTTCCGATAGCCGAGCAGCTGGTTCGCTAAGGTCCGATTCGGATCCCTCCGTTGTTTCCCTTTCTTCCCAAACCTTTTCCTCGAAATTAAAAAGAAGATGGTACACTCGAATTGTATTATTTAAGTACTTATTGCGAGAGCCTTCTTTTAATGATCCCACTTCACCTTCAGGAGTAGGCGATGAACCAGACTCTGGGCCAGCCGAGCCCCTCTGAATTAGTGTTGGCTTTGATGACTCAAGGTGAATCTTAGGGAAAGGAGAGTGAGGGAAAGAGGGCGCTTGCTTCGCCTCACTCCGCTCGCCTGTATTTGCTCTGGCAGCTCGTGTCACGCCCCAGTCCCAAAATATCGAGGGACTAGACAAGTGGTAATGGCCAGCAGCACACACTGATGGACAAACCCAATTTAATGGATCCACCAGGGCGTACTTAAGCTGTAACAACAATAAATAGGTCTAATGATACAAGTCACAATCTATTCTAATCTCATCCACAACAGATAATCACAGATCAAATGCCAGAATAAGTGCAAATAAATATAATCTGACATATCTCAATAAAAGTGTCTCGGGAAATAACCCGAGAATAAGTCTGATACATCAATACAATAGACAGGAAATAAAGTAACTAAAAATAGAAATTACTGAGTATATAAAGCCAATACTTAGGAGAAGTCCTCTGGCACAATCTCGTCCTCGGGCTCTGGTACTACTCCAATGTATGCACCTGTTCCTGCTTCTGCTAATGCTCCGGTCCCGTATACCTCAGGATAGATCTCGTCTGCTAATACTGGGGACATAATCCGGATCCAGGTTCTCAGGGGACATAGCAAGGTACAAAATAACTCATGCCGAAAATAAATACAGTGAAATAGTAAATGCAACAAATAGGGTAAATATGTAACCATCTATGTGAAATGCAAGTGAGAGCATAACTAGAACTCAGGCTGAGACCACTACAAGCTCTGTGTCGGGGAGCCGGTAGCAGAGATACCGCTAGTAGAGTGCCTAGCTCTGATATAGAGTCTGAGGCCTCACAATAAATATAAAACTAGTAGAGTGCCTAGCTCTGATGTAGAATCTAAGGCCTCACCATAATAAATATATATAAATCAGCCTGTAGCCTGTGTGTCTCTCCCCATCCAATATAATCACACGTCTCATGTCCACGATGTCTCATGTCCATGTCACGTAAGATCATATCTAATGGAGCAAGTCATATAATGTCTATGAATATAATGTCTATGTCATAAAACCTGTATCCGATACAGAATCACCATGAATATCTCAGGAAGATTCTGTTTCATGAATAGTTTCAAGTGTCCTGGGTTATGATGTACTTGATAATGCAAGCACGAGAATAAAAAGGGTGTCGATATCCATCTCTAGGTGACGTTACACAACTCCGCGTACGGTGTTGGCACCCGACTATTAATCGAACGCTAAGTAAAGTCACACGGTCCTAGGTTAAGCATGTACAAGATATAAATAAATCAAGAAAATATGTAGCAAGAACTGCAATGTTGGCAAGGTACACTTGCCTGGGGTTTGAATACCAACAGTTGTCCCTGTATCAGTTGATCATGTAGGTACTCCTCCAAAAGCTGAAATAAACATCACCAACAGTCTCAGAAAATATCAAATAGATAAAAACGTCTGCCCTTAAGTCCAATTTGGACACAGGAGCAAAAATGACAGTTCCGGGTCAAAGCGGGGTCCACATGTGGGCCACTTTGCACCGAAAAATATGTCAGGGTCAAAGATCTCCAAATTCGTCAAACTTAGTGTCAACAAGTCAAGAACGATGATACGAACCCAACGGAACTTCCAGAATTAGATTCTGATGAGCTGATCACAAAATTGCCCGTCAGGTGGAGCCGCGGGACCCACGATACGTAATTTTGTCAACGTTCTCAGAATCGAACCAAACTTGGGTCACAGGACCAGCGTAATGCTACGAGTCCGATAGCGCAAGTTTCGTTTCGATCCGACGTGTGTACACAAAGTTACGACGTGTTCCAGAACAGGCGGATACGGGACGTTGTCGGTGGATACGCGTTGATTTCGGTGTGCACGCACATCCAAATCAACTTCTGCAAAATCTTGCACGTCTGTATCAACGACGCACACGTTTCGGTAAAGACCGCGTGCGACCAAGGTATCCCATTTGGCGGGGCGCACTCAGTTCCTTGGTGAAACAGGGCGTTGGTTTTCCTATTTTTGGATCGCGGTTTGCGATCACCACAGGACGCGACGCACCGAGCGGGTTGCATGGACATCGAGAGGGTTACACAGCCTACATGTCACAACTGACGAAACCGAAAATGGGACAACGAGGAGAGAGAACGGGTTACCTGAACAGGGCTCCGTGGAACTGGGTTCTTTGTGTCCGCGAGTCGTCTTAACACACCGACACGGGGATGTGCCGTGTCCGGGCTGTGTCCGGTCTAGGTTTAGGGTTTCGAGGTCTGCCGGAGATGGAGGATCGTCGAGGTTGGTGGTGGTACTGGGCTGGGCAGGGCACGGCGAGGCGGCTGGGAGTCATCGTGGGCTGCGAGGCTGGGAGAGGGCGGCGGAGGAAGGTGGAGTCGGGGAAGGAGGAAGAGGGGAGATGGGGGCTCGGAGGAGTTCGTCGAGGACGAAGGGGCTGTGGCGGAGTCGAAGTTCTGGGTGGCGGAGGACGGCGCTGGAGATGGTGGCCGAGGGGAGAGGTTCGTCGGGCGAAGAAGGAAGTTGGGGTTTTAGGGCGTCGGGGGTGATCGGAGCGGGGGAGGAAGACGAGGGAGGAGGGCGGCTAGGGCGTCGGGGTTTGGGAGCTCATCGAAGGAGCGGGGAGGAGGTAGGCGGAGAGGCGAGAGAGATTAAGGTGTCCGGCCGGTGGAGCGTTGAAGTCGAGGCGAATAAATATGGCCGGAATAGTGATTCCGGTTAGATTAGGATTAGGGTTTCGGTGAGGGTCGGGTCGGGTTTTGGTTGGGTTTGGGTCGGGTAGGCAGGATCCGACCTGTTAGAGTCTAGGAGCGGTCCGGTTCGGTTGGACCGGGTTCAGCCCGGTTCAAACCGGTTTGAGCCCGGTTCAACCCGGTTTGTTTGGGTTTAATTAAATATAGGGTTTTTAGGGTTTTAAAAATATTTTCGGAGTCCAATAAATTCACAGAAAATTACCCTATGTCCAGTTTTCCATTTTAAACCCAAAAATATTATTTTTATAATATTTTAATATTAATTAACATCAATTAAAAATTTATTTAATTACGAAATACCTTAGTTTTAATTCCAGAAATTACAGAAAATTGTGAGAAAATGTTTTAAAAATATTCTAAAAAATCAGGGTGATGACAACTCGACCTTGTGCTCCTTTCTTAAAAGCACCTAGTGTTCGCAGTCTCTCTATGTCGTTAAGCGACACATCTTCGGTCTAGTGGCTAATTGCTTTTTTTGGTCGAAGCGCGAATTCCCCCACTTCAAGCGCTTCTCTTGTTAGTTAGAGAGACAACCCTATCTTGTTGGTTCTTCTTCTTTCGAACCTTAACCATGAAAGTAAAAAAATTACACTTCTTTGACTGTTTGAAATATAGTGGAGTCTCTTTTCAATCCTACGAGTGGTCCGACTGGAAAAAGTGTGAAATGAGAACTTCGAGATCAAATAAGGAATCTGGCTTTCTATTCCTTGCGGCTATTTTCGAACTTTCTTTCCCTTTCACAATTCTTGCGATTCTCGGCCCGGCGCGAAGCGTGGTTATGTACATGTTCTGACTCGCCGGTCATTTCTACATGTGAGACCTTGTATACATATTTCTCACATACCAGATTCCCGAGGGTCTCTCCTCCTTGCTTTCATGCATAGTAGACTAACAAGCTGAAAGGTACAAAATTAAGCTTTAGACAAGGATCCAATAACAAAAATAACTGGGACTAGGGTTTCAAATTTATTAGTAATAGTATCTATTAGAAATGAATTCTGTAACATTTGATTCCGAATTTTTCTTACTATTTCCATTTTTAGATGAAAAATAAGAAGCGGGTCCATTAGAAACTTGAAAAACGATAATTAGGTTGCGCCATATAAGAGTCAGAGGGGCTTCTTTTGATGATCCCTCCGTACGAATGGCAGCATCCCCTTTCTCAAGGACCTATAGGTCGAGGAATCCAATCTGACTTGACTGGCCAATGTAATCACCTGAAAATTTTAAGAATTTTTAAATTTAATTTTCTGGAATTTAATTAGCATTTTCTGTAATTTTTTAAACCAATAAATTAAGGTAGTCTGATTTAAAATAAAATTTTAAAAGATAATAAATAATATTAAAATGTGATAAAAATTATATTTTCTAGTGTAAAATTAAAAACCAGGCATGGGGTATTTTTCCGGGAATTTATTGGATCCCGGATGAATTTTTAAAGCATTAAAAACTATTGTTAAAATTTAACTGATTATTTAAACCAATATATTAGACCAAACCCAAACCCTGAGATTGAACCGGACCGGACCGGCCGGTCTGACCAACCCGGACCGCTCAAGCTAGCGGGTCGGATCCGGGTCAGACCCGACCCGCCAGCACCCGACCCGACCCGTTTAAAACCCTAACCCCTGAATCCCGATCGGCCCGACTCTTCACCTGGCCGACGGCCGTTTCCGCCGCCGTGGCCGCCGGCCGACCCCTCGGTTCACCTCCCCCGTACCCGGCGACCCATCCCCTTCAGTTTTCGGCCAACCCCCGACGTCTCCTCTCCCTATTCCCCTCTATTTAAACCCAGACCACCCGCCGGATTTTCCCCCTTGCCCTTTTCTTCTCCGGCGAGCTCCGAGATAACGGCCGTCTCCTCCACCACCTCCAGACTCCGGCGCCACCGCCCAGACCCCCAGACCCGTCCGCAGTACCTCCAGCGACCACCCGCCGGACCCCAGGACCTCGGCCGAAGACTCAGTCGAACCCGACTCTATATTTCCTCCGTCCAGTCGACGTCCGGCCACCCACGGTACCAGGACCGACCACCCAGAACCTGTGCCGCCTTCGCCCGCACTCCAGGCCGACTCCAGCAGACACGGACACGATCCAGAATGCGAGTATGAGCCTGGACACGATCGAACACAGGATCCATAAGAACCGGACACAGCCCTAGTTCAGACGCGTGTCGGACACGATTTGTACTTTGTTTTTAGGCCGTGTTCAGGTACCCATAACTTCCTACTCGTAACCCCGTTTTCGATTCCGTCTATTGCGTTGCGAAGCCTGTATGACCCTCTCGGTGCCCATGCAAGGACCGCTACTCGTATTCCAACCCCAGGCAAGTGTACCTTGCCATAAATTACAGTTTATTAGTTTATTTTGTTCTCTTGCTTTATTTTTTGTGACTATTGTACATACTATAACCTAGGACCGTATGACATACTTAGCGTCCGATTACAGTCGGGTGCCAACCCGTACGCGGAGTTGTGTACGTTATTTAGTGATGGACATTCGAGACCCTTTACATTATCGTGCTTGTTTATCAAGTACATTATAACCTAGGACACTTGATACCATACATTGACAGAATCTTCCTGAGATATTCAAGGTGATTCTGAGTAGGATACAGGATGGACATAGTTATTATATTCTTAGATTATGACTGTTGCATTAGCTCTGATCTCACGTGACATGGACATGAGACGTGTGGTTATATTGGGTGGGGAGAGACACACAGGCTACAGGCTGTTATATATATATATACTACTATTGTGAGGTTGTAGACTCTCGAGCAGAGCTAGACCCATTACTAGATATTGCTGCTACCGGCTCCCCGACACAGAGCTTGTAGCAGTCTCAGCCTGAGTACTAGTGTTGCTCTTAGTTGCATTTTTACATAGATGGTTATGTAGTTACCCTGCTTATTTCATTTTCTATTTTACTGCATCTATTTTGGCTTGTATTATTTGTACCTTGCTATGTCCCCTGAGGACCTGGAATGGATGATGTCCCAGGTTTAGCAGAATAACATTATCCCGAGGTTTACGGGACAGGAGCTGAAGCTGTACCAGAAGCTGTTGTTGAAGGAGAACCTAACTTAGAAGCAGAGGTGATGGCTGAAGACTTTTCTTGAGATTATGATATTTGTACTCATCAGATACTTATTTCTGGACTCCTTTGTTCTGGTCTGATGAACCAGTATTTTTAGACTTTTATCGGGTTGTTCCCCGACATACTTTGCTGAGACTGGACATTGATGTACTTTCTTTATTTGATGTTGATCTTATTATTCTGTGTGTAGATGAGATTAATTTTTGACTTATTGTTGTAGACCTATATTACAGCTTAAGTATACCCGATGGATCCATTAAATTGGGTTGTCCATCGGTGTGTACTGCTGGCCATTGCCACGTGACTAGTCCCTCGATATTTTGGGACTGGGGCGTGACATGGTTTTTGTGGTGGCCCATGCAGGTCTACGACAAATTGTTTGGTTCCAACTTAGGGGCCAAACAAACCTGTAAAAGGATAGGATAGGTTATAGGATCTCATCCATATTTGTTGAATCGTTTTGAAACTCAATATCGCATTCGAATTAAGTACTTGATTTGCATCCTGCTTGACTCTACTAAACGTTCTCATAAAGTTTATTTTGAATGCAGAAAGATGGATCCAAGAAATAAAGATGAAATTCCTTTGAGTACACCACAAGACGATGTGGTTACCTATGGAGATGGAGTTACACCAGAGAACAGAGGTCAATCCTCTAAAAGTGGACAAGCTGAGCAGCATAACTCAAGGTTCAGGCGTGATGATATCCCACCACCGCCGCAGTTCACTCCACAGATGCCTGCATTTCCACCTGGGCAAGCAATTGACGGGCAGCAAATGTTCCAGATATTTTATGCCATGATGCAAGCTCAACAACAAGTTCAACAGGAGGCGCAGCGTCAGGAGGCAGAGAACCTGAGAACCAGCCTAGTAAATGCATTAGAGCAGGCAAACCCGCAAGCTAGGCAACCAGCGACGGGGTCTATCACTGATTTCCGTCAACTCAAGCCCCGTACCTTTTCGGGCAAGGAAGGACCAACTGAAGTGCATGAATGGCTCACAAACACACAACATCAGTTGGAAGCAGCTGAACTTCCGTGGGAAAGATGGATGACTGCTGTCCGAATGCAACTGACGGACAACGCGCACCACTGGTGGCTAGCTGAAGAGAGGAGGCTCGGACATGACCGAGTCATTTGGGAAGAGTTCTCCAGACTCTTCCAAGAGATGTATATCCCAGCCGTTGCTAGATCAGAACTCAGAGACAAATTTAACCGCCTCATCCAGGGCAACATGACGGTGGAGGAGTATAATGCAGAATTCATTCGCCTGAGTCGTTTCGCCCCTTCTCTAATTCCTACCAAAGAAGAGAAGGCGGAGAAGTTCTTTGACGGACTCAGGTTCGAGCTTCAGAGGTTGATTGGATCTGTTGCACCTACATCGTACAACGACGTCCTTGCTGCAGCACGACGCATGGAGCGCATCACCAGGAGGGAGTCAAGTCTGAAGCGGCCATTTACCTCAGTACCATCCAAGGCAGCACAAGGGGATTCTACAAAGTAACTCCAGAGGAATCTACCGCAGAGAGCAGCACCAAGAACCCTATCTACTTGTCATTTCTGCGGCAAGTTGGGTCACATTGAAAAGGAGTGCAGACGCAAATTAGGACTGTGCCTGGTTTGCGGATCCAACCAGCATCTATCCAGGGATTGCTCAGAACGCCGAGAGGGAACACCACGACTAGCTCTACTTGCACCAAGGCCAGATTATCCAGCAGTGGGAGCACAGCAGACGGGAGTTGGAGGAGTCAGACCACTAGCTCCAGGAGGATATCAGCCGTGACCACCATTGCCACCTGAGGCAGCACTATTCCAGCAGGCTCGTCAGCAGAGGGGTCTAGCTCAGGGACGAGGTCAGACATTTGCATTGACTGTTCAGGAAGAAGCTATTGCTGGAGAAGTTATAGCAGGTACCATTTTAGTAGCTTCATTACCTGCTGTAGCTTTATTTGATTCTGGGATATCACACTCATTCATAGCTGCTAGCTTCGTAGCCACCCATAGAGTAGCTACTACACCCCTTCCAAAAACTAAGAGAATTCTTACGGAAGGTGGAATTATACCGGTTAGTGATATCTGTAGATCATGTTCGGTAGTAGTCTGTGGAAGAGAAATACGAGCCCAATTTCTGATCTTTTTTATGCCTGACTATGATGTTGTACTTGGTATGGACTGGTTAAGTCAGTATCATGATACTCTTGATTGTCGGCTTAGAAAAGTTATATTCAGACCAACTGGACACTCAGAGTTTGAATTTCTTCGAGGAGCTGTAGAGTAGGGTGTTCAGCCAACTCTTAGGGTATTATCTGTAGAAGGGGAGTCAAGTTACCCAAGAGTTATCTCAGAGTTTGTGGATGTATTTTCCGACGATCTTCCAGATTTACCACCTGATCGAGAAATAGAATTCACCATAGACTTAACTCCAAGAGTAGAGCCTATCACTTCATCTGTATACCGGCTAGCACCTAAGGAGTTAGTGGAGTTGAAGAAGCAAGTTGATGAACTTCTGGAGAAGGGTTTCATCCAGCCCAGTGTATCACCTTGGGGAGCACCTATACTTTTTGTACCGAAGAAGGATGGAACAGTTCGCCTGTGCATTGATTACAGGGCGTTAAACGCTGTGACCATTAAGAACCGGTATCCCTTGTCATGACCCAATTCCGTAGAATCAAATGAGGCGTCCCCCGAATCGTGATTGCCGTGCGGGCCTGGGTTTGCGCCCGCACAAGGCTTTAATGATTTTCATAGCAAGCACATATTCAGAGTACGCAGATAAATTGAAACACATATTTGAAACATAGAAAAGTTCTCTTTATTGATAATGGACATCTATTACAAACTCCTGAACGAGTCAGCTAATATGCCGAATGGTTTACAAAAGTATTAACTCAAAATGAGATAACAGTCCTGTACATTACATCCCTTTATAAACTCAAAATGATAAAGACCTCCAGGCTGGAGGATAGCTTTGCCACGGAGCTGCATTTGTGTATGAAGAGTTGCAGCTTCGGGCTTCAAAAGGCTTCGAGGCACGGTGAAGATGCGCCAATAGCTGGACTGGATCGGGTAGACGACTTTGGCTCCTCGCTCGGTTCGCCTTAGTGCGGAGAACCTGTTTCAACGAGGGTCAGCATATCGAAACATGCTGGTGAAGGTGAGCTAGCCTGACTATACCAATCAACACGTTGTTTTGATGAAGCATGCATATTTGTGGGTTTCTATTCTTGCCTTAGTTCATTTACAAGTAAGCAGCATATAGAATTTACTGAAATGAACGTGCCACCGTTCGGTGGATTTTACCTGCCCATCTGAATTACCTGCACAATACTTACCATGCCTTCCCTGCCACGAAGACACAAGTTAGTTTGCAACAGGTTTAAATATACAATAGATCACTGGCGTTGCCATAAAGGACACTAGTCATAGACGAGAATAGGTTGCAGCGAAAGTACAGTGGGTGCTACAAGCCATTCCGTCTAGTACAGTTGACTATACAGTAGGGTTCCGTCCGGACCGGATCGGTGCCAGTGCCCCAGCGACCGTCCGCAGGAACCAGTTACCTTGTGCACAAGTTGTCCGTGATCGAACAGTTCGTTTACTAAGTTAACAGTTCATGCAGTTGAGGCAAACAGTAGTACGGGACAGTCGGTATTGCATGATTCATTTAACATAGCCTCATTGAACAGTTTAATGCATACAAGATGTTCTATACTTAGCACAATTCATAGAACAGTTATAAACGAACTAGCATACAGTATGATAACAGTTCACAGTTGGTTGACAAGCATAAGAACCAAGTCTATTCTCTTTTATCTTGGTTTCTTTTATTATTACTTGGTATCGTTTGATCGGGGCATAGAAGAGTGCAGATTTATTAGATGTGAAGCTTGGAAGCAGGGCTAGCTAATCGGATTGGTAGCCACTCACTTAGATGGTTGGAAGGAGAAGGAAAGAGGCGCTTCACGACTCCGCTCGCAAGCCGTATACTGCTCGTTCACCTGCACACGAACAGCTCGATTAATATTCCTTCCTCTCTTTCCAATCTCGGAATAGAAGTGCAAGTCAATGAACGAAAATAATGAAAAGTATCGAAACCGTTCAAGGAAAACAAGCAAATCCCAAAACCAACTCAAAGCACGAAAGCAACAAGCGACATCGAAAACTGAGGCAATAAAAGATAGCAGCGGAGAGGTCCCTCCTGACTCTGCCGCTAAGCCGATCCTTGGGGCGCAGTCCACTGAATATGGGAATCGATTCTGAAGAAACAAATCCATAACGAGGACGAGTTCTTAATTCAATCTATCCCGATCGAACGATATCGTCTTGTGTTTCTTAGCCGCGCTCTCCGCACCGGGAGAACGGGGCACTACATCCCTTGCCATGCATTGATGACTTATTTGATCAATTGAGTGGAGCTAGGGTATTTTCGAAGATTGACCTTAGATCCGGTTATCACCAGATTAGGGTGAGGAAGGAAGATATCCCGAAGACAGCATTCAGGACTAAGTATGGACACTATAAGTTCTTAATAATGCCGTTTGGTTTAACCAACGTGCCTGCTGTGTTCATGAGCTTGATGAACTGAGTCTTCCATTAATACTTGGACAAATTTGTTGTTGTGTTTATTGATGACATTCTGGTATATTCCAAACGCCACGAAGAGCACGAGGAGCATCTCAGAATCGTGCTAGAGACGTTGAGGCATGAGAAGCTTTATGCTAAAGTAAATGTGAGTTTTGCATGGATAGGGTGCCATTCTTAGGGCATATTATCTCAGGAGAAGGACTATCAGTTGATCCAGAGAAGGTTGATGCCATTGAGACTTGGCCTACACCGACATCAGTTGCTGAGGTGAGGAGTTTTCTAGGACTTGCTGGATATTACAGAAGGTTCGTAGAAAATTTCTCAAGGATTGCGGAGCCAATGACGAAGTTGACACGAAAATATCAGGACTTTGCATGGACAGAAGAATGTCAGATGGCCTTTGAAGAATTGAAGAGGCATCTAACAACAGCACCAGTCTTGACTCTTCCTTCAGGGTCAGGCGGTTTTGTTGTTTATAGCGATGCGTCAGGTAATGGCCTAGGATGTATTTTGATGCAACATGGCAAAGTTATTGCTTATGCATCAAGACAATTGAAGGTACATGGGAAGAACTACCCAACGCATGATCTGGAGCTAGCTGCTATAATATTTGCACTGAAGATTTGGAGACATTATCTTTATGGTGAGAAGGTGGAAATCTTCACTGATCACAAAAGTCTAAAGTATGTATATACCCAGAAGGAGCTTAACATGAGGCAAAGACGCTGGCTTGAGTTGATGGTAGATTTTGATATAGATCTATAGTACCACCCAGGGAAAGCAAATGTAGTAGCAGACGCACTCAGCAGGAAGCCTACAGCTTATTTCTTGACAATGCAGCCTGAGCTATTGAGAGATCTACAGGAGCTTCAGATAGAGGTTATTCTACCAGGACAGAGTGGCTTGCTGGCTAATCTGGAAGTGAAGTCATCGCTCGTGGAAAGGATTAAAGAAGCTTTGCCTACTGATGCAAGATTTCGAAGACTCAAAGAGAAGACAGAAGCAGGCTTGCAGACGGGACTTCGCATACATGAGGATGGGACATTAAGGTGCGGAGATCGTCTATATGTTCCAAATGGAGAACTGAGACAGGAGCTAATGACTGAAGCACATAGCTCCATATACTCTGTTCATCCAGGAGGAACAAAGATGTATCAAGATCTAAGGCAGTATTATTGGTGGCATGGAATGAAGAGAGAGATTGCAAGATTTGTAGCTAAATGCTTAGTCTGCCAACAAGTGAAAGCCGAGCATCAGAGGACTGCAGGAATGTTGCAGCCGCTTCCCATACCAGAATGGAAGTGGGAACATATCACCATGGACTTTGTCACAGGATTCCCAAGGAGCCCCAGCGGAAAAGATGCGGTATGGGTTATAGTGGATCGACTCACTAAATCGGCACATTTCTTGTCGTTTAGAGTTGGATAGTCCACAGAGGTACTAGCCGACATGTATATGCGACAAATTGTAAGATTGCATGGAGTGCCGGTTAGTATAGTATCAGATCGAGATTCGAGATTTACCTCTCATTTCTGGCGAAGCATGCAAGAGAGTCTTGGCACCAGACTAAAATTCAGCACTGCCTATCATCCCCAGACAGATGGTCAATCAGAACGTACAATCCAGATCTTGGAGGATATGCTGCGATCCTGTATGTTAGACTTTGAAGGGTCTTGGGAAGATCATTTGCATTTGGTAGAGTTCTCATACAACAACAGTTATCAAGCAAGCATCAAGATGGCACCTTTCGAGGCGTTATACGGTAGAAAGTGCAGATCGCCAATATGTTGGAGTGACGTCGGAGAGCGTCAAATATTGGGGCCAGAGTTGGTAATGCAAACAGTGGAGAAGGTGAAGCAAATCCAGAATCATCTTCGTACAGCTCAGGACGGACAGAAGTATTGGACTGATACACACCGACGTCCCCTGGAGTTCAAGGAAGGAGAACATGTATTCCTGAGGATTTTACATACTCGAGGAACTATTCGCTTTGGGAGCAGAGGCAAGTTGAGTCCAAGGTACATTGGGCCCTTTGATGTTCTGGAGCGCATTGGTGAGGTGGCCTATCGTCTTGCATTACCTCCATCTTTAGAGGGAGTGCATGATGTATTCCATGTCTCATAGTTGAGAAGGTATGTGACTGACCCAAGTCACAAAGTTGATCATTCTGAGATCGCAGTAGGCCCAAGCCTGAGATATGAAGAACAACCTGTGGGAATACTCGGCACCAGTAAGAAGACACTGCGAGGGCAGACAATTAAACTGGTTCGTGTGGCTTGGAAGCAACACTCTCCTGGTGAATCTACCTGGGAGAGGGAGGATATCATGCGCCAGCGATATCGCCATTTATTCGAGGATGCAGGTATATCTTAAGTAATTTTTGTAATTCCTGTAGTTCTGCTCTATTAGTAGTTTAATCTTTAAATTGCGAGGACGCAATTTTCTTAAGGGGGGTAGATTGTAATCACCTGAAAATTTTAAAAAATTTTAAATCTAATTTTCTGGAATTTAATTAGCATTTTCTGTAATTTTTTAAACTAATAAATTAAGGTAGTCTGATTTAAAATAAATTTTTAAAAGATAATAAATAATATTAAAATGTGATAAAAATTATATTTTCTAGTGTAAAATTAAAAACCAGGCATGGGGTATTTTTTCGGGAATTTATTGGATCCCGGATGAATTTTTAATGCATTAAAAACTATTGTTAAAATTTAACTGATTATTTAAACCAATATATTAGACCAAACCCAAACCCTGAGATTGAACATGACCGGACCGGCCGGTCTGACCAACTTGGACCGCTCAAGCTAGCGGGTCGGATCCGGGTCAGACCCGACCCGCCAGCACCCGACCCGACCCGTTTAAAACCCTAACCCCTGAATCCCGATCGGCCCGACTCTTCACCTGGCCGGCGGCCGTTCCCGCCGCCGTGGCCGCCGGCCGACCCCTCGGTTCACCTCCCCCGTACCCGGCGACCCGTCCCCTTCAGTTTCCGGCCAACCCCCGGCGTCTCCTCTCCCTATTCCCCTCTATTTAAACCCAGACCACCCGCCGGATTTTCCCCTTGCCCTTTTCTTCTCCGGCGAGCACCGAGATTCCGGCCGTCTCCTCCAGCACCTCCAGACTCCGGCGCCACCGCCCAGACCCCCGGACCCGTCCGCAGTACCTCCAGCGACCACCCGCCGGACCCCAGGACCTCGGCCAAAGACTCAGTCGAACCCGACTCTATATTTCCTCCGTCCAGTCGACGTCCGGCCACCCACGGTACCAGGACCGACCTCCCAGAACCGGCGCTGCCTCCGCCCGCCCTCTAGGCCGACTCTAGCAGACACGATCCAGAATGCGAGTACGAGCCTGTACATGATCGAACACAGGATCCATAGAACCGGACACAGCCCTAGTTCAGACGCATGTCGGACACGATTTGTACTTGGTTTTCAGGCCCTGTTCAGGTACCCATAACTTCCTACTCGTAACCCCGTTTTCGATTCCGTCTATATTGTTGCGAAGCCTGTATGACCCTCTCGGTGCCCGTGCAACCCGCTCGGGGCATCGCGTCCTGAGGTGATCGCGAACCGCGATCCAAAAACAGGAAAAAGTAAGCCCTATTTTACCCCGGAACTGAGTACGCCCCACCAAACGGGACGACTTGGTCACGTGTGGTCTTCACCGATACGTGCACGTCGTAGATACGGACGTGTGGGATTTCGCAGAAGCCGATTCGGATTTGCGTGCACACCGAAATCAGTGCGTATCCGCGGACAACACCCCGTATTCGACTTTTCTATATTTCGTTGTAACTTAGTGTATACACGTCGGTTCGAGACAAAACTTACGCCATCGGACTCGTAGCAATACGCTAGTCCTGTGGGTCAAGTTTGGTTCGATTCTGAGAACGTTGGAAAATCGCGTGTCGTGGGCCCCACAGGCTCCACCTGACGGGCGATTTTGAGAACGGCTCATCGGAATCCAATTCTAGAAGTTCCGTTGTGTTCGTATCAACGTTCCTGATTTGTTGACACTAAGTTGGACTGATTTGGAGACCTTGACCCTGACTCGTTTTTCGGTGCAAAGCGGCCCACATATGGACCCGCTTTGGCCTAGAAATGACGTTTTTGCCCTTGTGTCCAAACTGGACTTAAGGACAGGCGTTTCTAACTATTTCATATGTTCTGAGACTGTTGGTAATGTTCGTTTCAGCTTTTGGAGGAGTATTTGCTGAACCCGCTGATACAAGGACCGCTACTCGTATTCCAACCCCAGGCAAGTGTACCTTGCCATAAATTACAGTTTATTAGTTCATTTTGTTCTCTTGCTTTATTTTCTGTGACTATTGTACATGCTATAACCTAGGACCGTATGACATACTTAGCGTCCGATTACAGTCGGGTGCCAACCCGTACGCGGAGTTGTGTACGTCATTTAGTGATGGACATTCGAGACCCTTTACATTATCGTGCTTGTTTATCAAGTACATTATAACCTAGGACACTTGACACCATACATTGACAGAATCTTCCTGAGATATTCAAGGTGATTCTGAGTAGGATACAGGATGGACATAGTTATTATATTCTTAGATTATGACTGTTGCATTAGCTCTGATCTCACGTGACATGGACATGAGACGTGTGGTTATATTGGGTGGGGAGAGACACACAGGCTACAGGCTGTTATATATATATATATACTACTATTGTGAGGTACTAGACTCTCGAGCAGAGCTAGACCCATTACTAGATATTGCTGCTACCGGCTCCCTGACACAGAGCTTGTAGCAGTCTCAGCCTGAGTACTAGTGTTGCTCTCAGTTGCATTTTCACATAGATGGTTATGTAGTTACCCTGCTTATTTCATTTTCTATTTCACTGTATCTATTTTGGCTTGTATTATTTGTACCTTGCTATGTCCCCTGAGGACCTGGAATGGATGATGTCCCCAGGTTTAGCAGAAGAACATTATCCCGAGGTTTACGGGACAGGAGCTGAAGCTGTACCAGAAGCTGTTGTTGAAGGAGAACCAAACTTAGAAGCAGAGGTAATGGCTGAAGACTTTTCTTGAGATTATGATATTTGTACTCATCAGATACTTATTTTTGGACTCCTTTGTTCTGGTCTAATAAACCAGTATTTTTAGACTTTTATCGGGTTGTTCCCCGACATACTTTGCTGAGACTGGACATTGATGTACTTTCTTTATTTGATGTTGATCTTATTATTCTGTGTGTGGATGAGATTAGTTTTTGACTTATTGTTGTAGACCTATATTACAGCTTAAGTATGCCCGATGGATCCATTAAATTGGGTTGTCCATCGGTGTGTACTGCTGGCCATTGCCACATGACTAGTCCCTCGATATTTTGGGACTGGGGCGTGACAGCCAACAAGGCCTATGTTTAATCTGAAATGCCCCTTTTTGCCTTCGCCTTCCGATAGCCGAGCAGCTGGTTCGCTAAGGTCCGATTCGGATCCCTCCGTTGTTTCCCTTTCTTCCCAAACCTTTTCCTCGAAATGAAAAAGAAGATGGTACACTCGAATTGTATTATTTAAGTACTTATTGCGAGAGCCTTCTTTTAATGATCCCACTTCACCTTCAGGAGCAGGCGATGAACCAGACTCTGGGCCAGCCGAGCCCCTCTGAATTAGTGTTGGCTTTGATGACTCAAGGTGAATCTTAGGGAAAGGAGAGTGAGGGGAAGAGGGCGCTTGCTTCGCCTCACTCCGCTCGCCTGTATTTGCTCTGGCAGCTCGTGTCACGCCCCAGTCCCAAAATATCGAGGGACTAGACAAGTGGTAATGGCCAGCAGCACACACTGATGGACAAACCCAATTTAATGGATCCACCAGGGCGTACTTAAGCTGTAACAACAATAAATAGGTCTAATGATACAAGTCACAATCTATTCTAATCTCATCCACAACAGATAATCACAGATCAAATGCCAGAATAAGTGCAAATAAATATAATCTGACATATCTCAATAAAAGTGTCTCGGGAAATAACCCGAGAATAAGTCTGATACATCAATACAATAGACAGGAAATAAAGTAACTAAAAATAGAAATCACTGAGTATATAAAGCCAATACTTAGGAGAAGTCCTCTGGCACAATCTCGTCCTCGGGCTCTGGTACTACTCCAATGTATGCACCTGTTCCTGCTTCTGCTAATGCTCCGGTCCCGTATACCTCAGGATAGATCTCGTCTGCTAATACTGGGGACATAATCCGGATCCAGGTTCTCAGGGGACATAGCAAGGTACAAAATAACTCATGCCGAAAATAAATGCAGTGTAATAGTAAATGCAACAAATAGGGTAAATATGTAACCATCTATGTGAAATGCAAGTGAGAGCATAACTAGAACTCAGGCTGAGACCACTACAAGCTTTGTGTCGGGGAGCCGGTAGCAGAGATACCGCTAGTAGAGTGCCTAGCTCTGATATAGAGTCTGAGGCCTCACAATAAATATAACACTAGTAGAGTGCCTAGCTCTGATGTAGAATCTAAGGCCTCACCATAATAAATATATATAAATCAGCCTGTAGCCTGTGTGTCTCTCCCCATCCAATGTAATCACACGTCTCATGTCCACGATGTCTCATGTCCATGTCACGTAAGATCATATCTAATGGAGCAAGTCATATAATGTCTATGAATATAATGTCTATGTCATAAAACCTGTATCCGATACAGAATCACCATGAATATCTCAGGAAGATTCTGTCTCATGAATAGTGTCAAGTGTCCTGGGTTATGATGTACTTGATAATGCAAGCACGAGAATAAAAAGGGTGTCGATATCCATCTCTAGGTGACGTTACACAACTCCGCGTACGGTGTTGGCACCCGACTATTAATCGGACGCTAAGTAAAGTCACACGGTCCTAGGTTAAGCATGTACAAGATATAAATAAATCAAGAAAATATGTAGCAAGAACTGCAATGTTGGCAAGGTACACTTGCCTGGGTTTGAATACCAACAGTTGTCCCTGTATCAGTGGATCATGTAGGTACTCCTCCAAAAGCTGAAATAAACATCACCAACAGTCTCAGAAAATATCAAATAGATAAAAACGTCTGCCCTTAAGTCCAATTTGGACACAGGAACAAAAATGACAGTTCCGGGTCAAAGCGGGGTCCACATGTGGGCCACTTTGTACCGAAAAATATGTCAGGGTCAAAGATCTCCAAATTCGTCAAACTTAGTGTCAACAAGTCAAGAACGATGATACGAACCCAACGGAAATTCCAGAATTAGATTCTGATGAGCTGATCACAAAATTGCCCGTCAGGTGGAGCCGCGGGACCCACGATACGCAATTTTGTCAACGTTCTCAGAATCGAACCAAACTTGGGTCACAGGACCAGCGTAATGCTACGAGTCCGATAGCGCAAGTTTCGTTTCGATCCGACGTGTGTACACAAAGTTACGACGTATTCCAGAATAGGCGGATACGGGACGTTGTCGGTGGATACGCGTTGATTTCGGTGTGCACGCACATCCAAATCAACTTCTGCAAAATCTCGCACGTCCGTATCAACGGCGCACACGTTTCGGTAAAGACCGCGTGCGACCAAGGTATCCCATTTGGCGGGGCGCACTCAGTTCCTTGGTGAAACAGGGCGTTGGTTTTCCTGTTTTTGGATCGCGGTTTGCGATCACCACAGGACGCGACGCACCGAGCGGGTTGCATGGACATCGAGAGGGTTACACAGCCTACATGTCACAACTGACGAAACCGAAAACGGGTCAACGAGGAGAGAGAACGGGTTACCTGAACAGGGCTCCGTGGAACTGGGTTCTTTGTGTCCGCGAGTCGTCTTAACACACCGACACGGGGATGTGCCGTGTCCGGGCTGTGTCCGGTCTAGGTTTAGGGTTTCGAGGTCTGCCGGAGATGGAGGATCGTCGAGGTTGGTGGTGGTACTGGGCTGGGCTGGGCAGGGCACGGCGAGGCGGCTGGGAGTCATCGTGGGCTGCGAGGCTGGGAGAGGGCGGCGGAGGAAGGTGGAGTCGGGGAAGGAGGAAGAGGGGAGATGGGGGCTCGGAGGAGTTCGTCGAGGACGAAGGGGCTGCGGCGGAGTCGAAGTTCTGGGTGGCGGAGGACGGCGCTGGAGATGGTGGCCGAGGGGAGAGGTTCGTCGGGCGAAGAAGGAAGTTGGGGTTTTAGGGCGTCGGGGGTGATCGGAGCGGGGGAGGAAGACGAGGGAGGAGGGCGGCTAGGGCGTCAGGGTTTGGGGGCTCATCGAAGGAGCGGGGAGGAGGTAGGCGGAGAGGCGAGAGAGATTAAGGTGTCCGGCCGGCGGAGCGCTGAAGTCGAGGCGAATAAATATGGCCGGAATAGTGATTCCGGTTAGATTAGGATTAGGGTTTCGGTGAGGGTCGGGTCGGGTCGGGTTTTGGTTGGGTTTGGGTCGGGTAGGCAGGATCCGACCTGTTAGAGTCTAGGAGCGGTCCGGTTCGGTTGGACCGGGTTCAGCCCGGTTCAAACCGGTTTGAGCCCGGTTCAACCCGGTTTGTTTGGGTTTAATTAAATATAGGGTTTTTAGGGTTTTAAAAATATTTTCGGAGTCCAATAAATTCACAGAAAATTACCCTATGTCCAGTTTTCCATTTTAAACCCAAAAATATTATTTTTATAATATTTTAATATTAATTAACATCAATTAAAAATTTATTTAATCACGAAATACCTTAGTTTTAATTCCAGAAATTACAGAAAATTGTGAGAAAATGTTTTTAAAATATTCTAAAAAATCAGGGTGATGACAACTCGACCTCGTGCTCCTTTCTTATCAACCAATGAAATACCTATAGTTTGATATGTAATAAATTTTCTCATAAATTTGACTTTCTTTGATAGACGAATTGGTTCAATAATAAAAATTCATTTGTTTATTCTCCTCACCTCCTCCGTCCTCCTCGGTGGGTATCTTTTTCGGAGAAAAAGACGGTTACTTGCACGAATTGAAGGAGTTCAGAGGGTAAAGCACAGATCTAGGGCCTTGGAGAAGCTTGAAGATAAACTTGTAACCGATTATAATGAGATTTTTGTACCAAGAAGAAATTTTGTGGTATCAAAAATCTCGTTTGAATTGGTTGAATCATGGTGATCGGAATACCCGCTATTTTCATACGACTACAATAATTCATAGACGTAGGAATAGGGTGTCTGGATTGAAACTACCAGACGGACAATGGTGTTATGAAGATCAAATGTCGAGAGATCATGCCTTGAGCCATTTTATGAATTTATATCATGTTCTCCGCTTTCGCTTGAATCTATGGTTGAAACCCTAGACCTAGACAACATCTAATCCACTTCAATTGAAGCAGTTATTAGATCAGCTGCTACAAAAGCAGTTCCGAATCCGAACTTTTCCGTAATTCACCCGATCGGCGCGACTTTCCCAAATGCCCCACACCGGCCCTTCTCCTTTCCGGGTCTTGATTTGTTGCGTCATTTTCGTCGCCTATTTTCACTAAGAAACTGAAAGAAAAGGAAGAAGGGGGAGAAAGAAAGGAAGAAAGTGATGTAGAAACATCGTAAAAAAAAGGCAGGTCAAAGAATCCTTCTTTTCTTCGAACTCTCCCCAATCAAAAATCCTTCCTTTCATCCTCAAACCAGAATTATAGTTTCATACAATATCTTAATTCTTCATCTAAGGTCTTGGCTTGGTCACTCCATTAAGTTTTTCCATCTCACAAGGGAAGTCTATGGAATGGGTACGAAATATTGCTATTCAAAGCATCGTTAAGAGTTCTCCCTTCTGGGGAGTAGTCAAGATAAGATGACTCTGATCTTTCTTTTCCTTCTATGGAGCGGGATGTGAGATTTTTTTCAAAAGTTTCTTCCCAAGTCATTCTTTCTTGCCATTCTTCTTCTCCATACTACCACGCATCCGTCTCTTCTCGAACTCTCTTCTCGAACTGCTTTGCCAAGTGTTCCTAAGTCTCCCTATGGCCTATGATAGGCAATACTAGACTCTGATCTTATGGGATCTTTCTTCGAGAATAGGGTGTTTCGACATCAAGAGAAATCCGGATTTGAGCTACTAGAAACAACTAGTGTGAACGCGGCTCCCGCCCCGATCGCTTCGATACGACATAGGTTATTCGCTCAATATGATTCACCCGGTACCTGGTATTGGTAGTAGCATCAGTCTATTACCCTTCCCTCTCTTCTTTATGAGTTGAGAGGCTGAGGGGAAGTCTACTAATTATAGGGCTACTCCTGATTGTTGTCTTCTTTCAATAATGCTTTGTTGGTCACCGCTGCGAGAAAAAGCTTAGCGCAATTACTTTTTTTTCCATTGAAATTACTTTTCTTTCTTCCTCCATTTTTTTTGTCCTATATCCGAACATAGAAAGGAAATGACTTTTCTTTTTCAACATCATGATTCTGCGAACCAAACGAAATCTTAGGGTCCGAAGGATATATATATATTTTTTTACATAATTATTACTCAAAATTTTGAATTTTGTCAAAATTATAATAACTGAAGAAAAAAAAAGTTTCACAAAATTAAAATTATAATAAGAGCATTAAAATAAAATAATGTTTTGAATGAATTTAGAATGAAAATGATAAAATACATCCTTTATATTGAACGTTTCTAGTATAAATATATTAGTTTAAGAAAATAATTCTGCTTTAGTTTAAAAAAGATTTTCAATAAAAATATGGCAGTTTAAGAAACTAATTTTATTTTCCTTTTTAAAAAATAAAAAATAAACGTCCATGCATGTGTTGTAACATCAGGATGTATGATAATTTCTGCTTAGTCATTTTTTTGTTTAATTATATTCTCCAAAATTTACATAACACTAACACGCATATATATATATATATATATATATATATATATATATATATATATATATATATATATATATAGTTATATAGTTATGTCTCATATATGACATAACACTACTCATATATGACATAACACTACTCGTTTTATTTATATATATATATATATATATATATATATATATATATATATATAGTTATGTCCCTTTATTTATATATATATATATATATATATATATATATATATATATATAAAAAGAAAGGGACATAACACTACTCGTTTTATGTTAAAGAAAAAAGACATTTTTTAGCCCAAAAAACATCAAAAATATATGTTAGATTTTGATGAATTTGAGGATGAAAAAATATACAACATGATCCAAAATATAATCTCCATTAACCTTAATGAGTATCTATTAATTGTACTTAACCATATAGACTTTCAAGTAATAGGATTTACTGAAAGTTATTCTATTTTAAATAACAAATATCAAAGGGTGCTCTCATAAAATATTAGTAACGTACATTGTACGCATGTAAATATTTGTTGAAAAAATTTAAATTTAAATTCGTTATAAATATCGTTGTCCCGTAAAATCGAATCTATATAGACAAGAAGAATGCCTCCTAGCTTAACCACATGAATTAGAAATATTTTGCTATAATAAGATAACATTAGATATTTAAATAATTAGTTAGAATTTATTTATACTAGTCACGTTCACGTGCGTTGTACATAAAAAAAACTATAAATTTATTAAAAAATTAAATTGTATTAAAATAATTTAAATTTGATTTGAATATATTTTAATTAGGATTTGTAATAGATATAATTTTGGATATTTAGTTAGATAATACAATATACTTAATTTAAATATAATTTTAATATGGGTTTTGTTAAGGACAATTAATGCATATTTTTTTGTTTTAAAAATTATCATTTATACTAAAATAAATTTTGAAAATTATTATTTATACCAAAATTATTCAAAATAATTTGAGCTGGTTTATAGCAATTATCATAGGTTCTATACTTTGTGTTAATGATGGGAGAATCATGGATGGTTAGGTCGTTGACCTACTTTTTCTTTCAGAGAGGGAATGATGTATTAGTATATGTTGTAACATGCCTGCATGCAGAAGAACTGCCCTGTGCTTCAGCGTTCAGACCGGTAGGACACCAACCTAAGGCTAAGGGCTATGCACTATCCATCTACCAAGAGTTGACTTGTTGAAGTATGTTTAGATGTAGTCATATATACACTTAGCATAAATTCTCCACTAGTTGCTTTGATATTTGGATCAATGCAACTTCAAACGAAGTGTGAAAGTGAGAGAGAGATCCTTGTGTGTGCCAAGCATATACACCTTATTTTCAGGGAACAATAGTGTTGGTTAGATATCATTTTATCCTCTGCAATTGTTTCATTTTATAAAAAAATATTTGGATAAAATTTATCGAGTTACAACTATACAAAAAAACTTTCAGCAACAAAATCCTCTAGACCTACCAATTTATAACGAGTTCATGTCCAAATAGATTGTAAGTGAAAATGGCAAATTGAAGTGGGGGTATAAAACTAACTTTTGTCTCCAACGAACAGATTCCACATAACAGAAAAGTCATCACTGGACGTAATGATGTACATGTCTAAATTGTACATGTACAAGACATGCATGTGCACAGTTAATAATTGATCTAAACACAATGTTATCGCAACGAAACAAGCAACCAAATTGAATCATAACAGAGTATATGAAAAGAATATTTTTATTGATAATTGTAACAGAATACAAAGGCTCTCAACAACAAATTGAAACTTGCCAACTTGACTTACAACTCAAGCTTGCCGAATAGGCTTATATCTCATTAATTGATACAAAAAGATATACAATATTTCATACATTATACTTTATAACAGAATCCGCATCGTTAGCAAGAAAAGCTCCATCTCGTCCAATAATTTCTTCGATACCTCATAATTGTCTAAGCTACTCCTCGCACATGTAGAACTGGGAGGAGGTCAGTACACTGTTGTGTACAAGTGAGAAGAACTAATCCACTCAAGTAAATCGACAATGTAATCATGTGAGAAAATATTTATTTAAAATATGATTTCTATTGAGAACTTGGGTTAAGTGACAATAATCATAATTGTCAGAAGGACACCATATTCATGTCTATATATTCAGCAGTATAAATTGAAAATATAAAAGACATTGCATATCACTTATCAGTGATTTCTTACCAAAGGCCCACTTGTCCACCCATGCAAAATAAGGATTATATATAATAATTTTACCAAGATAAAACCATCCATGCATCAGATTTGTTAAGCTTGTATAAAATTTCTCATTAGTATGTAGTCTAACTATATGACGGTCATTTGTGCTCTCATTTTTGCACCATTGCAACTCACCCTTTCAGAGCATGTAGCAAGCCTCAATAAAGGTCCCATAATACCTCATGTCTGTTAGCATGTCCTGATATTTTCCTCTAGGACGAAGTAATCTCGGTGCCCTATCTACCGTCAGAGAAAATTTTCAATACCTTGTCCACAAGTTGTCCATGACTGTGCAAATGCATAAGCAACATAATCGTAAAGTATAATTTGCATGATAAATTATTAAAAGTAAATAGAACAAACATCTCTACATTGTATGTATCATTCATCGCATCAACACTTGGTGACCTATTGGTCCCAACATTTTCAACTTTTACTTAGTGACTTTTCGGTCCCAACATTTCCAATTTCACTTCGTGACTTATCGATTCTAATAATTGTCATTTACTTGGTGACTTATCGATCGACAACCTTGATCGCTATAGGTCCCATGAGGTATAAACAATTTCGATTATCATGGGCTCCATAACCTAGCAAGTATGTGTTATATGATAATTATATTATATGTTTTCTTATTTGTTATATTATCTGTTTTAGTTATTGTAGAAGCATGAAAAATCTCAGAAATGCCTATGCGCCTCAGCCTTCATGCGTTAAAGAAACTAAAGTGCATGCTTCAAAACTCAGGTGGCGCATGGCAAGTTAGACGCATAATGTCACCTCAGACAAGTCATGGCATTTATAACTCTGACAATAATGATGCTCTGAAATATCTCGATTCTGAAGCTGACAGTTGGTTTCAGTGCGTCAGTCACCGCCATAATTACCTTTTTCATTTCGCAGCCGTACAATGCCACGTGTATGAGAGACAAAGTTTTATTCATCTCTGGCCCCGTGCGTCCCAGATATGCGTCTCCGACTCCATGCGTCTCTGGCCCCATGCGTCATAGACTCCATTAGGCAGTGCTCCTCAAGTAAAGATCTTTCTGTTGCAACTACGAAGATTCTCTACAGGCCATGTGTCAAGCTGACCAAGTCATGCAAACAAAATATGAGAACCGACCAGAATTTCAGTAACAACAGATCCCAACAATGAATATACGTGGAAATTCGACCGTGACATGTGTCCACGGTTGCAACCTCACCTTGTTTAGGATGGACACGTGGTAGCTCCAACATCCCTGCGCGTATAGCCCATGCGCGCATGGGCCCGTTAGCATGACAGCTATTAATAGTCAGGTTGCATACCCACTAGACAAACAGAGAGAGGCACGCATAGAGACATGTACAAAAGAGAGGACAGAAGAGAGTATTATCGTTACCTCGTCGGACCGTCAACGAAGTAAAGAAGTCACTACAGTACTCGATCTTCATCGTCACATTTTCCATAATTTAAAAAAAATTATACTTAGATTTTTTGCCTAGGATTTCTTTGTACACTTTTGTTTGTTAAACTACAAAGTTGTTCCAACTTTACATCAATGCCAAACAAGGTGACGACTCTGCTGGGGACATCCTTCTCCTCTGATGAGAAGGCAGTGACGCACTCTGATGCGGTAAAGCTGGGTTCAACCCAGATGATGCTGGTCATATACTTCGACCAGCAAGCATTCGAGAAAATGCTTTTCGAAGGCAGCATTATAGAAGAATGAAAAAACATGCAGGCCGCATAAAGATCATTTCCCCTGAAAGGAACAAACAAACTATAGAGAAGCAACATGCAGCCTGAACAAATAACCCGCAGAGAAGCTATATGTGGCCTGAATAACCAAGCCGCAGAGAAGCAACATGCGGCCTGGTAAAACCAAAGATCAAGGAGCCGCAAGGTATACTCTATGCGTCCTGAACGACCGCAGAGTATAAAGGCCGCATAAAACCCCCTGACACAACAGTCGAGGACTGTCACACACTGACACATCGCTCTTCACGCCGACGCTTCGAGTTTAATGAAGACGAAGGTTCAAGAAAATAAGAAAAGTCACATTAGTGCATTAAATGATCTCGTCAGATGTGTCATGCCACGTCTTCCTTCGAATGAGGCTATGCCCTATGCGGCCTCGACGCCATGGGGAAAAAATATCCAATGACCAAATGCTAGACAAAAGTTTGCACGCGGCCACAACGCCATGCGGCCAAAGTTTCTGTTCGACCAAAGCCGAGCGAGAGTTTGCATACGGCCTCGACAACATGCAGCCAGAGTGTCCAGACGACCAAAGGCCAAATAAGAGCTTGTATGCGGCTACGACAATATGCGGCTAAGATGTTATGCGGCTCCCGACTCACAGGATTTTCTATTACAATCGAAGACGATTTCTCGCACAGTACGTGCTGACTAAGTGTCCAGTTGACCAAGTAACGCACGAAACAACCCCGAGATTTCTTCAACAACATATCCCAACTGAGACCACATGGCAGCCTATCCGTAGGATGCTACTGCGGTTACAATCGTATTCTGTTGAGGGAGTCATATGCGGCCACCAAACGGAGCCCTATGCGACCACCAAACAGAGCCTTATGCGGCATCGATAGTCTATCAGCACAATAACTATAAATAGCAAGGGTATCATACCCTTCAACCAACCCGGTCAGCTACATACGTGTACACAAGCTCAAGAGAGAGAAGAAAGCGAGCATCCTCATTCCCTCATCGGGCCTTCACTGAAGTAAAAGAGCCGACACAACGTTCTTTGTCCATCGTCATTACCCAGATTAAAATATTATACTTATGTCTATGACCTCTTTGTACTTCTTTGTTTATTATTACAACGTCCACAACTTGTAATGGCAAATAATATGGCGACTCTGCTGGGGACTAACTTCTCCTCTGATGGAAAGACTGTGGCCGCATGATGCAGTCTGATGCGGCCAAACTGGGCTCAACCCAAAGAATGCTGGTGGTGCGCTTCGACCAACAAGCATTCGAGGACATGCTCTCCGGGGACAATGTGAGTCCTTCTTCAAGGCAAGCAATGCCTAAGAAGACCCGCAGGACTTGGGTAGCAAAGTCGCTGTAACTCACCCAACTGCGGAGCATGCACTTCCCACTCCTCTTTATATTGTCGTAGACGTATATCATGCGTCCACCCAGACTGACCCTGTTTATGCGGCAGTCGGAAAAGGCGCTCAACGACCAAACTCTGGCAGAGGAAAATACTACGATGCCAGAAGTTCGGTTGTTGAGACAAGCTCCATGCAGCAATAGCAAAAGCTGCATAAGTCTACAACCTCAGGCAAAAGACAACATGCAACATTGATTGATTGTCGCAGATAAATGACCATATGCGGCCAGCACAATAGCAGAACTTCCGTCTTCAACTGAATATCACGCAGTACTGACTCCATGCACCTTGCTGAGAAAGAATTGGATATGAATTTGGACTCTTTATACAACGCAATGGTGCATTCTAGATTGAAGGAGTCCAGGGCAGTGTGAACTCGCCAAGCTCAAGTAACTGCTCATACGGTCGGCCGTCGACACGCTTCGCTAAATATTATGCGAGCCCCTGATAGAAAGTTATACGAGACTGACCCATGTGTCCGGCCTGCTGTGGCAAACATACAAGGTATGTCTCGAAAGTCTTTCATCAATGACTTGGGGGGAGTTCTTGTACGAACCCCGAGACTAGGAACAAAAACAACACCTACACACCTATGTGCTCGGTCTAACCATGCTCATAATAAAGGGTGTAAAGGTGGACCAGCCCTCGCCTGATTTGCGCAACGTGATCAACCATGACATGTTAGGTGTCCCCTCCAAGACACCCATATGCCAACATCATCATCAATTGCTGTTGTGCTAAAGCAACAGTGCCAACAAACAGTCAGTCGATGTTCCAACGACTGCAACAAACAGCACCTACCTGGCAGTGTCCCGAAAAATAGGTGCAATTACCAGAGGAAGTGGAGCTTCCCTTCGCCTCGTGCTACTTCGCTTGGAAGTCCCCCTCCATAAGGCCAGGTCGAAAGTCTAGCACCTCAAACCCTTCGCTTTTGGCCAATATGTCAAGAACATGACCAAGGAAGACAGGCAGCGGTACCCCCAAAAGGAGTTTTTCAGGGCACCCGTACCAAAAAAAATTGTCATCTGCTGGGGGTGGTCCTTCCTCAGGACCCTTGGAGATTCTGCAAGCTGGGGGTAGCAACCCCCTAGAAACTCCACGACAACCCGATATTCAGAGGGGACAACGATTCCCAAGGAACAAATGCCGAGATCCCTAGGGGTTGTTACCCTCAATAGGAAGATGCGCCTTCCTACGTTGGGGGTAGTGTTCTCTCGGAGTTCGGAGAAGATATGATGCCGACAACCTTCCCCTAGACTACTCGCAGCAAGTGTCCGAGACAAAAATTATGACGTCCACCGTTCCAACTACTTACTTCTTTGTAAGAACAGTGTACATGGCGGGGGATGATCACGAGGACACCAGTGATCGATAATGCCTCAAAATCCTCGAGGCTATGATCCACACCATGAGTGTGTCGATGCAAGCCTTGACCCAGACAATGCTGGAGATCAAGGCAAACATGGCTAGTCAAGATCCTGGGACAAATGGAGACTCAAACACCACCGCTCCGTCCATCAATAGCAATCACATTAGGTCCGAATCATCTACTCCTTCCACAGTAGATGAGGCTAGAAAAGTGATGCAGGAGGTACAGGAACTGCGAGCCCGCTTGGACTCAATGGAAAACCGGGAGTCATTATGCGAGCTCGGGATTCGATAACCATATCCGCTCGAGTGGAGAGACGTGTCTTATCCACCTAAATAGAAGCCCTTCAACTTAAATCTATTTGAAGGAAAGACGTCTCATCGTCAATACATGAGCTATTTTGAGACAGCAACCGGGCACCTGCCCCACCCGCAGTGATGCTCTCCTCACTAAGATCTTTGTCGGGGTACTATCGGGGGTAGCCTTCAATTGGTTCTGCAGCCTTCAGGACAACTACATATCATTGTTCGACGATCTTAAAAGTCTCTTCCTCCTCCGATTCTATGACGGAGGATGTCACATGACGATGTCCGCCTTGTTGGACATCATGCAAAAAGAAAAGGAGCCTGTACGAGAATATGTAGAATGCTATAGGCAAACCGTGCTGAAGCTACCCCCAGGTAATCCTGAATCCACGCTGATGGATTAGTGCCGAAAGAACCTACTTTCGGCAGTCAGGCTCTGAATGGGTGATACCCACTTCAAAGGCTGGACGACGTTCATCATAAATACCGTCGACGCTGAGAAGAAAGTGAATGACGTCGTCTTTTGGGAATATAGATCCCTTTTGCTGATGAAAGGAGAAAATGCCCCTACACCAGCAACAGCTCCCGGGTAGCAAGGGAAAGCAGGCCCTCACCGATAACTTGACTAAGAAGCATGAGCATAAGCCCGCTGAGGCCGGAAGCCGAAAAAAACTTATTTCTTCGAAGATGATGACGTCGTGGAAATATTTGATGTACTGATACAGGAAAATAAGCTTCGGCTCCCCGACGTCAAGCGCCCTGTTGAGGCACCCGAGATAAATAATCCAAAGTATTGCCACTACCATCGTTATGTCCACCATGCGATATGGGATTGCTATACCCTGAAGCGGTATATACATCGTCTTCTCGACACCAAGGCCCTCACCTTGAATTTTGACGATAAGACGATGACCGCTAACATGGTGTCGCTCTATTCGGCAACTTCCGGGCGATAGAAGCCCAAGACAGAATAATCCCGATCCCCGGGCAATAATGGATGTCGTCAATCTCCTGCTGGCTCATGACCAAACATCCGGAATGATACCTCTCACCATGCCATGTGGAGAGGTCATGTGTGTTAATCGCGACCTTGTTCTTGAATTGACGCAGCAAACAACACCCTATGCCACCAAGTCTAGGGGTTGGAAGTCCAAATCTTGCTACACGATTTCTATCTCGTCCGAAGAAGTTGTAGCAGGAACAATAAGGTCAGGCCTAACATACCAACGAGAGTACAACATCCCTGACGATGATGCACTTCCAAAAGTTGCACCCGCAGCATCTGATCTGGGTCCATCCTAGCCTCCAGCAGCAGACAAGTCTAAGCAGAAAGAAACTCGCTTTGATAAACCATTGCGTAAAGATTCAGCTTGGGGGCTGGAAAATTCCTACAACTTTGACATCTTAGACCAGCTCGCCAATACTCCAACAAACTTGTCTCTATTCGATCTTCTCCGACTCACCAAAGACACTCGGGTTGCTATTAGTGAGGTATTTTAAAATGTCGACACCTACCTGGCACAGGTCAAGCCGTCAGCTGAAGATCCTGCCGTATGCCCCCACTCCAACCATGTAATGGAGGTGATACCCAATATTACGTTCTCGCAATAAGACATGTTACTGAAGAACAATCGGCACGACCGTTCTTTGTATTACACAGGATACATTGGCACCATCAGGGTGGACCGGATGCACATCAACCACGGTTCGTCAATCAGCATCATCCTATGGAGTCTGTTTCAGACCTTGGGTATCCCGATGCATCGCCTGATAGCAACCAATAGTTCCATCAGTGGCTTCAACGTGGAAGAAGCTATCGTCTGGGCAAGATTCGCTTAAAATGTCAGATAGACGATCTGAAAAAAGAGGTCACATGCTATGTCATTGTCACGCCCCAGTCCCAAAATATCGAGGGACTAGACACGTGGCAATGGCCAACAGCACACACCGATGGGCAAACCCAATTTAATGGACCCATAAGGGTGTACTTAAGATGTAAAACAACAATATGGACAATGGTACTAATCTCATCCACAGAAATAAATACAAACAATATGAAAAATATATATCAACAACAAGTCTCAATAAAATATATCTCGGGGAACAACCCGAGGATAAGTCTGATACAATGGTCAATAGACAAGAAATAAAGAGTATACCATCAACAAATACTGAGTATGGATAAAGCATGTACTCATAATAAATCCTCGGAGATTACCTCGTCTTCTGGTACTGCTCCAATCTATGCACCTGTTCCTGCTTCTGTTCCTGCTAATGCTCCTGTCCCGTATACCTCGGGATAGATCTCCTCTGCTATTCCTCGGGACATAATCCAGATCCAGGTCCTCAGGGGACATAGCAAGATACAAGAATAACTCAAGCCATATTAAATGCAGTGCAATAATAAATGAAATAATAGGGTAAACTATATAACCAGCTAAGTGATATGCAAGATGAGAGCATCACTAGAACTCAGGCTGAGACCACTACAAGCTCGGTGTCGGGGAGCCGGTAGCAGTGATATCATGTATTTGTCTAGATCGGAGAGAGGCTACGACACCGTCATAATATAATCAACTTGTAGCTTGTGTGTCTCTCCCCACCCAATGTAATCACACGTCTCATGTTCATGACACGCAACATCATGACCTCTAACTAATGCAGTGAGTCATAATGATAGCTAAGCATATGAATAAAGTATATGTCACGAATCCTGTAGCCTATACAGAATCACCATGAATATCTCAGGAAGTTTCTGTCTCATGAATAGTGTCAGGTGTCCTGAGGTATGGCGTACTTGATAAGGCAAGCACGAGAATGTATAGGGTTTCGAAATCCATCTCTAGTGACGTTACACAACTCCGAGTACGGTGTTGACACTCGAATCGTGTTCGGACGTTAAGTAATGTCATACGGTCCTAGGTTAAGAAGAGATATTACAGTAATAAATCAAAAGATTAGTATAAACAAATGCTGCAAGTATGGCAAGGTACACTTGGCTGGGGTTCTGGCTCCAACAGCTGCTCTGGTATCCGCGAGATTTGCAGGTACTCTTCCAGTTGCTGAAATAAACGTTACCATCAGGTTCAAAAGATATCACATAGCTAGAATTGCCTGTCCATAAGTTCAATTTGGACACAGGGACAAAAAGTGACAGTTTTTGGTCAAAGTAGGGTCCACTTGTGGCCCACTTCGCACCGAAAAATGTGTCATAGACAATGTTCTCTAAATTCATCAAATTTATAGTCTACAAGTCCAGAACGATGATACGAATACAACGGAATATCCAGAACCAGATTTCGATGAGCCGATCACAAAATCGCTCGTCAAATGGAGCCGTGGGGCCCACAATACACGATTTTGCCAACGTTCTCAGAATCAAACCAAACTTGGGTCACAGGACCAGCGTATTACTACGTGTCCGATGGCGCTAGTTTTATTTCGATACGACATGCGTACACGAAGTTACAACGAGTTCCAGAACATGGCTAATACGGGATGTTGTCGACGGATATGCGTTGATTCCGGTATGCACGCACATCCAAATCAACTTCCATGATATCCTACACATCCGTATTAACGGCGTGCACCTTTCAGTGAAGTCCGCACACGACCAAGTCATCCCATTTAGCGGGGCGTACCCAGTTCTGGGAAATTAGGGTATTTATTTTCCTGATTTCGCGTCACAGTATGCGACCGACACAGGATGCGATACGCCGAAACAATGGCACGGGTATCGAGAGGGTCACACAGTCTACGCGTCACGGCAGACGGTTCAGAAAATGAGACAGAGAGGAGAGAGAAACAGTCACCTTAACAGGGCGTCGGAAATGCTATTCTTCGCGAACGCGGGGTGACGCGGCGACGCTCGGCCAGCGGTGGTGGTGCTGCGGCGGTGCTGGTCGACGGGGAGGTCAGGGTCGACCGGAGGATGGTCGTCGAAGTCTTGGGTGGCAGCGGCCGGGGAGCTCGGGTCACGGCGAGGGACTGGCGGCCGGAGACAGCGGGGTTCATGGCGGAGCTCAGGGTCGACTCGCCGGAGAGCTAGGGTTACCGGAGGGAAGCTGGGTTCCTCGGGGTGTCGGAGGGCGGAGGAGATGGTGGAGGATGGATTAAAGTGTTGGGGTGGCCGAAAATGGCAGTGGCGGTGGAGAGATGGCGGTGGTGGTGAGGTTCGGGGGAGGCCGGGGTTTTATAGGGGAAGCCTCGGCCGGCCGTTGCGGGGAGGTAGAGAGGAAGACGTGGTCGTTGGGGAGGTGAGGCGGCGTGGGGGAAACGGTCGCGGGGATCGCGGCGGCCGGGATCGTCGGGCAGCGGCGGTTACATCCGCGGAGAGGGGAAACAATGGGTCAGGGATACTGTAGATTGCGGGTTTTGGTACGGGTTTCGGGTTGGGTTCAGACCCGACCTGACCCGCTAGGGTTTGGGTATTGGTTCAGTTGGGTCGGTCCGGTTTGTGTTGGTTCGGTTCATTAAACCGGGTTTATTTTGGGTTTAATAAAAATATTAATTTTTAGGTCTTTAAAAATAGTTCTGGGGCCCAATAAATTTCAGGAAAATTATCCTATGTCTAATATTTTATTTTACACCAAAAAATATTATTTTCATAATATTTTAATATTTATTAAAACATTTAAAATTATTTAATACCAGAATAATTTAATTTTAGTTAGTTAAAAAAATCAAAAAAATTCGAAATTTTGTTTTTAAATTCCTAAAAAATGTGGGGGTTTATAGTCAATGATGTAGACGTATCCTACATCATCCTGCTCGGGCATCGATGGATATATGAATACATGATCATGCCTTCAACCCTGTATCAGTGCCTAAAGTACATCGATGATTATGGCATGGTGAGGACAATGTTCGCCGATGTCAACCCTTTTAAAGGGATAGAGGCTTACTAGTCTGATTCACTCATATACAAGCGAGTTCGCCAAGACGAAGGAGGAAATGATGCCGACGACGAAGCAAAAATCAGAGTAACATCAGGAGAACCTTCGACAGTCCACCTCAAAGGACGTGCTCGTGATACAACCCCTTCCCTCGTTGTGAAGATACAGAGGAAGGCATTACAACCTTTGACGGTACGACTGCCAGACCGGAAGAAGGACCCAATGCCTGCTCCTGCCTCCGAACCCTTGGTGGTCAAGCTTCGTAGGAGGCCTCCAAAGCCCTCGATCGCATTAGAGACAAATCCCGAGGAAGCCAAACTAGAAGAGTACGTAGCGGCTCATGCTAACGCTTCATCCTTAGATGATGTAATTTCCCTGGAAAAGATCCCCTACTTTATGAATAAAGGGTTATCTTTGAACTACTTCGATGTTGCTCACTTGAGCATATTGTACTCCTGGGAATAAGGTATAGGCTTGCAACTGCATACACAGGTAACTACTACCTATGCAGTAAACCAGATCCTCCCTAACCAAGGTTCCTACTTCACGATTCCAGAAATAATGAGGGAAGACAAACCCATCATCTTCGACAGAATTGAATGCCCTCTGTCCTTTATTCTGGAGGAACAATAGCCAGAACTCAATACCAGTAAAATATAACTCTACCGATTTAGTAGTCAAGCCAAACACTCCAGAAGATGGGTTAAGATCTTAAAAGCAACCGAGGTCTGAATTACGACAAAGGCCGACGACTGCATCTTCGACTGCTGGCTCCTATAAGCAAATCTGAGTATTACTACCACAAGACCAAGCATATCTTAGGGTACTTCATGCCTCCTACAACCCCCAAAGGCTCGGATGAAGAAGATGAGTCATACTCTCACTCTTTAGAATCTTTCTCTTGGGACTCCGATATCGGTATCGGAGAAATGCTCAAACAAAAATTGTCTGTCAACATGATGTCATCTGACCCTGAGAAAGACGACGAGGATCCATTGGAGCTCTTTGAAGTAGAACCGTGGGCCCAATGCCCAGACGCATAATGGGAGATGCGGTTCGAAAATCGAGAACCCCCTATTAAGGACGAAGTCGTACAAGTCAATTTGGGCGACGAATACTCCCATAAACCTATCTTCATTAGCAAGAGTATGACTAATGAGGATCATGAATCCCTGCTATTGCTCGTCAGGGAATACATCGATGTCTGTATGGAGCTACGAAGAAATGTCGGGACTGGACCCCCAAATTGTGGTCCACAAACTCAACATCTTGTCGAACGCCAAGCCTGTCAAGCTGTAAATCCCCTAAAATTTTAAATTTTATTTAAAGTATTTTTATTAAATTATTGAATTTCTTTAGAGTATTTTTATAGTTAATTAAAAAATAAATTTTATTGATTAATTTAATTATATAAATACTCATTTAGAATTATTTTACAAAAATTTTATTATTATTTTTTAGTCTTGTTAAAGGGTGATAGATTTTCTAGAATTTATTCTGTGTGCAAATGTTCTTTTTGAATTTTTGTATATATAAATATATATGTGAATAAATATATAATAATAATAAGTAGTAATAATAATAATAGTAGTAATAATAATAATAATAATAATAATAATAATAATAATAATAATAGTAATAATAATAATAATAATAATAATAATAGAAAAGAAAAGAAAATATATAAAAGAAAAACCTAAACTAAAACCTAGCAATCCCCCACCAGCGCAGAGAACTCCCCCTCCTCCCTCTGTATATGTATATATATATATATATATATATATATATATATATATATATATATATATATATATATATATATATATATATATATATATATATATATAAAAGAAACCGAACCCTAACCCTAATCTCCTTCCTCCTCCGGCCGACCTCCGGGCGATAGCCGCTTCTGACTCCGGCGACCGCCGTCGACACAGCCGCCGACAGCCGCGCGCTGCGCGGGGAAAGTCTGCAGCCGCGGACAGATGCGAGCCCCGCGACCCTATATTCCCATGACGCATTCTCCTCCGCTTCTCGATGGTTTTTCGAACCGTCTTCTCTGGTACATTCACAACCTAACCCTCTAGGATTCCCTTTAAGTGAGACGAGTTTTCGTGCCCTGAATTGGTCGAAAAATAGATCGGAAGTTGGCCCAAAAAACTGACCAAAAATAGTCTAAAATTTTGACCCAAATCCCCCATATTCATGCCTAATTTGCCACCAACCTAATATTTTCAAAATCTAATTGAAGGATTTTCTTCTATATATAATCGAGAATTTATTTGTTCTTTTAGTTTTTATTAATTTGTTTTAATTTTTAAATTATTTGACCTATAAAACGACCAAAAACTTGGTAATTTAAAATTGTAATTTTGTGATACAGAGTGCGTTCCGCCAAACGGGATCGCATCATTGCGTACCAATTACACCGAAAGGCGTGTATGGTATATCCTCATATGTGGGCTTTCGCGAAAGTTGATTCGGACGTGTGTGCATATCGGAGTCAACCCGTATCCGTAAAAAGTCCCCATATCGTAACTTTTGCAAAACACTACCCTATTTTGTGTACGTCCGTCGGAATGAGACAAAACTTATGCCATTTAATTCGTGGTATCATGCTGGTTCGGTGACCCAAGTTTCACGTGATTCAGAGACAGTTGACCAAGCCGCCTATTCGTGGGCCCCACGGTTTGACTTGAAGGGCAAAATTGTGATCGGCTCACCGGAATCCAAAATTTGACATACCATTGAGTTCGTATCAACGTTTAAAATTTGTTTGACTTATAATTTGTCCTATTTAGAGACCTTTATCCCTGGCACGCATTTCGGTACAAAGTGGGCCACAAGTGGATCCCGCTTTGACCTGAAATAACCGTTTTGCCCCTGTGTCCAAATTGGACAAAATGGTAGACTTTTTTGACTATCTCGCTTATTCTGGGAACGTTGATGGTGTTTATTTCTGCATCCTAAGACGTTCATTCTGATGCCATAGTTCTGATCTCTTGTGCTTGATGTCTAGACGCTTACACTTCGCAGCTTTCTTGCCAGGTAAGTATACCTTGCCAAATTATTTACAGTACTTTGCATGCTTATCATATTTTTTTATATTTATTATATATGTATTTTCTTTCAGTCATAATTATATATTATATATGTTAATACACACTTGACACATAGTATCATGGGAGGGGAGGACAACCAGTAGGCGTATGGGCTACCGACTCTGGTAAACCGTAGTAACAAGCACGCACTACGGTAGTTGTATCGAGATGGTCGCTACCCTTGCAGTATGTCGATTGATAGTGTCACGATGGTCGATACCCTCGCGGTATGACGGCTTCTGATATACATGGACGTGTGTGTGAGTTGTGAGATAGATAAAGTAGCCTACACATGCCCATACGTCAAAGACTTGTCCTCATTATGCATTCATATAGATTGTCTAGTACAGCATACTTATATATTTTATGTCTATTATGCATGTTTTACTGTATTCAATTGGCATGCTTCTATGTATCTTGTTACGTTCTTCTGAGGACCTGGTCCCTTTTCAGGTGTAGACGATCTTGACTATTCGCAGGAGCATGGATCAGGACTTACTACTTATCTCTCTTTCGAGGATGTCTTCTCTTCGAGCCCCATTGCTCATTAGATGTACTCATTTGGTTTCTCTTATATTCTAGTTTGGTAGTGGATTTGTCTCCATCCAACTACTTATTCTTATCAAGCATTTTATACTTGATTCAGTTATATAGTTGATTGGTTATTCATTTCTATTTGATTATGTGGATGAGATCTAGTTATGCCCTGTGACTTATGATAATATATATACCACATGTGAGTTAATATTCATATTATATCGTACGTGTGTATTATGGTATTCATATATTGGAGTTGCTATATACATACGACTGGCATGCTTACGTATTTCTAGGCCTACGTATTTTGGGACTGAGGCATGACACAAGCAGCAGCAATGACGATTCTGGCCAGACATTATGAACACCTTCGAAAGTTGAAGTCAATAAATTGATACCTAGTGGCTTCATTCGCGAAGAACAACATCCAGATTGGGTAGCCAATATCGTGCATATCGTCAAAAAGAACGGGAAGATCCAGATCTACATTGACTTCCGTGATCTAAATGCGGTCTGTCCTAAGGATGAGTTCCCCCTTCCGATCATAGACATAATGATTGACAACACCGGTGGCTTTGAGCGTATATCCTTCATGGACGGATTCTCAGGCTACAATCAGATAAAGATGTCTCCTGAAGACGAGAAGCACACATCCTTCCGAACGTCGATCAGAGTATACTGCTACACAGTCATGCCCTTCGGTCTAAAGAATATCGTTGCTATATACCAATGCGCTATGAGCACAATCTTCCGTGAGCTTCTACGCAAGAAGGTCAAGTATTATGTTGATGACATAGCTGTCAAAAGTTGCTCTAAATATTATCACCTCCTGAATTTAAAGAAGGTGTTAGACCTCATGCGTGTGCACCAGCTCAAGATGAATTGCACCTAATCTTTCCTAGGAATCTCTAGCGACAAATTTTTGGATTTTTTATAACTTTGCAGGGTATCCACGTAGACCCTGACAAGATTAAAGCAATCCTTGAAATGCGCCCACAGAAGAACCTCAGAGAATTTCATGGCCTTCAAGGAAGACTAGCCTATAACAGGAGGTTCATATCGAACCTCCCTGGACATTGTTAGTCGTTCACGCAGCTCATGCAGAAGGGAGTCTCCTTTGTCTGAAACGAAGAATGCCAGCGCGCCTTCGATGACATCAAGGAATACCTCATGAGCCCTCCCGTATTGGTAGCCCCAATTATGGAAAAGCCCTCTTCTGCTTTATGTACGGGCAATGGATCACTCTAATGGCACTCTGCTAGCCCAGACTAGCGACACAGGTCATGACCAGGCCATCTACTATCTCAATAGGATGATGGTCGGTGCGGAGTACAAGTACAATCCCATCGAGAAGGAGTGCCTTTCTCTAGTCTTTGCCATCCAGAAGATCCGGCATTACGTGGCAGGACAAACCATTCACGTGACCTCACGAGTTAATCCTCTCAGGGTTCTCATGACGAAACCTGGAGTGCTTAACTCTCGCCTAGCCACCTGAACAATACTGCTATCACCATATGACATGGTGTTTGTCCCACAGAAGGCTGTCAAAGATCAAGCAATAGCTGACTTCCTGGCCTCCCACCCGGTACCATAAACTTTGAAACGCTACGAGAAGATCCCGGACGAAGTCTCAGAATCCAATATCGTGACGAGCGCAAAAGCCGTTTAGCGAATGTTCTTTGACGGTGCTTCAAGAACAGGGCCCCAAAGACGATATCATTGCCGGAGTCGGGATAGTGTTGATCTCTCCAAATGATCTGGTTATCAACCATTCCTACTCCCTCACTGAGCAATGCTCAAACAATATGGCAGAGTACAACACTATCGTCATTGGTCTCCAACTCACCAAACATGTGAAAGTTGATTACCTGGAAGCCTACTGTGACTCTAAGCTGATACTCAATCAGGTTTGGGGAGAGTACAAAGTCCGGAATGAGGACCTACTTTCCTACCAACAAGACGCACATGGAATAATCTTAACCTTCGAGAGGTTCTTCATAGAGCACGTCCCTCTACTGCAGAACATTGAGGCTGACGTCCTGGCCGACCTCGCAACCTCTCTAGTTGTTCCGGTCAATACCCATGAACTGATCATCATGATCGGTCAAGAGCTGGTCTACCCGAAGAATAACCTCTCTCTGTATCGGAGCTACTCAGTAGAAATGAGCACCGACTCACATGACTTGAGACATCTATTTATCGACTACGCAGTCTATAGGATTCTCTCCTAGAACCCGAAGGAAGTCACGTTCCTCAGAAGACGGTCCCTCCGGTTCTATTACGATACAACGACCAAAATGCTATATTGTTGCTCCTACGACGGTCTTCTTCTATGATGCCTATCGAATACAGAAGCAAAACATATGTAAGGAGCTCGGTAATTACTTTTTGTATATGGACTTTACACAATAAATAGCGGAACGTTGAACTTAATTTCTTATCTTATGGTATTTAGGTCGATCGTCTAGACGCAACACTTGAGAATGAATCCATTATAACTCTAGCAAAGGGGACAATTTATGCCGTCAAAATTTGGCCAAGCTATTGTGTAAATGGTTTTAGGTTTAACTCAACAACTGCCCCGATCAGAGACAACTTCCTAGATCTCGAGGACACCAAAAATAATTATTTCTGTATCAAATCTTCGAACTATAAAGATGTCGACATAGGCAATAATTTCTATGACGTCTTACGAGAGATTGTGGAGCTAATATATAATTATGGAACTGAGCCCGCTAAGATCGTGTTATTCAAGTGTGAATGGTTCGATCCGATCCAAGATCCAGATTGGAAAATAGACAAGCATGGTCTTGTGGATATAAACTACCGGCGTCGATATCAAGGTTACAAACCATTTGTCCTATCAAGCCAGGCTCAGCTCGTGTACGTTACAACTTATCCTAAACGGGGAACAACAAAGTCGGACTGGTGGGCAGTATGGAAGACCAAAGCTAGAAATACCTTTGACGTTGACGAAATAGCTTATCAAGAGGATGACCTACCTCTTGTAACAAATATTGTAGAGGTGAACTCAACAGAAGTTCCTCACTACACGGCTAATCATGTAGAAGATGTAGAATTATCTGAAGAGGAAGATGAAGTAGACAAAAGTGAAGAAGAGGAGGACGAGGTCGAGGAAGAGGAGGACGAGAAAAATGAAGAAGATAAATTTTCAGAAGAGGATTGAAAATAAAATAAAATCTATTTAGTCTTGTGACATGTACTGTATGTTCCTGGATTAGACTTCTTGGATATTATTGCCAAAACTCTAGGATTTTTTGTTATCTAGACTTTTTGTGTGCAATTCAACAGAGGGTTGCTCCGGATCTATTTATATATTTTCCTGATTTGACATTTTTGTGTGCAATTCCATTATGACTATGAGATTTATTTTATTTTTCTGCTTCATTTAATTTTGTTCGTATTATATATATATATATATATATATATATATATATATATATATATATATATATATATATATGTTTTATCATCATATGTTGTTATCAGTTATGACAGGACGACGCGGAATGTTCGGACGTAAATGAGCATCTAGAGGACACCGTGCTCCGAGCGACAGCACTCCTTTGGTACCGGGTACTAGGGTCGGATCACTTGCATCTCCTCCTGATTGTACTCCTGGGATGATCACTCCTGGGACAAATATTACTCCACTCTTCCGACCACTTGCACCTCCTCATGACAGTACTCCTGGGACGAGCAGTTCCAGGCCGGAGCCTACTACTCCTCCGTCTACCGTTCCTACTGCTGACGGTACCATGGAGACCAAAGAGGAGACGGGCGAGGCCAAGCCCTAGCAGTATCAAAAAGATCCTCTATGTGCGCCTCCGGATGAGCATCGGATGAAGATTTGGGCCGACGACACAATGTAAGTTAAGTAGTTAACATTTTCTTACGTGTGTATATATATATATATATATATATATATATATATATATATATAGAGAGAGAGAGAGAGAGAGAGAGAGAGAGACATTTCCATGAATATAATTATCTATGTATAGATATCGTCCGTCGAGGGTACAAAGACGTTTGGGGCTCTTTCTGAGGTACAATTATTGTGGCCCTTGGATCAACTACTCCGATGCTCTAGACGAGAGGAAGGCGTTCTGGTTTAAGCACTTCAAGATAAAAATATATTTGATTTTAATATCGATCATCCAATTTATTTATATTACATAAATTACTATATTACTACTTGTAGGACACATATTTCTATCCCCCACACCTGGCCGAGTTGATCGATAAGATGTAACCTTCCGTCGCCGCCAAGCTAGTTCAGGATGCGATCAATGATCAGAATAACCGTGATCGTTTGGAAAAATCAATCCAAGGTTGGATCACGACTGAGCAGTGGAATCGGATGAGGGCAAGATTCGACGATCCCAGGTACAAGGAAAAGTCGAAGAAGGCGAAGGCGGCCAGAAAGAATGCAGGAAACTGGTGTGGTGGGTCGATTCCGATGACGGAATATTTTTGTCTCATTGTAAGAATTTGAACGTATATATATTATTTTAATCAAAGTAGGATAAAATGGTTAATTTTAGTAACAATATATCTATTTGTAATTAACATGTCTAGAGGGGTGAAGACGCTAACATGGTGACCGCCTTTCTCATCACCCATCGGAATCACGGATAACTCATCGATGATAGGGCCACGCAGACTTACGTAAGTATTACTTAACATTTTTTTATTTTAATATAACTTAGAAAATATGCAAATAAATATTCATGTAGTTAGTAATAAGTTGCTTAGATAATAGGGTTATTTATACTGACTATCCCTATATGTTTGGTTTATAACACCGGGTACCCCTGCTTTTGAACAACTTAGAAAATAGGCAAATAAATATCCATGTAGTTTGTAACAAGTATATTTATCGAGCGATTCTTTTTTTTCTAGAATGAGTATCTACGCTTTTGAACAGCTCGTCAGTCGATGCAATATGCTGCATCTGCACCTCCCGAGGGAGAGGCCGGTACTTCCTCAAAGCCACCGGCCCGCCCATTTTCGTCGGCGGACGAGCTGTGGCAGACCGTCGCTAGTGGTCTTCAGAGGGGTATATACTACAGTACGGGAACCTACGACACCTATGTTCCGACGCAGGGCTCTAGGACCCCCTCTGCCCCTGCACATACCCCACAGCCTTCCCAGGAGTCGGTACGAGTCTAGCAGGAGAGAGAAGACCATCGGATTACGTCTCTACGTGACGAGATAATGAGATTGATTTCGCTGCAGCCCCAGTCCCAGCCGCAGATGGACGATGCGAGAATCTTAGCATATTTTGATGCGCTCAAGCAAAACCCTTTGGATCTCAGGCCTATGACCGAGGTGACACAGCGGGACATTACGGATCTAGCTTCATCGAACCACCATTTCGTCACTCATATTATAGGTGTCATGTATTCATACAATGATCCCTATCAGTATTGGAGCGGATACGTCCTCCTGGTTCGCCGACATCGATACCGACTCCACCGACGATATTACCTCCTAGTTCGACATCGGTGACGCTTTCACAAGGCCAGTTGGACTATATCGTATCCCAGTTGCGCGATGGCGTTCCTCCTCCTCCTCCTGATCAGCATTAGCCCTAGGTTGGACAGATAGTTATGAGTTTGTGTGAATTTTGCCCATTTTTTGGAATTTGTGTGACATTGGCCCATTTTTGGGTCGGTTGTATATATTCTTTTTATGACATGAGGATATTTACTTCAGACTTTTATGTATGTATGAATTTGTATGACATTGGCCAACAGTGACAATAGATTTGAATTTTTCGGTGGTTTATAATTTTTTTATGTGTGACAATCTATTTTTATAAACTATAAATATATTTGTATAAACTGCAGGCTGAATATTGTTATATAAATTATTATGTAACAATCAAATTTTTTTTTAAAAATTACAGCAATTAAGCAACGTTTACCGACGTCTTGCGACGTTTACCGACGTACAAATACGTCGCAAAGAGGTATCAAAACGTCGCTATCACTTTACCAAGATATCGCAAATTTGTTGCTAATAGTCGCTAATTTGCTGACTTGGCAATCTCTGCCATGTCATCAAGACGTAACTAAAATATGTTGCTAAACGTCGCTACATTAAAAAAATATTAGCGACGTACATGTGTTACAAAATGTCGCTAACGAAAGAATGTCAGCGACGTTTAGTGACATAGTAAACGTCACTAAGTATAGAAATATCAGCGACGTTTTGCGACTAAAATTGTGTCGCTCATATACCAACGTTGCACCGCAGAACGTCGCTAATTGGTGAAAATTTTGCGACGTTCATACGTCACTAAGATACGTCTCTAGTTGCGACGTATAGTGACATATTTTCAGTCAGAGACTAGCTAGACCGCGACAATTATAAAATGTTGCTATTTTATTTCAGAGACGTAATTTTAAGATTTAGTGACGTTTTGTAGCATCGTTAACCCCATAATTTTTAGTAGTGATATTCGTCTCGGACTTGGTTGACTATCAACTTAGAGTCACCGTATGCCTCTAAATAGTCTACCCTCACTTGTTTAGCAAGTTGGAGTCCAATAATGATAGTGTTATATTATGCCACATTGTTGAGGGAATAAGCTCGATTAATGACCAGATTATAGGGGAAGATTAATACTATCCCAACTCCGGCGATGATATTGCCCTTGGGCTCTCCTCTCGAAGCGCCGCCGAAGAACATCCGCCAGACAGCTTCACACAAAGTCACGTTTGAGTTTGCCACTTCGCCTAAAATCTTTTCGTAGAGTTTCGAGATTTCTGGCACCGAATGTGCTACCAGAAAGTCGACCAGTGCTTGGCCCCTGACGGCTTTCTGAGGGAAAAACACCATGTTTTATGAAGATAGTAGTATCGCCTAGGTAGCCAGGCGGGAACTGAGCACCCCTGGTTTGGTCATGAATACCTTGAGAGGACTGACTCATGAGATCACATGAATGGTTTTTCCTGTTATGTATGCCGAGTCTTCTGGATAGCAAATACTAGAGCAAGACATGCCTTTTCGACACGGGTATATATATGCTCCGCATCAACCATCATTCGGTTGAGTTAATAGATGGCATGTTCGTGACCTGCATCATTATTTTGGGCAAATAGAGCACCGAGAGAGTGATCCATTGCACGCACATAAAGTAGGAAGGGCTTTCCCACGACCGGGGCCACCAATACTGGAGGGTTTGATAGGTATTCCTTGATGGCGTCGAACGCGCATTGGCATTCTTCGTTCCAGACAAAGTAGACACCTTTCTTCATGAGCTGGGTGAACGGCCGACAACGCCCAGAGATATTTGATTTAAACCTCCTGATGTATGACAACCTTCCTTGCAAGCCACGGAGTTCCCGGAGGTTCTTTGGCGGCTTCGTCTCCATGATTATTCTGGTTTTGTCGGGGTCTACGTGAATACCCCTGGAAGTGATGATAAAGCCCAGAAATTTGTCGCTGGAGACTCCCAGGAAGGATTTAGTCGAACACAGTCTTCAAGTCCCTGAGGTGATCATTTTTGGAGCCGTACTTGACAGCGATGTCATCAACATAATATTCCACCATCTTGCGCAGATGTTTACGAAAAATGGTGCTCATAGCTCGGTAGTATATAGCACATGCGTTCTTCAGACCGAAGGGCATGATGGTGTAACAGTATACTCCTATCGGTGTTCTGAATGACGTATGCTTCTCATCTTCAGGAGACATCTTGATTTGATTGTAGCCAGAGAATCCGTCCATGAAGGGCATGAGCTCGAATCCATAAGTGTTGTCGATCATAATGTCGGTGATCGGGAGAGGAAACTCGTCCTTATGGCACACCAAATTTAGATCGCGGAAGTCGATGCAGATCCGGATCTTTTTGTTCTTTTTGACAACGGGCACGATGTTGGCCACCCAATTTGGATGATGTTCCTCACGGATGAAGCCACTAGCGATCAGTTTGTTGACTTCAACTTCGATGGCATTCATGACATCCGAGCGTCGTTGCAGCAGTACTTTTTACAAATTAAATAAGGACATCTAATTTTGTTAGGAATAATTTATATATATATCTTAGTCCTGAGGCTTAACCAAAGATGGAAGAATGCGTGGTCGAGATCAGAGGTTCACACAAACTTTCCACTCAGGCTATTCTCTATTTCCACGAAGAAATATATAAGGATTCTGATTACAACTTGCTCTCAAGATTACAAAAGAATCAGAATTAACCAAACTTTTCGTTCTTCCTTGCAATCGCAATTGCAGACGGACAGAACAGAGTTACAATAAATCAAAAAATACCTTCGTTCTTCCTTGCTAAACGCAGTTGTAATAAGACAGAATAAACCAAGAAGAAAAAGGAGAAGAAGACAGAATAAAAAATTATTCTTGCTAGGGCGGTGAAGACTACCGTTGCTCAAATTAAGATTCGTCCTCTATCGACGATCTGCTCCCAGGAGCCAGCAATATCACAAGAGAACTTCTGGAATGCTTGTAGTCACCTCTTTATGTGACTCGAACGAACTCCTTTGGACTCCTCTTTCTCAACTTTTTTGTCTATCTCAAAAGGAGGCTAGATGGCTCTTTATATAGGAAAGGATGGAAGCCCATCCTCCTCTTCTCTTGATGTGGGACTAAAAAGGCAATATACAAAATTGATATCTCATAATCATAACCCAAAGCATAGCCCACTCAGCGTCCATTCAGCACCCGCTCAGCGCCCGTCCAGCACCCGTTCAGCACCCGCTCATGCAACACACGCATGCAACACGCGCATGCAACCCAAGCATAAAACTCTCGCATAAAATATGCACACGAGCGCAACAATAGCGCATAAGCGCCTTGTGACGATGCTGATGTGCTAAGTGCAAAGTGTGCCAACAAAGCGCCAATTTGAGCCCTTAAGACCGAGTCCGAGTCGCTAAGCCCTTATAGGGCTTAGCTCCTATGGAAATAATTCCAAGAGCATGATAAAAAATATAAATGCTTTTATGAGGAGTTAACCATTTTTCCTCCTAGGAAACCACCCCCACATGGCACCATATCCCCACCATACCCTATGTGCACACCTCAACTCATACAAAATATTATATTGAGATACCCACTTGGTGGTGTAGCCAATATGGGATTATCTTTATTAGTCCAAAGGCAAAAATTACCAATAATCCCCCACATATCTCAATATATATGGGTTGAGCGTTCCCCACGGTGACTGCCTATCATGTATTAGGATAGATGTTGCTTCGACTTGAATCTTCCCGCATAGGTCGAACAACAATATGATACAAGAATGGACTAAGCTTTGAATTCTGCACTATAGCTGCAATTCTTTCCACTCATACAATGACATCAGTTGTGCTTCCGGTTGCACATTAAAGGTCCTGTGCATGCCTGGTTTTGATGTATGTATTTTGGGCGTCTACAAGTTTTTCCTCAAGATACGACCTATATCTCTTTCCATACACTCTAGGTGAGTTCTTTTAAAGAGTCATTGGCATGAAGCCTCGAGCTTCCTTGCGGTGCTACTCCGCTATGACATGGCCCAGAGCCGAGGCTAAACCCCATCGTAGTGTCATGCCACTGTAGCATGAGGTCCCAGCCTCTTTGTGGTGCCAAACTACCCAGCATGAAGACTTGCGCTTCCTTGCAGTGTTACCCCACTATGACTTAGCTCGTGTAGCCGAGGATTTATATCTTTTACCTTTGTTGTATCACACCACTGTAACACGAGGACACCGACCTCTTTGTAGTGCGGCCTACACTTTTTATTCTACAACATTAGGCTACATGCCTATGTGCGACGCTATGCCGCTGTGACATCGGTCGCGAAGTCGAGGCATTACCCTTACCGAGGAACCTTTTGGTGGTGTCATCCACTGTAGCATGGAGACCATACGCTCCTTTGTAGTGCTGCACTACCGTGCTTCCTGTTAAGCACACCAGACTTTTAAAATGTCTGAGAACTCATTAAGGCATCTAGGCATCTAAGCCATCCTCCCACAAGATTTGTTCTACACAAAAGAATAATTAGTAGACAATAGTGGTTCTGGGTCCGTAATCCCTCAATGTCTCTAAAGACTACCCATTGTTCCTTATATTCTTCCAGTCAACGGTCCTCCCTTGAACCAATAGCTAGATGCCTAGTAAATTTCTCTTTGAACTAATAACATAAAAGTAAATGGTAGGATTGCAAAGACACAATTTCAGAGGTCCTCCAAGCCCATATATGTTGTGTCATTGACTATATGCGGTGTTACGCCGCTGTGACATGACCCAAACCGAGGTTCACTCCCTCGTGTTGTGTCATGCCACTGTAACATGGAGTATTACCCTCCTTTATAGTTCTTGAGATCAGCTGGTGCTGAAGGCCTTATATGAATGGATCTGCCAGACTCTTCTGGCTCCAATCATCAAACACTATAATGATCTACGCTAGTTGCGTTGATTCAGTGTCCTGTAATGGCCCTTGAGTCCTATCATGAACGGATCCGCCAGATTTACCTGACTCTGATTATTAAAGCACTGTAATGATCCACGCAATCTGCACTCATTCAATGTCCTGTGTTTTAACCCGATAGTTCTCATCAAACCATTGAGGAGATGAACAGATGCCACTGTTGTAGCTTCCTGGTTTTCACAGAATGTCGGTATCACTCGAATCTGTGTACTAACCATAGAAAGATCATCTGAGAGCTTCCAGAGCCATTCTGCTTTATATCCTACAACTTGATAGTGCAAAGAACTCTGAGAGTAAAGACTATTGCTTCGACTTCCACGATATAGCAACACCACCCCTAGAGAAGTCACGTCCTCTTGTGGATCTTTCAATCTTCTTTCCTAAACACCAACTGGCATCATCGAATCCTTCCTTCATATCTGGATAATTATTGTAGCACATGATATACTACTTAGTTGTTCTGAGAACTTTGACGACTCTCTTCACAAATTTTAGTGTTTAACACATATACTACTTGTGAACTGACTCAGCATCCCTACAAAAAAAGCTATGTCAGGCTGCTGGTACATGCAGCTTGAATTATTCACCTGATGATGCTCGAGTACACCAATTGTCTGACACTTTTTCTTGGATTTTGCTTCATATTTTTGTCACACCTGAGGAGTATCGTCCCTGATACCCAAAGCGTGTGATCAAAATTTTATGTTGAGATCTTGTGACTAAGCAAGCTTACCTGGCATCCGGATTATCTTATATCCTCAGAATGACATTTGCAATCCCATGTCCTGAATTTGGACAAAAAGGACATCTTTGTTAGTAAAACTTTTGTGTCCAGAATTAGGACTAGCAAGTTGTCCACATAGATAAAAATGATGCCTCCTCCATTATCAGCGAACTTCGTGTACGCACACTTGTCCGTCTTGTCGATCCTGCGAAAACTTTGACTAGATAACTTGTCAAACTCCTGCTGCCATATCTTGGAAATTACTTTAGGCCGTATCGAAATAACACCAACTCGCAAACTGTCTTCAAACCTGAATGACAATAGTTCTGACTGTTGTCCGTGAATCTCCCATGTCTGTCTTCATCCAAGACTTGTTGTCTTCCTGTCACGCCCCAGTCCTAAAAATACGTAGGACTAGGACACGTAAGCATGCCAGCCGTATGGATATGGCAACTCCAATATATGGAAACCAAAATCCACACGTACGCTGTAATATAAATATCAATCCACAAGTGGTATAAACATATGTCACAAGTCACCGGGTATAATCTAAATCTCATCCACGAAAATCAAATACAAATAAATAACCAGTATCTATGAAACTAGATCTCAATATAAGTATATAAAGACGATAATTGGATGGAAACAAATCCACTACCAACTCGAATGGAAAAACATAACACAATAAACACAATATAAGGATACCAGCTAACGACCACGGGGCTCAAAGAGAAGACATCCTCGAAACATATGTAACCATCCAAATCTGCGCTCCTGCAAATACTCAAGAACAGATACACCTGGAAAGGGACCAGGTCCTCAGAGGGACGTAACAAGATACATAGAAGCAAGCCAATTTGAATACAGTAAGTATGCATAATGTTTGAAAATAAATAAGTACGCTGTACAAGACAATCTATATGAATACAAATGAGGATAACTTTTCGACGTATGGGCAAGGGTAGGCTACTCGATCTAATCTCACAACTCACACACACGTCCATGAACATCATCAGCCGATATACCGTGGGGGTAGCGACCCTCGTGACTCCATCAATCGACGTGTAAATTCCCTTGACCATATTTCAGTATTTTAAAATCATTTTTAGCAATTTAGGATTTATTGCAATATTTTTAATTTATTTTGCTTACATATCCTATTAAATTGTGCACATGTCCATCACGCAAATAATTAGAGCATTACACAGACTGTCAACCCCAAACAAAGTTCACATACCCCTACTAGACATGACAGCCTACTATTCTGCACGTTGTGCAACTCCCAGATGAGCTGACATGAGTGTAGTTTTAGTCGCACAAATATCGTTACAAACGTCCGTATTTATTTTCTATTTAATTTTTATGCATGTACCCTTCCCTGTTTCAATAGCAATTAGAGGCCCAGCAAGCACCTGTTTTACCCAAACAAAAATATTTTATTATTCTACATTGAGTATACTACATTTAGTATATTGACACCGCATTAAAATTATGGCCCTACCTGCCTCTAAATAATTAGAGAACACCGTGCGCAGTAATTATTAATTAATTAATACGGTGACCCGTATCACCCAGAAAACCCGGCCCAGCCCCTGCCCAGGCTCACCCCCACCCCACCAGGGCTCTCCCACAGCTTTCCCCCTTAATTCTGTACATTTTAGCATTTTCAGGAATCGGGTATTTTTCTCAGACAACTGCGTAATTGTGCAATTTTCCAAAATAGGACCTATGTGCAATTTATGAAATTTTAGGGGTTTTTCTGCAAATTTCTAGTGTGAGGTGTCAACCCCTCATTGGCCGGTGAACCTACACCGTTCATGTGGCAGTGGGACCCACATAAAATATCTGTAAAGATATTTTAAATATGAAAACCCCAAAATATCCCTAAACCCTAACTTATTTACAACTTTGTCATTGACCTAAAACCTATAAAACCCGACCCCCTCCCCTCTTCCAAACCCCACACCGCCCATCTCCGGCCACCATCTCCGACTAAACTCCGCCGACCGGTTCGCCCCTCCCCCAGCTCCCTTTCGGCGAACTCCCACCCTCTCCGGTCGCCGCAATCACCGCCGGCAGCCGCTGCAGACCCAACTCCCCAACCCACACCAGTACACCACCTCCACTCCCAACCGCCCCTCACCGCCACCCCGGCCACCGTGGACCACCGCCCCCGAACCCTTCGCCACCCTCCCCTCCGTCGAACCACCACCGTCCCGTCCCCCCACGACCACCACAGCAGCCTCCAGCTCCCCCGCAACGCCTCCTCCCTCACCCGCCCGCTGCAGCACCGAACCCTCCCGACCCCTTCAAACCACCACCACCGCCACCACTAACCTCCGCCACCACCACCGAACTCCTCGCCGACGTCCCCTCCGCCGACCCGATCGCCTGCACCGCCACCCCCGCCACCGCCTTCGACGCTGCAGCCGCTGCAAGCCGCCGCCGCTGCTGTTGGTGTTAACAGCAGCTACTGTTGCAGCCGCCGTCCCGGCCAGCCACAGCCCGCTCCGCCGCCGTCCTTCCGCCGACGACAAGCCGTGGGCCCTCCTGCTGACCAGTCAGGTATAATATAGTATATATACGTAAATACTTAGTTATTTATATATGTATGTATATATGTATATATATATATGTATATTAATATATATATATATATATATATATATATATATATATATATATATATATATGTTTAGAGAATAAGGGAGGTGAGATGGCACCTCACCCTAAAAACAAAGGTGGCGGTGATGTGGCACAATCTCAACCACACAAACGAGGGGTGGGGGTTAAGTACAAATTGCCAATTATGAAATGTGTGGTTGAGATTGTGCCACGTCACCGCCACCCTTGTTTTTAGAGTGAGGTGCCATCTCACCTCCCTTATTCTCTATATGTTTATATATATATATTATATATTATTATATAATTAATTATTACTATATATAAACAGTATACATATTTTATATATTATTGTATATCTAGTATATATTTATGTATATATATATGTATATTTATTTATATATATGTATTTATATATAGAGTATTATATGTAATTATTTATATATTATATAATTATTATGATTATATTATTTAGTATATTACGACAGTATATATATATATATACAGTGTATATATATATATTATTATATTATATATATATGTATGTATATATGTATTTTTGCATTTATATATATATATATATATATATATATATATATATATATATATATATATATATATATATATATATATATATATATATATATAATTATATAAATTATATTATATATATATATATATATATATATATATATTCAGTATATATATATATATATAGTATACTATTATATTATATGTATATACATATGCATTTTATTTTTATTTTATATATATACATATATTTATATATATATATATGTATATATTCTATATGTATTACAGTATATATATATTCAGTATATATATATATTATATTCAGATTATATATATAATAAATATATATTTATGTATTTATATTTTTAGTATATATGTATATATATGTATACATATTGTATTATATATATATATATTTATATATATTATATATGGTATATTATATATTTACATATATACTGTATGTAATTATTATTATTATATACAGTATATATATATATATATATATTATATTATAATATATTATTATATGTATATATATATATATATATATATATATATATATATATATATATATATATATATATATATATATATGTCTTTCATTTTATTATTATTATTATATGTATATATATATATGTCTTTCATTTTTTATTATTTATATATATATGTATATATATACATATTTATATTATTACATATATATGTATATATATTATATGTACTATATTATATGTATATATATATATGCACTTTTATTTATATATGTATATATATACACAATACTATACTATATGTATATATATGCAACTTTATATTTAATTATATATATTAAATATTTATTATTTTCTGTGTTAAATATATATAATTATATATATTATAAGTAAATATATATATATTACATAAGTTATATATATATATATATATATATATATATATATATATATATATATATATATATATATATATATATATATATATATATATATATATATATATATGCCTTTATATTTATATATATATTATATATATCACTATATATATATAAAATATCATATATATATATATATTTTATTTTCCTTGCAAATTATATATATTACATATACTTATATATATGTATATATTTATACTAAAGAATATAAATACAATATTTACATTTTATATGCTCTTAAATATATACTATATATATATATATTAATGTATTATTATATATATAGTTATGATATTTTAAATGTACGCCTCACATAAATGTTAAATTCACGAACCCAGTACGTCTTGAACAGAGTACATCTTCAGCGCAGTCAGTGACCCCCTGTCACAGGACCCCTCAGACTTGACTGCGAGAACAGATTTTTGACACACTCAGGAAGTAGACAAGTATACATTACCAAGTTTACTGTTTAATTATAAATGTTGTTATATGCTATTTTCTCATGAACTTCATATGACTGTGTGTATCTGATATTGCCTCGGGTACCGTCAACAAGTACGTTGACACGTAGTATAACTAACTTAGACTCTAGCAGACTTTCTAACAGCTGCGAGGGTATCCTAATATCCTCCTAGACCCTGACACGGGAACACGCAACAAGGTTGCAATACATATTGGGATACGACCTGCGTACTCGATTAGCTACCGGTGCGTGTGACGTGCATCACGGCTTAGCACAAATTCAGGAAAACTCAGGAAAGTTATGACTTGGCATTAGTTACATTGGGCGGGGAAGATAACTAGTAAACGTATGGGACACCCCCTCCTTGAGTTTTATACCTTCGTTCCATGCTCCTCGGAGATGGACGATTGCAGAGCTACCCATGTGTCTGGGGGCATATGACACATATACTAGCCAGTCACCAAGATTGGTGAATTAAGTCAGCATATGTCAAGCCTACACTTTCCCATACGTACTACAAGGTCTTTATATTGTATTCACTTAGATGGTTAGCACACCTTTATTTACTTTATTCAGTATTTATACATGGCATATGTTTTATGTATCTTGTTATGTCCCACTGAGGACCTGGTTCCCTTCCAGATTTAGATAAGGCCTTCTACCCCACAGTAAATGGACCTGGACAGGAGACCAGATATGCTACTGATGAGGAGTTAGAAGAGATGCCTTTGGAGTCTGCCTGATCTGTTAGTACACCTGGAGCTGGAGTTACCTACATTGATAGACGATACTCTAGTCTATCTTATTTTCAATACTTGTATTTATCTTTTGTAGTGGGTATGTTCCCACCTGACATTATCTGAGGTGTACTATAATATTTTCAGACTTAGCCTTATATATATTTTAGCACTTACTCCCTTATTTCCTGATATTTTGTGGATAAGATTAGACTTTACCTGTATTAAACTTATAGTACTTTTAGGACAGCGTAGCACATCTCTTTGGGACCATTAAATTGGGTAATCCCTTAGTGACGTGTCAGCTGGCCAATGCCACGTGGCCTGGTTCCTTATATTTTGGGACTGAGACGTGACACGACGTACCACGGGGGTAGCGACCATCGGACACGACCACCATAGTGCGTGTTAGTGACTACGGTGTTACCAGAGTGGTTAAACCCCATACGCCTACTGGTTGTCCTTTATGATACTAAGTGTCAAGTGTGTGTCAACATATCTAATATATATAGTAATGACTGAAAGAAACTACACATGCAATGAATATACAGAAATGTAATAAATATACAGAAATATACTAAGCATGCAAAATATTGTAAGCAATTTGGCAAGGTATCTTGTCTGGCAAGAAAGCTAAAAAAATGTAATGTCTAGATGTCACGCACGCAGGAGTAGAAGTTGCGGCCTCAAAATGAACATCTCCGGATGCTGAAATAAACATCACCAACGTTCCCAGAATAAGCAAAATATCTAGAAAGCACTTCCCTTTCGTCCAATTTGGACACAGGGGCAAAACGGTAATTTCGGATCAAAGTGGGGTCCACATGTGGCCCACTTTGTACCGAAAAGCGTGCCAGGGGTAACAGTCTCTAAATGGGACAAATTATAGGTCAAATAAACTTTAGATGTCAATACGAACCCAACGGTATATCTAAATGTGAATTCCTATAGGCCAAACACAAACTTGCCCAAAAACTCAACCGTGGGGCCCGCCAATTGGCGACTTGGTCAACTGTCTCAAAATTGCGTGAAAATTGGGTCACAGGATCAGCGCATTACCACGAGTCCAGTGGCGCAAGTTTTGTCGCAATCTGAATGACGTGCAAAAAATGCGCGCGACTTTCGCAAAAGTTGCGATACGGGATTTGTCCGCGGATACGGGTTGATTCTGGCGCGCACACACGTCTGAATCAGTTTCTGCGAACTCTCACGTGTCCGGTTACGCTATGCGCACGTTTTGGTACACTTGGTACACGGCGGGGCGGTCCCGTTTGGCGGGACGCGCTCCGTTTCACAACTTTTAGAAATCTGGAATAAGTGTGTTTGCGGGGTTTTTCAACGAATTAAATTCTACCTACAACAGTTAATAATCTAGGATTATTAACAAAAATTAAACTAGGTCAAGTGCTCTCCGCATACCAAAAATAATCATCGAATTCGGATCTCTGTGGTGGGAGATACGAATTCGGGAACATGGGTGATCACCGCAGTTTTCTGCGATCCCAGAAATTGGTCCTTTTCCGCCAACTTTGGCGCTGTTTTTGCCTATGGTTACGCTTTGTTCGAGGTCTACTATCATACAGATATGGAAGAGGGTTAAGGAGTGAGCATACTGGTGAAGACGGGGTGGCGTTTGGTTGAGCGAGGCGACGAAAAAAACTCTGGAACACAGGTACCTTGCTGCGGAAATCTGCAGTGCGCGGGGTGCGCGGGGTGCGCGGGGTCGCGGTCGTCGGGATTGGTTTGGACCGCCTGGCGTGATTTTTCGGATGCGGTGGCGGCGCTCTCTGGGTCTAGATGGAAAGAGGAATAGTTTGGATGATCTAGGTTTAGGATTTTAGTTGAAATAAGAATATATATATATATATATGTATATAAGAGAGAGAATGGGGGGGTCGGTTAATAACCCGCGGGGGGGAGGGTTTCTAATAAAATGTGCTATTGCAAATTTTTACAAGGCGGGTTGGTTCTGTGCTCAACGCGGGTGGGGGGGGGGGGAATATGTTAGTTGGTTTTTTTTATGTTTTAATCCCTTCTTTTTCATTCTTTTCCTTTCTTTCTTTCTTTTTTTTTCTCTCTCTTTTTCTTTTCCATTCTTTTCTTTTCTTTTTCCTTTAAATATATATGTATATATTTATATATTTATATATACGTATATACTTATAGAAAAATCTAGAATTACACTAATGCATACCATTAAGCTAGCAACTACTCAAGGGGTCTCCTACATGAAATAAATTCGAAAAAATTCCTAATGGTTCCATAAATCTTCTAAGTTCACCAACACCTAAAATAAAATTTAATAAAAATCTATTTCTTCTAATTAGCACATAATTACTATAATTAAATTAATAATTAACTAAAAAGGGAAATTATGATTTTCTAGGATTAGGGGTTTTACATTCTACCCAACTTATAAAAATTTCGCCCTCGAAATTAAAATTAAGCCGCGGTAGAAAGTCAATGATGGTATAAGATTTGAATTGTTAAAATATAAGGCTAGGTTTAAAGGGGTGGGCGATGTTGCTCGTTGCACATCCCAAAAATCATAGAAAAATCCACATGAGAGAAAAAATAGGTTTCTACATGTGTCATGTCCAATGGTGTGGACACCTAAATGCTCTTTTGTATGAAAGCGCCCAACAATTGAAAAGTTGCACAAAGATCAGAACGGATTGTAACACCCCGTTCCGCTCAAGCGGACTGCCGTCTCAATCGGCAATCGTGCAGCTGTCCCGACCCGCTTTGCCTCAAAGGAGAAGCAAAGGATATCCAGACTTGCCCCTACAGGAATCCGGCTTGGACTTTCAGAGGCTCGCTCAGACGTATCGCTCTACCGAGGCGAATCATCGCTAAGGTGGGTGGCTACGGTGAACTTGTCTTTGCTTAGCCAGCACACATAAAATCTGGAATATTCATGCTAGTCGCTAGGTGAATCACCCCCTGCATGCTAATAAATCCAACGCACCTAGCTAAGGGAATAATCCCAACTTGTATTGCTTGCTAGAACATGGAAATTAAAATACTGCTTATATGTTCAGACCCTCGCATGCTAAGTCCCTTAACGGTTTCATCTCTCGGACTACCTTCGGGTCCGAGCAACGTGCCTGCTTATGTTCCTAGAACGCATGCTTGTCTGCTTGTAATGTTACCGTGTTTTCATCCAAACCCCGGAAGACTACTACGTAGTCGTTCCGTGCCTGAATGTTCCTGCAAGTATCCGGGACCGCTAGGTCACCCAAGGCATCCCCGAACCAGGAGAATGCATCAAGACAAGTAATCACTGTACAAAATTATGATTCAAACATCCCCTGTAATACTGTACCACTGTACTACTGTTCTACTGTACCACTGTACCACTGTATTCCTGTTCTACAGTACTCGAGTATCTAGTGAAGGGGAAACTGACCCTGACCCTGACCTGCATGTCGCGGACAACTCGAAAACGAGGTATAGTTCCACGGACGGTCTCCGGGGCACTGGGGCCGCTCCGATCCGGATGGAACTCCACTGTTTCAGCCAACTGTACTGGACGAGATAGTATGCAGCGCCCACCGGTCTTTCGCTGCATACCATCTGCTCCATGGCTGAACTTACTGTATAGTCTACTGTACTGGACGAGATGGCTTGTGGCACCACTGTACATTGGCTGTAAACCATCTTCGTTTAAGACTAGTGTCCATAATGGCTTTGCCAGCGACCGTGTTCATATAGATAAGTCATCCTCGCTTAGCGGCTATCCGCGTGCGAGTCACTGCATCGCATCAAGAACAACTAAACACCTGAATAATCATATTAAAATGACCCTCCTGTTTGCATATGCTTGCCTCCTGAATGTCTATACATGCCTCTGCTCGAATTTATACTGTTTGCCTCAATGTTTGCCTTGGACAGGGAAGGAGATGGTAAGTTGGTAAGTCTCGCCGTGTTTCCTCAAACATCGCATGGCGCACTGCCCGACACGATAAGCTATTCAATGTTTGCATGAAACTGATCCTAAGGCAACTAGAAAGACAACTTAATAGTTGTGCACGGAACCTGTATTACGTGTTTGGATTTGTCGAGCGGGCGAGTAGCTTCTCCACCAGTGCATTCAATGTACTGATAATCCACCAGTTTGTATGCAGGGTGCGGGAGAGCCTCGTACGGTGCGGACGCCTCCAACATGCGTGCTAAGGCGTGGACATCACTCCGAAGCAACGGTGCGTCCGGGACTGAAGCACATATACAAGACATAAGTTGTGAACATCGCCTGACCATCGCCTGTACAATAATTCCACAGTTGTAGCCACTTGGCACGCTTTTACTATTTCAGAGAGAGGCTTGAGCGACTTGTAATCTCGGCTATAAGCCGCCTGTAATACATGTTTCATATCAATAAAAGAGACTACTTTACTTGTTTCAATGCTTCCGCTATATTTGTCGACTCAGTGAACCTGTTACCGAATCGCTATGCGTTCCTAAACTCCGCTGCACTCGGATAATCTGTGCGACTCTGTGGCTTAGAACTCTTGCCGCCAGCCAATGAACCATGGCCTTGCACGGGCGTGGATCACGCTCGTGCGGCATCACGCCCGGATGGGTTAAGCGATCGTTCCGTGGGAGCGCTGGCGAGGGTGATTCCCGCCTAGCGGGAACGGCCGATTTGCCTGCGGGAGATCGGGGCGTGACAGGTTGGTATCAGAGCCTGGCTTCTACGCCTTTGGACTTCAATTCGATATCTCTGTTTTGAAAGCTCGTTCGTGGGTTATGTGCACGCTCTCTCTCAATGCCTCGATGGGATGTTCCAACAATAAGTCTAAATACTTTCAAAATACGTTTTGAATGATATGCTTGCTTGTCTGGTTGTATGCTGCGAGTGGCCTTTGTGCCAACCTGTGCGAACCCTTGAGAGTATCGCTAGTAGCTTGTCCGATTTTCACTAACCCTAAGTTTGGTTGAATGCATCTATTCGAGGGACGCCTTGAACTAGTGCACCATCCAAGACTTAAGAAAAGGTGAAACTCGAGTGCTAAGACTTCGCTATCACTGAGCTGGTTGACGTGTTCACGCTAGAAGTGCACTTCGAAAGTGCGCACGATCCAGTCTAAGCGATATGCTGATTTTGAAGCTTGTGCAAGTGAATATCCAAATGAAACAAGTACAAACGACTTGTCTAGGATTGCCTCAACCCTAAATTACTGCTTGCCCTTAGTAAGTCTCGAGGACGAGACTTTTTCTAAGTTGGGTAGGATGTAACACCCCGTTCCGCTCAAGCGGACTGCCGTCTCAATCGGCAATCGTGTAGCTGTCCCGACCCACTTTGCCTCAAAGGAGAAGCAAAGGATATCCAGACTTTCCCCTACAGGAATCCGGCTTGGACTTTCAGAGGCTCGCTCAGACGTATCGCTCTACCGAGGCGAATCATCGCTAAGGTGGGTGGCTACGGTGAACTTGTCTTTGCTTAGCCAGCACACATAAAATCTGGAATATTCATGCTAGTCGCTAGGTGAATCACCCCCTGCATGCTAATAAATCCAACGCACCTAGCTAAGGGAATAATCCCAACTTGTATTGCTTGCTAGAACATGGAAATTGAAATACTTCTTATATGTTCAGACCCTCGCATGCTAAGTCCCTTAACGGTTTCATCTCTCGGACTACCTTCGGGTCCGAGCAACGTGCCTGCTTATGTTCCTAGAACGCATGCTTGTCTGCTTGTAATGTTACCGTGTTTTCATCCAAACCCCGGAAGACTACTACGTAGTCGTTCCGTGCCTGAATGTTCCTGCAAGTATCCGGGACCGCTAGGTCACCCAAGGCATTCCCGAACCAGGGGAATGCATCAAGACAAGTAATCACTGTACAAAATCATGATTCAAACATCCCCTGTAATACTGTACCACTGTACTACTGTTCTACTGTACCACTGTACCACTGTACCACTGTATTCCTGTTCTACAGTACTCGAGTATCTAGTGAAGGGGAAACTGACCCTGACCCTGACCTGCATGTCGCGGACAACTCGGAAACGAGGTATAGTTCCACGGACGGTCTCCGGGGTACTGGGGCCGCTCCGATCCGGATGGAACTCCACTGTTTCAGCCAACTGTACTGGACGAGATAGTATGCAGCGCCCACCGTTCTTTCGCTGCATACCATCCGCTCCATGGTTGAACTTACTGTATAGTCTACTGTACTGGACGAGATGGCTTGTGGTACCACTGTACATTGGCTGCAAACCATCTCCGTTTAAGACTAGTGTCCATAATGGCTTTGCCAGCGACCGTGTTCATATAGATAAGTCATCCTCGCTTAGCGGCTATCCGCGTGCGAGTCACTGCATCGCATCAAGAACAACTAAACACCTGAACGATCATGCTAAAATGACCCTCCTGTTTGCATATGCTTGCCTCCTGAATGTCTATACATGCCTCTGCTCGAATTTATACTGTTTGCCTCAATGTTTGCCTTGGACAGGGAAGGAGATGGTAAGTTGGTAAGTCTCGCCGTGTTTCCTCAAACATCGCACGGCGCACTGCCCGACACGATAAGCTATTCAATGTTTGCATGAAACTGATCCTAAGGCAACTAGAAAGACAACTTAATAGTTGTGCACGGAACCTGTATTACGTGTTTGGATTTGTCGAGCGGGCGAGTAGCTTCCCCACCAGTGCATTCAATGTACTGATAATCCACCAGTTTGTATGCAGGGTGCGGGAGAGCCTCGTACGGTGCGGACGCCTCCAACGTGCGTGCTAAGGCGTGAACATCACTCCGAAGCAACGGTGCGTCCGGGACTGAAGCACATATACAAGACATAAGTTGTGAACATCGCCTGACCATCGCCTGTACAATAATTCCACAGTTGTAGCCACTTGGCACGCTTTTACTATTTCAGAGAGAGGCTTGAGCGACTTGTAATCTCGGCTATAAGCCGCCTGTAATACATGTTTCATATCAATAAAAGAGACTACTTTACTTGTTTTAATGCTTCCGCTATATTTGTCGACTCAGTGAACCTGTTACCGAATCGCTATGCGTTCCTAAACTCCGCTGCACTCGGACAATCTGTGCGACTCTGTGGCTTAGAACTCTTGCCGCCAGCCAATGAACCATGGCCTTGCACGGGCGTGGATCACGCTCGTGCGGTATCACGCCCGGATGGGTTAAGCGATCGTTCCGCGGGAGTGCTGGCGAGGGTGATTCCCGCCTAGCGGGAACGGCCGATTTGCCTGCGGGAGATCGGGGCGTGACACGGATGATGGGCACGTCTAGGATAAGGGTATGGAATTTGTAGGAAGACAGTGGCTAGTGTAGTGCTCCAATTATCGGAGCACGATAATGTGCGCTAAGTGATATAATTATTGCAAAATTAAATAAAAATAATATCGTGTTCTATTTCTAACTGGATTCAATCTAGCCTTAGTCTCACTATCTAAGCCAACTAGGTCCAATTTTGGGTAAGGGTTTTACAATCAACCGAACTTAAAATTTATCCATCTATCACCTAAGGCTATACATCTAGGAAAACTATTCCTCAAATTATTTAATCATGTTATTCAATCCTCAAAGTTTTAACACCAAACATATCACCTATGATATGCCCTTAATCAATTATAAAAGAGTGTCACTAAGTCATGTGATTAGCCTTACGGGGTATATCTAGTATTATCAGTGTGTCAACTTATACCAAGCACGAGGTTTCGTCTTTCCGAAATAAGGGAAGACGGAGAGCAATAATAAAGAATTCAAGGTGAAGGTGATACAATACAAGTACGAGGTTCAAAGAGATTAAAGAATTCAAAAAAAGAGTTGTCAGGGCAGTTGTGAATTGAAATCCTATTTTTGGTAATTTCCTATTTACATGCTCGTATCAGTACAGTTATGTAACCGATACGATGTGTCAGACATGTCTAGGGGCAAGTATATCCGTCTACTATCATATATCTCAATCCACGTAAAGTAGTTATGCGAAGAGCGAACCAAGCACACTAAGGTTAGCTAGACCTTAATACACCGATTCTGATTAGGCAATTGTATCATTGTGTGCACCCAATAATACATATGTCATGAGCAAGCTCGATAAATGAATAAGCTTGCAAAAACTAGGCTATAATAGCAACATAAGTCAAGGTAGTACAACAAACATAAATACGCTGGATTATGATGAAAGAAGGTACATAACAATTCAAGTTCACAAAAGATAAGACTCCATAATCTCTACAGTTGTCAAACTAATTCCTTGTCTAAGTCGATAGTCGACAAAGTAGGGGTATAGCCTCTAAGTTCTACAGTCTGAAAAAAATACTGTTGTCCTAAGCTAGCATATAGTTAATGTTGTTCAGTTACACTTCAATAATAGGTCAAAAGACTATGTGATACTATGTTGTGAGGTATACTACCCAACTTATAACAATAAACTAGTACTGTAATTGTCTTAAGGATACTGTAGAAACTCCTGTTAAGGTCTACGAGAAGGGGTCTTGGTACTTATTAGGGTATCCTCTTTCATTACATAGGTCATGGTCATCCTAAGTCTTAGTCATAGCGCTTATAGAGCAAGTGTCAATAGTAAGAATGGAAAGTTACTGGCCTTCACGGAAAAAGAAATATAACTCGTATCGAGGTGGGGTACATATTATGCAATTTAAAAACTAAGGGATAAGCACCAGGTCTCAATCTTCAAGAATAGCTTAAACCATCAAGTTCTAACTACTAAGCACACAATTTTAAATTTTAACATTTATAACTATAATCCCAGCAACTATATGTCCTTAACACAGAATAAATCACCTGGCCTACAATCAGAAGTGTCAGATGGCACGAGTTGAAAGATGAAGGGTAGAAAAAAAAATTTAGTCGTCGCGCAATTAGCGAACGTTAAGGTCGCAGAGGAACAATATGAAATTAAAATAGAGGGATCTAGATAGTATCATGGTTTTCTAAGGGGAGTGGTATGCTAGTTGCTATGTTCGAGGTATGATCAAGGAAAAGTGTTAATTACATTCCTCTAGGCTTTCTAAGGTGCTGTCTACTAATAATAAGACAATGATCTAAGTTTATAGTTCTCCAGTACTATCTAACTATGAAGGTTAGGTTCAGTCATAATATTCAATTTTGGTTTTCTATTGGTTCCTCCATACTAGGGTCAAGCATTATGGTAAAACTTCTAACTAACTCTAGTAGCGTCTATACTACTCTTAAGTCTTCATAATACATCAAGGGGTAATGGTAAACCAATCTATAGATAAGGAATTCTAGGGTTCACTAGATATTCTAAACTTAGTGGTGTGTCTATATTCTCGTTGTATTCTTAATAGGTGTGCTACCATAATTATCATCCTAATAACAGGGGTTCCTATATTCTAGCAGAAGGCTATACTCAAAGAACTATTAGGGAAGTACAAGAATCAACCAGGATACAATTATTCAGATAGAATGGATTGGAAGGAGAGCGAATCATAGTCAATTGTGGATGAGATCCTATACTCTATTCCTAGGTGCAGGCTTGTTCGGTACAGTAACGTAAACGAGACAATATGCTCTTGACCTGCATGGGCCACCACAAAAACATGTCATGCCCCAGTCCCAAAAATACGTAGGACTAGGACACGTAAGCATGCCAGCTGTATGGATATGGTCCAAATGAAATACCCCGAGGCAATGCCACAAAGGCGATGCCACGAAGATGATGAAATGCTCTTGCTCTTTTCTCTAGCCCACAAAGGTACTTATAGTTCATACATCATGCCTCGTATATCCAAGCAGCGCCACTACGCCTGCATACCTGAAATAATGCCCACAAACGTGGGTCAGTACACAACCGTACTGGTGAGCGGGGTAACCCACTCGCCTAAGCCGACACTAAATAAAATAGTGAATGCAAACAGTTATATGGTGATCTTTCTAGTTGAATCCTAGATTTATTTCATGGCATAGGGATGACATGTTAAGGAAAGCTGTAAAGCAGTTTAAGCATGCAAGCACTCAACTCAAACCAAACGACAAGCAAATATATAAGCAACTCGAGGGAAACTAGCATGCAACCCGTCCTGCTCAAGTCCAAGCAACACGATAACATGTCGAACCATCAACCAAGCCTCAATATCCATCCTCAACCAACACTTACAATCCAAATCTCACAGTGCACACTCTTGCCGAGGCAAGGTGGCCGCACCTACACGAAAGCCAAACCAACAAAAGAAAAGCAAGCCAACACTATACTATATGAAGTCACTGGCCAAGCCATAAAGGACGTTTGATCGGACTGATCAAATACGGTTCTATTCGAAACAGCGCTAAGTAGCTAACCCACCTGGATCGCATCCAACCGCTGGCACCGCGCCCAAGACGCGTTACCCAAATGTCTCCTCCATGGCCGAACGGTCCCGGTGCCCCGGAGCACCCGTTCGAGGAGACCAAACCCTGTGCAATACAGGTTGTCCGTGACATGCAGACACCAAGTAGGTATGACGAGAGGATCGAATATTCTCGCCCCACCAAGCGATCCTAGACTCGTTCAACCGAAAATCCAACCAAAACATCCAACCAAAGAATCCATAACCATTCTTCCAACATATAGCCCAAGGCACCATTCACAAGTTATTCCCATAGGCACAATGCCTCTTCTCAATACAGTGTTTCCAATGGTGCAACACCCATGCTCAAAGCAAACCCATGGCACAATGTCATTTCAGTGGCACAATGCCCCATTCGTGGCACGATGCCCCATCAAGCGGCACAATACCCTCGCCGATGCAGTTATTCGGTTTCGAACCACAACTGCTCGCTTTGCAAGACAAAGCGCCCAAATGATTCTCGCGCACGGATGCACGTTCACTCGCCCGAATTCCCGATATTCCCAAAGCATCAATCCAACTGTCCAAGCATAATCCCAATTATCCAACCAACTGCCTCAAATGTAATATTCCAACTCTAGCTCCAACTATCCAACGCGCAAACCAAATCAAGCCACAATCCTACCAAGCCAACGATGTACACTCTATGCACGCCTCAGTGTAGTGATTCTCAATATTTCAGCCCACACACCTCAGTATAGTAATTCTCAATGTTTCAGCCCAAGTGTTCAAGTATTTTACGTATTTTCCATATTATTAGGCATGAAGGAGTAGAGGAGAAGGAAAAGAGCCCACTCACAATGTTTGACTCCGTTAAGCATCATGTCCTGCCGATACGGCCAATCCCTTGAACCCGTGGTCCGATGCAAGCGCGATCTACTCAACTGGTATGACCGTGCGAGCAGGCCGTGCTCTACAAATCATCCGACCGATCGGACTAAGGAAGATGGCATTATCATTCCAACTCAGCTATCTCAGTACTGCTTTGAACGAACACCTGATTTCCATCGAACCCGCTAGCTATCTGCACATGAAATAACTCAATCAATACTTCTTCCTAAAATCTAACAAATCAAATGAAACCAGCATTTGTTTCATTCAATCCGACTCAGCGTAACACACCGTACGGTTGCGGGGCGTTACATAATATACCACTTAGAATCAGGTTCGTCCACGAACCGTGCTGGTACTCATTCCTATCATATGTCGTTTGTCCAATTTTTATGGATCTGCTCTATGCAACTCACATATTCACAATTCTGACTCAATATCTCGCACTGCTGAATGCTCGTACAAATTCTATATTCCCACATCCTCCTTGCAGCTCAATACGAATTCTTCGTATCGCTTAGTTTTGGATCGATGCACATATTTAAGGCGTCCCTAAAATACATACATTTCAGCCGAGCTTTGCGATAGCGAATTTGGACAAGTTACAAGGGTATCTTTATGTCCGAGGCATCCATTTGCTTTACTCCCAATTGAACCAATCATCATTTCTATTACAACACATTCACTTGAGCACTTTATATGATAATTTTCCACCGACTCAATCAGTTCTTGTTCCAACTCAATCCATCCAACTATTTCTGAATCCGCACTAGCAACATCTCCAAATATATCTCATGCACCGAACGATCAACTCAAATGATACTACCCCAGCTAGGCGACTTACCCAAATATTAACTTTGCTCTCATCAGCTCAACCAAACACCTCTTCCTCAATCTCAATACCTCGTTGGGTGAACATCTATATTGAGGTTCGTGTGATCCACGAAGATCTCGCCGCCACGCCAAAGGGATAGTGTCGCCACGATTTCAACGTAGACACACTCGCCACAATTCTTAGGTTGCGCATGGAATAGTTCTTCGCGCTGCTTCCACTGCCTCGAAGCATAGGATATCACCTTTGCCTTCTGAACGAGCACGCTTCCCAGACTAAGTTTTGAGACATCTTGTAAATCTGAGGCAAATATGTCCCTTCCAGTATTCGCAAGGATTTGATCTGAATGAGCCGCTGCTTTAACTTCACGAGCTAGTTTCACAGTCGTCAATTCATATGAATGCTAATCCCTTCCAGGGCACGATGAGTCAGAGGCGATGCCATCGATAAAAATCTGCGACTCTGAATCTCATCAGTTGACTTAGGCTACTTCCACCATCGCTCCGATCTTCCGGCTGCTTCTTCAGCTGAAGGCTATCCCAAGGATCTCTCAAATCCGACACTCAGTCAATAGGCCAAATCTCATTTCTCACATCTGCCCTCGACGCATTCCAAATATGCCGCCTCAAGGGTCGTTCTATGGGTCTACCATATTCAATCTCTGATTCAGCAGGCAAGTCGCTAGGGTCAGCTGTCCCGAAGCTACGCTCAATAATTGTAATCATCACGATGGACAGTTACTATAAACCATGCTATATCTCATCTGCAAATTCGAGCCATAATCCAACCATTCCATCCGAGCGATCTTCTGAATCCGAGAAATTTCATGCACTACCTTTGATGATATGTCAACCAATGCCGCTTAGCCACCTAAAGTCTTGCTATCTATCTAAGCCACAATTCAAGAACTGCGCTCGTTGAAACCGTCTTCCATCAATCCGTCGTTATGCCCTGAATCCATCAAATTTTCCGAATTGCCATGTTCCACAATGCACGTCCAACTTACTCGAGCAGCATAGTGATTTGCTCCGACGTTGCTCTCACATTTAGCTATCTTCAAAAGTCTGTCCGCCACAATCATTGCCATCCGTTGTTGCCATATTCCGTTCACGTCTTCCGAAGAATATGTCTATGCTTGTTGCACCATCTTGCTCAAAATTCCACTTCCGCTAAACCAGAGTCGACTTCTCGAGCAGCAATATCCAAATTCCTTCAAGTTTGTGTGAAACCATCGCATTGTCCCTCCAAGCCAAGATCGTGTTTCATTGCTCAACCAACATCTCAAATGTGTTGCCCAAAATTGTAGTTCGTGCTCGCTATCCTCCGATTTACCAATCGCTTCACTCAAGCGTCTCCCAACTGTTCATTCCGATCTCGTCCATCTCTTAAGCTCAATGATACTTCCATTGCACCAGTCCGTTCTCGATATACTCAACTCAATATTCACTTGCTCCATTTTCATTCTTCCCAACACAATCGACTTGCACCAACCAACATGTATTCTCAATACTCGAGTTCGTTCAGGCAATTCCCATAGATGTCCAACCAAAATATTTTTAATGCCTTGCTCAAAATGTGGTATCCCATATACCACTCTGAATCAAGTCGCTACTCACATTATGATTCCTTGCATTGATCCAAGATCCGTTCGAGCCATCCCTTATGTGTGATCCTGCATTTCCCAATTCAAGTCTGACACAAAACTCAGGCAATGCTTGAATTATCCAAATATTTTCATCAATCTTATTATGCAACTCGTGCTATGTTCCATTCTCAATGCTTCCAGCTATCCTCACCGTCTGATACTTTCGCTACACGAGCAACCCGTGCAACGATCGTCTTCCAAGTAGTCCAACCCAATACCAAGTGGTTCCACATATTTGCTATACGAGCAACTCGTTCAAACTATTCTGATATTCCCAAGCCAAACTCAAACCTGCCCAACCGATGCGCCACAGCCAAAATTCCAACTTATACCCAACACAATCACTAGACGAGCAACTCATGCAACGATCCATTCTCAAATCCAATGCTTCTACTCACAATATGCCGTATTACCAAAACTCGTATGCCAACCAACTGATCCACTGAGGCAATTAGAATCTCCCCGAACGATAGGCCAAGCCAACCCAACAAAAGCTCTCAACTTGTTGCACAAATGCAACAACGCCACCCAACTTGCTGCACGAATGCAACAACGCCTAACGAGGCTAAGCGATCTAACAAAAACCAACCAAAGCAACACAACCAAGAACAACATGCAGCCACAACCGGCAATAATATAGACTTATTGCATGAAACATCCAATGCGGCACTGAGTAGAGTCAAGAGCTAGACGACACGCGAAAGCTATTTAGAGTTTGTGATAAAGCGAAGGACCAAGTCCGAAGAAATGAACCAGGCGCTCTGATACCAATTTGTCACGCCCCAATCTCCCGCAAGCTCGATAGTCCCCGCTGAACGTGAATCACCACATTTACAGCTCTCCCGCAGGACCATCGTTCTCATCGGGACGTGATGCCGTACGAGCCTGGAGTTGCGCTCGTACAAGGCGCTGTTGTCAAACACCAAATGTTATCATTGAAACAAACAAGTTGCAGCGGAAGTCAAGTATTGTGTACCAAGCACACAATCAGAGTAATACGCAACGAAGCTCACGATAGGGTCCAAATGAAATGCCCCGAGGCAATGCCACAAAGGCGATGCCACGAAGACGATGAAATGCTCTTGCTCTTTTCTCTAGCCCACAAAGGTACTTACAGTTCATACATCATGCCTCGTATATCCAAGCAGCGCCACTACGCCTGCGTAGGTATGACGAGAGGATCGAACATTCTCGTCCCACCAAGCGATCCTAGACTCGTTCAACCGAAAATTCAACCAAAACATCCAACCAAAGAATCCATAACCATTCTTCCAACATATAGCCCAATGCACCATTCACAAGTTATTCCCATAGGCACAATGCCTCTTCTCAACACAGTGTTTCCAATGGTGCAACATCCATGCTCAAAGCAAACCCATGGCACAATGCCGTTTCAGTGGCACAATGCCCCATTCGTGGCACGATGCCCCATCAAGCGGCACAATACCCTCGCCGATGCAGTTGTTCGATTTTGAACCACAACTGCTCGCTTTGCAAGACAAAGCGCCCAAATGATACTCGTGCACGGATGCACGTTCGCTCGCCCGAATTCCCGATATTCCCAAAGCATCAATCTAACTGTCCAAGCATAATCCCAATTATCCAACCAACTGCCTCAAATGTAATATTCCAACTCTAGCTCCAACTATCCAACGCGCAAACCAAATTAAGCCACAATCCTACCAAGCCAACGATGTACACTCTATGCACGTCTCAGTGTAGTGATTCTCAATGTTTCAGCCCAAGTGTTCAAGCATTTTACGTGTTTTCCATATTATTAGGCATGAAGGAGTAGAGGAGAAGGAAAAGAGCCCACTCACAATGTTTGACTCCGTTAAGCATCCTGTCCTGCCGATACGGCCAATCCCTTGAACCCGTGGTCCGATGCAAGCGCGATCTACTCAACTGGTATGACCGTGCGAGCAGGCCGTGCTCTACAAATCATCCGACCGATCGGACTAAGGAAGATGGCATTATCATTCCAACTCAGCTATCTCAGTACTGCTTTGAACGAACACCTGATTTCCATCGAACCCGCTAGCCATCTGCACATGAAACAACTCAATCAATACTTCTTCCCAAAATCTAACAAATCAAATGGAACCAGCATTTGTTTCATTCAATCCAACTCAGCGTAACGCACCGTGCGGTAAAATACATTTTACGTTCTATTGTAGGACGTAAAATTCTAATCCATTACGATTAGTCCTAACTAAATCTAAACAGAAAAAAAATATAAAAAATTATAATTTACACCGTAAAGTAGGACTTAAATTAACAAATTGTAACTTACGTCCTAAATTAATATGTATTGGGACTGAATTTACAAATCTGCCAAAATTTGTACTTTTTTACACAATTAAAAAATAAAAAATTACATATAGAGCATAGAAGTTTTATTTTATTGCATCCAGAGCAATAAATTTTCAAAATTTTTGATGAGAGCAATAAAACGTCCTTAAAGATGGAATTTTTGAACAATTGTCAAAAAATGCTCATTTAAAGGACGTTTCGATGCAAATATTATTATTAATTGCTTTCTTAATCTAACACAGACGGATTAAAAGACAGATTATTTGTTCCAAAACGTTCTTAAAAGGTCATTTTTGGACTTTTGTTCAAAATATCTCTTTTTAAGGATATTTTTATGTTCTGTACACAATTTTAAAATTTTTATGTTCTATACATAATTTTTTGAATTTTTTATACTATATACTTAAATTTTTTTATTAAAAAAAACTTTGATGCATCATGTAGAATTATTTGAATTAATAATTGTGAGATGATCCCTCGCCTCCCTCTCTTCCTCTCCTTCCTCGTGTGTTTGACTACTCTTTTGCATTTTTCTTCTTCTGGCTCGCGAAGGGACGTTGAAAACAAAAGCACATTAAATTCTCTGAGACCCCGTGCATGCCTGCCTGCCTGCAGCCTCATGTACTGCGCCCTCGCCACCAACATCCCACCCAGACACAAACCCCACACAACTACACAAGGAAAAGGAAAGCGAGCGAGAGAGAGAGGGGGAGAGGAACTAGAAGGAAACGATCACCAACCCCCCAAAATTCACTTCCATTCGATCTCACAGCAAAAGCCACCTCGGTTTTCCAAACACCCAACACCAGTTTTTGGACTTCTACTATTGCAATGCAACCAAAGGCTGCTTGCTAGCTGCATGGGCCACCACCACCACCAGCAGCAGCAGTAGCAGTATCAATCCATCATCTCTTATGCAACATTACAGAAGAACAGAAGAGAGAGAGAGAGAGAGAGAGAGAGAGAGAGAGAGAGAGAGGGGGGGGGGGGGGGGGGGATAGATTTAGGAGAGGGAGACGTTTGTAGACAGGCAATGGCCATTGGCCAGCAGAATTATTTTTCTTCCTTTTTCTGCATGGGAATCCGTGCCATTCATACTCTCTCTCTCTCTTGCTCTTGTTCTTTCTTTTCTCTCTCTATTAATCTTGTTCTTTATTTTCTTTTCTTTTCTTTTTTTCTGTGGTAGGCTACTGATGCTAGGAAGCTATGCATGCTACTACTTTGGTGTTTACTGAGAAATATATAGCAACGGACGGACGGACGGACGGACGGACGGATGGATAGATGGATTGGACGTCAACTGAGAGAGAGAGATTTGAGTTCCCAAGAAACGTACTCTCTCTGTCTCTCTCACTGCAGAATCTTCTCAGCATTCAAACAAGACTTCTCTCCCTCTCTTGAATCGCAAATAATAATTGAGTATATAACATAAGAGCATCTTTAGCAAGGTCAATTTCAATTTCTAGATTATAGTTTCAGAATGTTTAAAATAGGACGGTTTGATTTTAACTTCTGTAGATCAGGAATATTGATATTATTATTTTTTATTAAAAATTGAATTTAAAATTTTAAAAGTGTCGTTAAAAATTTATTAACGATACTTTTAAAATTGTTAACGATATTTTCAGAAAAATAAATTTAACTTTTGATCTAGCTAATATCAATATACCTAATCTAACATAGAGATAAAATCAAATAGCCCAAAATAGTAATAACAGTTGAAATTTTAATTTCTAAATTCTCAAGTGCAATCCATCTAAAGGGACTATAGGTTGGATATGAATTTATTTTTTTATTCAGAAAGTAGAAAATTATTTCTTTTAGAATAGTAAGTTGAAATTCAATTCTAATTTTTTTTTTTCACATTAATTTTTTACTATACAATCTTTGGAATCATAACTCATTTTATTATTCTCTACCATTCATATACAAACCCAAGATAATCTACATTTGCTTTGCTTTTCTTTTCTTTAAGTTGGGTCTCAAGATAAAAATTTTGAGCATCATCTACTAATTATGATGCTCTAAGGCCATCTCCAACCGGTTTTCTCAAATTGGCATTTGAGGATTTCTCCTCAAAAAAATTTTCCAACCAGTCCTCAATTTGAAGAAATTTCTTCAATTTTTTTTAGGATAGCATTCTCTCTCCTCAAATTTGAGGAGAATTTTTTTTTTGACCATTTTGCCCTTCAAGTTGTAACTAATTACTAATATATCCTACATATGTTAAACACTAAACTTAATTAACTTACCATATTTGTTAATTTATAATTATAAATATATAATATTTATACTATTAAAATATTATTGTTGAGATCTTCAAATAGAATCTAATATTGAATATATTTGTTATTAGTATTTTTTTATTAGATTCATTTGATTAATAAATATAATATTTAAATAATTTGGCTGAAATTAATATAATAACATTAAACTTGATACCTTTGATTCTCAGCAAAGTAGTCATTCCATAAATTTTGATGAGCTTTCTCCCTGTTGCGATGATCACTATATGACTAGGAATCGAGCCTCCGTGAGTTGGCTCATCGTCATCACTACAATCAAGATATTGAGCAATTAGGAGGTTATTACTAGCAGCTAAGTGAAATACCATATCCTCTTGGTGCGTGATAGTTGTAATTTTATTTGCAATGTAATCGAACTCCTTATCTTCATCAGATGAGCTAGATGAAGATAGTACATGAGTTAGTCCGGCTCCAAAGTTCATTGTTGAAGAAATATTGTATGAAAATAATAAAAAATTTGTATAAGTGGATGATGAAATGAGTGGTGGTATGCATCCTTTTTATAGAAAAAAGTTGGTGTGTTGGAGTTGTATAAATAATATTATCTCGGTTGTAAACCCCCAAAAAATTTCAGAATTAAAAAAATAAATTTTCAGAATTTTTTGTAATTTTTAACTAATTAAATTAAATATTTTTTGGTGTTAATTATTTTTTGTGATTTTATTAAATATTAAAATATTATGAAAATAATATTTTTTGGTGTAAAATAAAATATTAGACATAGGGTAATTTTTCTGGAATTTATTAGACCCAAAAATTAATTTTTAAAGACCCAAAACCATAGTTTTAATTAAACCAGAACAAACCAACTGAATCCAGTTGAACCGAACCGAACCAAACCAAAATTAAACCAACCCAAACCCAAGCGGGTTGGGTCAGATCTGAACCCGCTAACCCGACCCGTTACAACCCGACCCACTACTCCTATTGCTACAGTAACTGCCCGACCCCCGACTTCTCCGGCGTTCAACCAACGCAGCCAACCGCCTCCTCGCTCCTCTCCACCTCCCCTCAACGGCCGCCGCCTCCGCCTATAAGAACCCCTCGAACTCCGGTCGCTCCCATCCACCACAGCCACCGCTACCTTCATATATCCACCACTGCCACCACCCTCCGTCTCCCACCGACGATCCCCTGACACCAGCCTCCTCTCCACCATCAACCACCACCGCCTTCTGCAACCGCCGACCCGGCCGTCCCGTCGTCTCCCAATTCCTCCACCATCACTCTCCCCGAGCACCCCGGCGAAGTCGACCCCGATTTCCCCCACCACCGTCACCGTCTCTCCGGTCCCGACCCAGCCAACCCCGACGAGCCCTCCAGCGACATCCCCGGCCACCCCGAGCTTCACTCCGCCGTGCCCTCGCCGACAGCAGCCGCACAGCGCCGCCACCGCCGGCCGAGCGTCGCAGCGACACCCCGCGTTGGCGAAGAATAGCGTTTTCGACGCCCTGTTCAGGTGAGGATTACTCTCTCCTCGCCGCCTCATTTTTCGTTCTGTCGAATCGTGCGCGTACCCTGCGTGACCCTCTCGAACCCCGTGCAACTTGTTCGGGGTATCGCGTCCTGTGGCGATCGCAAACTGCGACGCAAAATCAGAAAAATAAATTTCCTTTTCTAAAAATTCAGAAAATGTCCCGAACTCCCCAGTTCGCGACCGTTTTGCGACCAACCTGTTAAATGTTTTCAAAATTGTCTTCAACAGTAATTTAGACCATTTGACCAAGTTTTTAATCATGTTTTTAGTTAAATTTATCATGCTGTAATTTGTATTTAATTCGAGGGTAAAAATGACCAAAATATTGGTTATTTAAATATCCCGATTTTCCTAGAACCGGGTGCGCCCCGCTAAACGGGACGACTTGGTCATGTGAGAACTTCACCGAAAGGTGTGCGCCGTTAATACGGTCGTGTGAAATTTCGCGAAAGTTGATTTGGATGTACGTGCACACCGAAATCAACGCGTATCCGTCGACAACGTCCTGTATCGTCCCTGTTCTGAAACTCGTTGTGTACGCTCGTCATAGCGAAACGAAACTTGGGCCATCGGACTCGTAGCAATACGCTGGTCCTGTGATCCAAGTTTGGTTCGATTCTGAGAACGTTGACAAAATCCAGTATCGTGGGCCCCGCGGCTCCACTTGACGGACGATTTTGTGATCGACTCATCGGAATCTAGTTCTGGATATTTCGTTGGGTTCGTATCATCGTTCTGGACTTGTAGATACTAAGTTTGACGAATTTGGAGAATATTATCTCTGGCACATTTTTGGTGCGAAGTGGGCCACATGTGGACCCCGCTTTGACCAGAAACTGTCACTTTTTGTCCTTGTGTCCAATTGGACTTATAGACAGGCAATTCTAGCTATTTGATATATTCTGAACATGATGGTAACGTTTATTTCAGCAACCGGAGGAGTACCTGCAGATCCCGCTGATACTAGAGCAGCAGTTGGTATTCAAATCCCAAGCAAGTGTACCTTGTCAATCTTGCAGTTCTTGTTACATAACATTCCTTTGATTTAATTATATGATGTATTTGTTCAACCTAGGACCGTGTGACATTACTTAACGTCCGAATAATATTCGGGTGTCAACATCGTACGCGGAGTTGTGTAACGTCACATAGAGATGGATATCGAGACACTATACATTCTCGTGCTTGCATCATCAAGTACGTTATACCACAGGACACCTGACACTGTTCATGAAACAGAATCTTCCTGAGATATTCATGATGATTCTGTATAGGTTACATGATTCATGACATAGATATTGCATGTGCTTAGCTATCATTATGACTTGCTGCATTAGATATGATCTTGCGTGACATGGACATGAGACGTCGTGGACATGAGACGTGTGATTACATTGGGTGGGAAGAGACACACATGCTACAGGTTGATTATATTATTGCGGTGCCGTAGCCTCTCCGAGCTAGGCTCCGACATGATATCACTGCTACCAGCTTTCCGACACCGAGCTTGTAGTAGTCTCAACCTGAGTTCTAGTGATGCTCTCATATTGCATATCACTTAGCTGGTTATATAGTTTGCTCTATTATTTTATTTATTATTGCACTGCATTTATTTGGCTTGAGTTATTCTTGTACCTTACTATGTGTCCTGAGGACCTGGATCCGGATTATGTCTCCAGGTTTAGCAGAGGAGATCTACTCCGAGGTGTACGGGACATGAGCATACATTGGAGCAGTACCAGAACCCGAGGACAAGGTGCTCGCCGAGGATTTCACCTGAGTATCTGGTTTATTATACTCAGTTATTTCTATTTGTAGAACTTCTATTTCCTGTCTATTGAACTGCTGTATCAGACAAATTATCGGGTTGTTCCCCGAGATACTTTATTGAGACTTGATGTTGTTTTATACTTCTTATTGATGTATTTATTTCTGTGGATGGGATTAATATCATAAACCCTTACTGTTGTTATACAGCTTAAGTACACCTTGATGGGTCCATTAAATTGGGTTTGCCCATTAGTGTGTGCTGCTGGTCATTGCCACGTGTCTAGTCCTTCGATATTTTGGGACTGGAACGTGACATCGGTAAATAATATTAATAATATAACGTTAATGTTTATGATTATATTAAATAGTTGTGAAAAAATAAATTTATGTAGAAATAAATAATGGTTGTTTATTATTTGACGATTGATTGGTTGGAGATGTAAACTTTTGAGGATAGTATAATATAAGAATTTTTTTTTAGTTCTCAAATTGATAATTTTTTTACAGAAAATTTACTGTACCGATGATAAATTTATATTAATTAAATATAGCAATAGAAGTTTGATAAATTTTAAAATTATGATAGGAATCGCCAGTTGGGTTGGTGAAAATTCGGATGACTTGATTTTCGCCAACCCAGCTGGCAAAAATCCGACCAAAAATTTGACGTGGCAAAAAAAAAAAAACCACAAAAACAATATTTTCACCAACCGTGTTGGGCCAACTAAGTTGGCGAAAATTGGGTCCTTGGTTTTTTTTGATTTTTTTATTTGGTTTTTGTTTAGGATTTTGTTTGGTTTGGTTTTTTTTATTTTTTTGTGTTATTTTTTCTTTGTGATTTTTTTATTTTTTATTTTTTTTGTTTTTGTAGGTTTATTTTATAGGTATGTTAATAGTAAGTCTGTATGTTAATACTAACTGATATAACAATTTCATCGACCGTTCTTGGCTAATTCTCGATAGTTCGGACGATCAATCTCTCTTAGATTTAGTCGGTCCCTCTTTTCTCGTGTATTCTCCGGGGCCGCATCATCACTACCTCCTTGACTGTCCTCCACTTGAGATGGCATCGGTGTTGATGGAATTGTCAAGATATGAGAATATGTGGTAACGCCGAGGGCGAATAGACTATCCCACTGAGAATCTTCCTCAGGAACCCACTGAGAATCTTCCTCGGGGGCCCACTGAGAAGTGCCTGCACCAGCCATCGCCTGAGAAGTGCTCCACTCAAGCCAATGAGAAGTACCCACACCAACCCACTGAGAAGTAACCGCACTATCCCACTGAGCAGTGCTAGCACCGGTCGTCGTCTGAGAAGTGCCCCAGTCAGGCCACCAGTCCACTGAGAAGTGCCCGCACCACACCGAAAGTAAAATTTGGAGATCGAAATATCATTTTTTTGCGATTCTAAATTTTTTGGAAGTCCATAATACCGTGAAACAATTTATCCCGAAGTACTTTTCCATACGGTCATTTTGGCACAAACTGGACCTTGTTTCAATCTCCTAGTCAAAAGTTATGGTATTTTAAAGTTTTCTATTTTATATTTTTGCCTGTAACATGTACGTCTTACTTCGGATGAAAATTCTCTCTACACGAATTGTGTTACTCTTGTCGAAAACATACAAATTGACCTATTGTTTGATGAAAAACGATTTTAAAACAAATAGTTATGGCGGTTCGAAGTCTGCTCGACGGCAGACGTAATATTCTTACGGTAGATTTTTTTTTTTTTGGGTTCAATGATAACCTATTTTATTTTGGATGTTAAATTTTATTTTTTTCTAATTTATTTGAAAAGATTATTGCTACAATAACTTTTTTAAAATAGAACTAAACTTAAATAAAACTAAACACAAAATAACCTAAAAAACAAACAAGAAAACAAAAACAAAAAAAACGAAGAAAACGAAGAAAAATCCAAAAAAAAAGCATTGCCATATTTTCGTCAACTCGGTTGGCGAAAATTTGACAAACCCAAATTCCAAATTTTCGCCAAATAAAAAAAAAAAAATTTATATTTTTTTTAACTCAATTGGTAATATGTATCATAATTTTAAATTTTTTCAAACTTCTGTCAGTATATTTAATTAATATAAATTTATTATTGGTACAGTAAATTTTTTGAATTTTTTTAAGATGGGTGAAAGATGCCTAAGAATGAGATGATAATGCATGGTGGGAAACGGTGGTGGTAAAAAGTTTGGAAGAGACCAGGAGGCATTGTCATATATACTTTATGATGCAAGTTCGGGAGCTAGCTGTTCTTTTGTTCCTGATGCTGTCTGGCAGTTTCTATGTACAGATAATTTGTTGTAAAAAAAATATTTTTAAATAAATAAATTAAATTAAATTATTTTAAAAAAAATAAAAGTAACGAAAGTTTTTGTCATCTGGGATGACAAAAATATAAAAAATTTATTTTTTATTAATTTTTTGCCAACTGGATTGGCAAAAATCGGACAGTGATTTTTTTTAGTTTTCGTTTTTTAGTTTTTTTTTTGGATTTTTTTTTTATAGTTTAGTTTGATTTTTTTCCCTGGTTTGACTTTTTTTTAAAAAATAATGTTTTTTTAGTTTTATTTAGGCTTAAATTTATCAGAAAATTTACTATAGCGAAATAAAATTATATTCAATTAATACAAACGAAACAAGTTTGGTAAAATTTGAAATAGAGACAGAGTCAGCCAACAGTGTTGGCGGAAAACACAACAGACGAACACGTAGACAGAAAAAAAAAATTTGGACCCCACAAGTCCAATTTCCGTCAACACTGTTGGCTGAAATTATGCTTGCACAATTTCAGCCAACTATGTTGGCGGAAATTGGGTGTGTGGGGGCCCACGGGTTGGTTTGGTTTGGTTGGTTTTATTAGTTTGTTTTAATTTGTTATGTTTTGGTTTTATTTATTTATTTTAGTTTTGGAATTAGATTTAAGAAAATTTATTTTAACAAAATAAAACTAAAATAAATTAATTGTAAAGAAAAATTAGGAAAAAAAAACGGTTTGGTTTATTTAGAAAACTGTAAATAAAAAGTTATTTAAAGAAAAAACGGCTATTGCAATGTTTGATAAGGAAAAAAAAAGTAAATAAAAATAAAATAAAATAAAAACTAGTATTTATTTGGAGTGTATTATTGTGTGTCAATATCATGGAAACACTCCAAAAGTAATAATTTACACAAATTTTAGCAATTTTGTTTGTGAAAACATGGTCTTGGAAAAGAAAAATAATTTCTTTTTTTGTGTTTGGATGAGCATAAAATGAGGAAAGTAAAATAATTGCCAAAGAAAGAAAAAAAACAAGGGAAAAAAATGGTTCCTTGTCCACTCAACGATTTATTTTCCTATCTCTAGGGCCTAGTTTGATTTGCAGAATCATGACGTTGGGAAAGTAAAGTCATCATTTTCTATGTTTGGATACCAAAAAAATATAGCAGGAAAGGAAAGCGATTCCCAATGAAAAAGTAAATAGGAAAAAATGATTTACTCCATCCACACAAGGATTCACTTTCTCAAACTTAGAATAATGGATTGTTTGGGTTAAGTTTTGGAGGGTTGAAAACGAGTTTTAAGTTCCTTACGCTTATTTGGTATGTCTAGGAAAACAAATAATGGGGGAATATGAGGGATTTCATATTCCAATTGTTGTGGAAATGTAATTCCCAAGGCTCATGTTGGAAAATATTTTTTTTTTCCTAGGAATGTTGTTTGAATATTTTTTTTGGACAATAACATCCTCATTTTACTTTAAAAAATTTAAGTTCTATCCCAAACATGTAAATTTAGGCAATAGAAGCTTCAAAGAGTATTTATGGAAAACTAAATAAATTAAATTTTTTTCCTCATATTTTCAACCTAACATAACCAAACATGGGTATGAGAATGCATTTTTCATGAGAAATAAATTCCTAGAAATACAAAATCTTCATCCAAACGATCCCTTAGTACCCATCCAAGGATTCACTTTCTCACACTACGTATTCACTTTTCATAATTTATTTGGTATTTTAAAACACCGAAAAAGAAACGATTTTTTTCATATAAAGTAATATATTTATATAAATTTATAAAAAAAGAAAAAACTTTGGCAAAATTGCAGAGAGGAGAGGACTCGCCAACTGAGTTGGCGGGGCGCAGTCCTCGAGAGGAACTCGTCAACTGAGTAGGCGGGGCGCAGTCCTCGAGAGGCCGCTCGCCAACTCAGTTGGCGGGCCGCTGTCTTCCCTCCCCTTCGGATACCTGACTCCTCCCCTTCCTCGGAGACCACCCACGACTCCTCCCCTTCTCTCGGAGACCCCCCCTCCCCTCAACTTCCCCCCCTCCCCTCCCCTTCCCTCCCTATAACTATCCCCAAGTCCTCCTCCTCCTCCTCACACCAATTCTTCTCCTCCTCCTCCTCCTACTCACAGCAATTCTTCTCCTCCTCCTCCTCCTCCTCCTCCTCCTACTCACATCTTATAATCAACATTTTTGGGGATGGCTAACCACAATGACGGTCGTATTCCTGGCGGACCGACTACCCAGCTTATTATTAAGCAACTTGAAGACCATATTTCTAGTCGGATATTTACTGGCGAGGTAATTTTTAAAATTATAAGTTTTCAACTTTAGTAATTTACACACAAAATATAATGCATATATTTTTTATAGTTATACGACCATGATCTTGGTTTACGAACCCGGATCCATGTACATTGGCGGACCGAAAGGAATTATCGTACGTGGGAGCTAAATTCGGTCCAAAAGGCTTCGGTGGAATCCTTTGGATTCCACTATATAGATCGTGTTAGATATTTAATCCATGATCTTCATTTAGTTGTAAGTCTTGCGGAGCGTTGGTGGCCCGAACGCAACACTTTCCAACTCCCATTCGGCGAGATGACGATCACCCTTTTTGATGTGGCAAATATATTAGGGTTACCTATTAAAGGTGACGCTATATATTTTGATCCGCACTTAAAGGGATCTGATCTGATCTGATCAGGAGGTATCTCGGTGTTAGCCCTCAATATGGTATAAAAGACGACAATTTTGTGAAGTTTACATGGCTTCGTGGCAACTTTATGGACCTACATCACACTATGGACGGGGTGGTTAATATAGATGAAATACGGGTATGTATTTTTATTAGTAAATTTGTTTATGACTTTATTTGGTGTCTATATAACATTTAATATATCCAGGTCATTCGTTGCACTAGAGCGTATCTGCTCTGTTTATGTGGTACAATTCTATTTTCCGATGCATCGAAAAATATGGTAAATGTGCAGCTTCTACCATTCTTGGATGATTTGACAAAACCTACTGAGCATGCGTGGGGAGCTGCTACTCTTGCCTTTTTATACGCCAATCTGACAGAATTTGTGAGATCCAATCGCAAGAGTATTTGTGGATGTATTTCACTGATTCAGGTATGAATGAAAGACCTAAAACAGTTAGAGTAATTTTATACGCAAATTTTGTTTGTACTAATGTCATATTTTTGTTTTATAGTTCTGGTCCTACGAGCACTTCTATATTGGTAGGCATGTTACTAGCATTCTCAGTGATGTTGGAGTATTTTCAGTTGCTATGCGCTGGTCCACAGATGTAGTGGATTATCAACACTACCAATACATGAGTGTATCACTTTATCGTAGCTAATTTGATACACTGCAGTATAATGAGGTAATTTTTAAATATGTAATAAATATCTTTAAATTATTTAAGTTTTGATCGTAGATAAACATCACATCTAATTGATACAATATCTTTAAATAGGTTACCTGGTTACCTTACTCATGTGAAGATGATGCTCCAGAAATTAAGAGGACATCATATGCGTTTACTTTACACATATCTCATATTATATATGATCGGTTCACCATGTACCATCTGGCAGACCGTATTCTTCGGCAATTCGGAATGAGCCCAATAATTCTCGATGATCCACCGATAGTCGGTTATGAGGCAGCAAATGCATTACAACGAATCCTTGGTCTCGTTGCTGATTGGAATAATCGGTTCGAGAATTATAGTGTGAGGGACATGTCTCCCAGACTAAATTCTGCTGAGGAATGTAAGTTATAAGTTACTCATTATTCGTATTAATTTAGTATAAATAGTTTGCTAAAATTTTGTTTACATTATGCAGACATGGGTAACCTGGACTATAGGCAATGGTGGGGATGCCCTATTATGAGCAACCGAGTATACCAATATGAGGAGTAAAGGTTCAATAGTAGATCCGTAGATGATTCTACTCTGCGTGCTTTTGCCGATGGAATGCATGATTTGGTATGACTTCATTATATTTTCAAAAATACATATACACAGATATGATAAATATATTAATTTACAAGTTTCAAATTTCAGAGTGGTGTATACCGACAACATTTACAACAACCTCATAGAAACCTTTTCCCACAAAGTCGGCGTCTTATGGAGGAACTTGTGACTCGTGTTGAGCATCTGGGTATTGGACGGGAACCTGAAATGCCTCCAGTACAATCACGTCTTCCACCGGACTATCAGACCGACTTAGTACGACAGAGACACTCTCGTCGTCGTCGAAGGGATACTTGTAAACTCCCTCGACCAGATTTCAGTAATTTAGGATTATTTTTAGCTAATTAGAATTATTTTAACTTTCTAAAATTTATTTTTGTTTGATTGTGCACCTGTACTTCACACAATTAATTAGAGCATTACACTAGCTGTATTTCCCAAATAAAATTCACATACCTGCCCTAGACATGCTAGACTATTTTTCTGAATTTTGTGCAACTCCCAGATGCTTTATTTTGAGCCTCGTTTGAGACGCACAAATATCGTTACAAAAGTTCATATTTAATTCCTATTTAATTTTCTGCTCTTTACCCATCTCTGTACCCCTAGAGATTTGAGGCCAAACATGCACCTGTTTTGCCCAAAAAAAATAAGATATTATTCTACCTGAAATATACTACAATTAGTATATTGACACCGTAGAAAAATTATGACCCTACCTGCCTCTAAATAATTATTGAACACCGTGCGCAGTATTTATTAAATAATAAATACGATGACCCGTATCACCCAAAGAATCAGACCCTGCCTCTGCCCAGGCTCACCCCCACACTTTCCAAAATATTTCCCCAGCTTTCCCCCTTATTTTTGTACAATTCTGTATTTTTAGGAACCAGGTGTTTTTTCAGACAAATTGCGTAAATTGCGCAAAATACCAAATTTAGGACTTTTATGCAAATTATGGAATTACAAGGGTTTTATTGCAAAATGTGTAAACCCCCTGAATTTTTTTAAATTTTAAAAACTGGATTTTTCACAATTTTCTGGAATTTTCTGGGAATTTTCTGTAATTTAAAAACAGGGTTTTAATTATTCAATAATTTTTAATTGATATTAAACAGTATTAAAATATTATGAAAATAATATTTTTGGATGTAAAATGAAAAACTGGACTTAGGACAATTTTTCTGGAATTTATCGGACCCCGGACCTATTTTTAAAATACCTAAAAACTAATTATTTATTTATTTGTTATTTATTTATTAATTTCTGATTTTATTATTATAATTATTTCTTTTATTATTTTTATTTTTAAATTTTCGGGGGCCCGGCCCGGCCCAGTGGGCCGAGCCCATTAAGCAGCCCAGCCCAGCCTTTGGCTTAGCGGGTCGGGCGGGTCCGCTCACCCGGAGCCCGCCGCCAGACCCGACCCACTTGCCGGTCACCCCCGTCCCCTCGATCCGAATTCTCCGCCGCCCGCCGAAAATCACGCCGCCACGACCCCTTCTCCTCGGCCGACTCTCCCGGCCACGTCCTCCCCCAGCCCCGCCTTTCCCGGCCTCACCACCGCCCGCTAGCCTCTATAAGAACCCCCTCCTCCTCCGATCCCCCAGCCTCCACGCCCCGCCCTCCGCCGCTGCTCAGCTACGCCGCCACCGACCGCCCCATCGCCTCCGCCGGACTCGCAGCACTCGTCGCCTCGACGCCGCCGCCCGCAAGCTCCTCGATCCTCTCCGCCGCAGCCAGCAAACAGCAGCCCGCAGCGCCGTCTCCGGCCGCCAGCGAGCCCCCAGCCACCGCGCCGCCCGCCGCCGCGCTGCCCCGGTCCCCTCCGCCGCAGCCCAGCCGCCCACGCCGCCGCCTCCGGCCGCCGCGGCTCCACCAGACCCTAACCCTAACCCTAGATTTCAGCCCTGTGTCCGACACGAGTCGGACACGTGTCGGACACGATTTGGCTCTGGTTTTCGGGTCCCCTTCAGGTGCGTGTATCTTTTTATTCGTAGCTCCGTTTTCGATTCCGCAAATTGCGTTACGAAGCCTGTATAACCCTCTCGGTGTCCGGACAAACTGTTCGGGGCATCGTGTCCTGTGGTGATCGCACACCGCGATCCAAAAACCGGAAAAACTAGACCCTGTTTTACCCCGGAACTGAGAACGCCCCGCCAAACGGGACGACTTGGTCGTGCGCGGTCTTCACAGACACGAGCGCCTCGTCTATGCGGACGTGTGGGAATTCGCGAAAGTCGATTCGGGGGTGCGTGCACCCCGGGATCAACGCGTATCCGCGGACATCGCCCCGTATCCGCCTTTTCTGCAATTCACCCTAACTTTGTGTACACACATCGGATCGAGACAAAACTTACGCCATCAGACTCGTAGCGATACGCTGGTCCTGTGGGTCAAGTTTGGTTCGATTCCGAGAACGTTGACGAAATCGCGTGTCGTGGGCCCCACAGGCCCCGCTCGACGGGCGATTTTGTGATCGGCTCATCGGAATTCAATTCTGAAAGTTCCGTTGGGTTCGTATCATCGTTCCTGACCTGTTGACACTAAGTTTGGTGAATTTGGAGACCGTTGACCCTGACGCGTTTTTCGGTGCAAAGCGGGCCCACCGGTGGACCCCGTTTTGGCCCGAAACTGCCGTTTTTGCCCTTGTCTCCAAATTGGACCCAAGGACAGGCGTTTCTAGCTGATTGATATTTTCTGGATCTGATGGTGATATTTGTTTCAGCAACCGGAGTACCGCCTACAATTCCCGCCGAAGTCAGAACCGCGAACATAGCCGGAACCACAAGCAAGTGTACCTTGCCAAACCCTGCAGCTGGATATATATTTTCTTGGTTTCATTTTGCATCAGTGGGCAAGTAAAGATTGCCAATTCTCATATATTTCTGGTCATAGTATTTTACTTGATTTCTTGTAGATTCTTATGTGATTTGTTCAACTGCTTAACCCAGGACACCTGACACTGTTCATGAAACGGAATTGCCTGAGATATACCTGGTGATTCCGTATAGGCTACATTTTCATGTCATTCCAGTTTACATGCTTAGATTCTAGCCTGACTCATTGCATTAGTTCAATCTTGCGTGACTTGTACCTGATATTCTGGAATTGTGACGTGAGATTACATGGGGTGGGGAGAGTATTACCATATCAAGGCTGATTATAATGTGAATATTGTTATCTGGAGGTGTCTTAGTCTCTGATACAGAGCTTTGGCACAAGTTCTGGCCCTCTCGAGAAAATACTGCTATGGTTTCTCCGACACTGATCCTGTAGTAGTCTCAGCCTGAGTATGACTAAAACTCTCACTTGCATATCACTAGCTGGTTTACATATTTACCCTGCTGTTTATTTTATTGCTGCACTGATATTCATTATGGCTTGAGTTATTTCTGTACCTTGCTATGTCCCCTGAGGACCTGGAATGGATGATGTCCCCAGGTACAGCTGAAGAAAACTACCCCGAGGTGTACGGTACTGGAGCACTCCTTGGAGCAGAACAAGGAACAGAGGACGAGATAGTGGCCGAAGACTTCTCTTGAGCACCGGCTTCAGTTATCCAGTATTTCCATTTCCAGCATTTTAAATTCCTGTCTTTTCTTAAATGTAACAGACTAATTCTCGGATTTGTTCCCGAGATAGCTTATTTGAGATTTCAGTATTTATTTCCATTGCAATATTTCTGGCTTTTAATCTGTGACTTTCTGTGGATGAGATAAGAAATACCTGAGACTTGTACTTAGTACTGCTAGACTACAGCTTAAGCATGCTCTGATAGATCCATTAAATTGGGTTGTCCATCGGTGCGTGCTGCTGGCCATTGCCACGCCTCTCCAGTCCCTCGTCATTTTGGGACTGGGGCGTGACATGGTTTTTGTGGTGGCCCATGCAGGTCTACGACTAAATTGTTCGGTTTCCACTTAGGGACCGAACAGGCCTGCAATAAGATAGGATAAATTTTAGGATCTCATCCACTTGCTTGAATCGTTTTTGATATCTGTATCGTATTCGAACTAACTTGAACTTGTATCTTGCCTTGTTTCCTGTGCGCCTCTTATTGGTTATTTTGGATACAGGAAAATGGACCCACAAGAATGCGACGAGACTCCCGCCAGAACGCCACAAGCTACAGGTGTCACCTACGACGACGAAGTGACACCAGTCGGAGGAATCCCCACAACTCAACAGAGCCAGCCGGCAGGTCAACCCACCTCCCGATTCCGGCGCGATGACATCCCACCTCCGCCGCAGTTCATCCCACCAATGCCCGTGTTCCCACCAGGACAGCCAATCGACGGGCAACAAATGTTCCAAATGATCTACGCGATGATGCAAGCACAGCAACAAGTCCAACACGAGGCTCAGCGTCGCGAAGCTAACTTCTTAAGGGACAGCATCGTAACTGCACTGGGGCAGGCCAACCTACCAGCTCGACGGCCAACTACAGGCTCAATCACTGACTTCCGCCAACTGAAGCCCCACACTTTTTCTGGAAAAGAGGAGCCCACAGAAGTTCACGAGTGGCTCACCAACATTCGGCATCAACTTGAAGCAGCTGAGCTTCCACGAGAACGCTGGATGACCGCCGTCCGAATGCAATTGACGGACAATGCCCATCACTGGTGGCTATCCGAGGAGACGCGACTCGGACCAGACCGAGTCACTTGGGAGGAGTTCTCCAGACTCTTCCAGGAGATGTACATTCCTGCCATCGCTCGATCAGAACTGCGGGACAAATTCAATCGCCTCACTCAGGACTCCCTGACGGTGCAAGAGTACAACGCAGAATTCATTCGTCTGAGCCGATTCGCCCCCACCCTGATCCCGACTGAGGAAGAGAAGGCCGAGAAATTCTTCGACGGACTGAACATTGAGCTGCAGAAACTAATTGGGTCCGTCGCACCAACATCATACTCGGACGTTCTTGCTGCGGCTCGACGCATGGAGCGCGTCACCAAGAGAGAGGCCAGACTGAAGAGGTCTTCCCCATCATCAACATCCAGAACACCACAAGAAGAATCTGCAAAGAGACCGCACCAACAGCAGAAAGCACCTACACCACAAACGGTAGTCCTCCTTACTTGTCACTACTGTGGCAAAGCAGGCCATATCGCCAAGGAATGCCGACGCAGACTAGGATTGTGTTTGGCATGCGGATCCCGTCAGCATTCAGTAAGGGATTGCACTCAACGTGGAGAAGGAGCACCAAGGGCGAACCAGCAAACTCCACCAGCGCCTCGAGCAGCACCCTACCAGCAAGCTCAGCAGCAACAGAGGAATCTACCTCAAGGACGAGAGCAAGCTTATGCGATGACTGTGCAGGACGCCGATGCGAGTAAGTGATTTATAGTTATCCGTTTTTAGTCTTGTTGTAGTTCGTGCCTCTTGGTTCGTGACCTCAGCCCCAACCTAGTAAATTGTAACTTGTTAATAAAAACCTGGTTTTCATAAGAGTTATAGTTTTAACTAGATTTTCCTGGAAAGTGTAAACTTCCAATTTTAGGGAAACAGTATTTCCCTGAAGTATCTTGTGATGTATTTTCAAACGATGCTTGCGACCGCGTCATCTCTGTTGACCGGTTATTCTTTGATTGCGAGGACGCAATCCTCTTAAGGGGGGTAGATTGTAAATCCCCTGAATTTTTTTAAAATTTTAAAAACTGGATTTTTCACAATTTTCTGGAATTTTTTGGGATTTTTCTGTAATTTAAAAACAGGGTTTTAATTATTCAATGATTTTTAATTGATATTAAACAGTATTAAAATATTATGAAAATAATATTTTTGGATGTAAAATGAAAAACTGGACTTAGGACAATTTTTCTGGAATTTATCGGACCCCGGACCTATTTTTAAAATACCTAAAAACTAATTATTTATTTATTTGTTATTTATTTATTAATTTCTGATTTTATTATTATTATTATTTCTTTTATTATTTTTATTTTTAATTTTCGGGGGCCCGGCCCGGCCCAGTGGGCCGAGCCCATTAAGCAGCCCAGCCCAGCCTTTGGCTTAGCGGGTCGGGCGGGTCCGCTCACCCGGAGCCCGCCGCCAGACCCGACCCACTTGCCGGTCACCCCCGTCCCCTCGATCCGAATTCTCCGCCGCCCGCCGGAAATCACGCCGCCACGAACCCTTCTCCTCGGCCGACTCTCCCGGCCACGTCCTCCCCCAGCCCCGCCTTTCCCGGCCTCAACACCGCCCACTAGCCCCTATAAGAACCCCCTCCTCCTCCGATCCCCCAGCCTCCACGCCCCGCCCTCCGCCGCTGCTCAGCTACGCCGCCACCGACCGCCCCATTGCCTCCGCCGGACTCGCAGCACCCGTCGCCTCGACGCCGCCGCCCGCAGCTCCTCGATCCTATCCGCCGCAGCCAGCAAACAGCAGCCCGCAGCGCCGTCTCCGGCCGCCAGCGAGCCCCCAGCCACCGCGCCGCCCGCCGCCGCGCTGCCCCGGTCCCCTCCGCCGCAGCCCAGCCGCCCACGCCACCGCCTCCGGCCGCCGCGGCTCCACCAGACCCTAACCCTAACCCTAGATTTCAGCCCTGTGTCCGACACGAGTCGGACACGATTTGGCCCTGGTTTTCGGGTCCCCTTCAGGTGCGTGTATCTTTTTATTCGTAGCTCCGTTTTTGATTTCGCAAATTGCGTTGCGAAGCCTGTATAACCCTCTCGGTGTCCGGACAAACTGTTCGGGGCATCGCGTCCTGTGGTGATCGCACACCGCGATCCAAAAATAGGAAAAACCAGATCCTGTTTCACCCCGGAACTGAGTACGCCCCGCCAAACGGGATGACTTGGTCGCGTGCGGTCTTCACAGACACGAGCGCCTCGTCGATGCGGACGTGTGGGAATTCGCGGAAGTCGATTCGGGGGTGCGTGCACCCCGGGATCAACGCGTATCCGCGGACATCGCCCCGTATCTGCCTTTTCTGCAATTCACCCTAACTTTGTGTACACACATCAGATCAAGACGAAACTTGCGCCATCAGACTCGTAGCGATACGCTGGTCCTGTGGGTCAAGTTTGGTTCGATTCTGAGAACGTTGACGAAATCGCGTGTCGTGGGCCCCACAGGCCCCGCTCGACGGGCGATTTTGTGATCGGCTCATCGGAATTCAATTCTGAAAGTTCCGTTGGGTTTGTATCAGCGTTCCTGACCTGTTGACACTAAGTTTGGTGAATTTGGAGACCGTTGACCCTGACGCGTTTTTCGGTGCAAAGCGGGCCCACCGGTGGACCCCGTTTTGGCCCGAAACTGCCGTTTTTGCCCTTGTCTCCAAATTGGACCCAAGGACAGGCGTTTCTAGCTGATTGATATTTTCTGGATCTGATGGTGATGTTTGTTTCAGCAATCGGAGTACCGTCTACAATTCCCGCCGAAGTCAGAACCGCGAACATAGCCGGAACCACAGGCAAGTGTACCTTGCCAAACCCTGCAGCTGGATATATATTTTCTTGGTTTCATTTTGCATCAGTGGGCAAGTAAAGATTGCCAATTCTCAGATATTTCTGGTCATAGTATTTTACTTGATTTCTTGTAGATTCTTATGTGATTTGTTCAACTGCTTAACCCAGGACACCTGACACTGTTCATGAAACGGAATTGCCTGAGATATACCTGGTGATTCCGTATAGGCTACATTTTCATGTCATTCCAGTTTACATGCTTAGATTCTAGCTTGACTCATTGCATTAGTTCAATCTTGCGTGACTTGTACCTGATATTCTGGAATTGTGACATGAGATTACATGGGGTGGGGAGAGTATTACCATATCAAGGCTGATTATAATGTGAATATTGTTATCTGGAGGTGTCTTAGTCTCTGATACAGAGCTTTGGCACAAGTTCTGGCCCTCTCGAGAAAATACTGCTATGGTTTCTCCGACACTGATCCTGTAGTAGTCTCAGCCTGAGTATGACTAAAACTCTCACTTGCATATCACTAGCTGGTTTACATATTTACCCTGCTGTTTATTTTATTGCTGCACTGATATTCATTATGGCTTGAGTTATTTCTGTACCTTGCTATGTCCCCTGAGGACCTGGAATGGATGATGTCCCCAGGTACAGCTAAAGAAAACTACCCCGAGGTGTACGGTACTAGAGCACTCCTTGGAGCAGAACAAGGAACAGAGGACGAGATAGTGGCCGAAGACTTCTCTTGAGCACCGGCTTCAGTTATCCAGTATTTCCATTTCCAGCATTTTAAATTTCTGTCTTTTCTTAAATGTAACAGACTAATTCTCGGATTTGTTCCCGAGATAGCTTATTTGAGATTTCAGTATTTATTTCCATTGCAATATTTCTGGCTTTTAATCTGTGACTTTCTGTGGATGAGATTAGAAATACCTGAGACTTGTACTTACTTAGTACTGCTAGACTACAGCTTAAGCATGCTCTGATGGATCCATTAAATTGGGTTGTCCATCGGTGCGTGCTGCTGGCCATTGCCACGCCTCTCCAGTCCCTCGTCATTTTGGGACTGGGGCGTGACAAAATGCATGTGAGGTGGCATAACCTCATTGACCATTAACCCTAACCCCTACATGTGGCACTAAGTATCCAGAAATATCTGTTAAAAATATCCTAAAAATCAAATTACCAAAATACCCTAGGATTTTCCCTTATTTACCAAATTGCCACTCCCCCTAAACCTATAAAACCCGACCCCCTCTCATTCCCAACCCACTCACACCCTCACAGCCACCACCCTCCGCCACCACCGGCCACCCCACTCCGGCGAAGCCCTCGCCCCTATCCCACCTCCCCTCCGGCCAAGCCTCACCCCCTCCGGCCGTCTGCTACGCCGTGGGCAGCCCCCGCAAGCCAACTCCCCCAACACCATCACCCACAGCCACCACCACCCGAACCACTTCCACCACCGCCTTCGACCACCGAGCACCCCCACCACCACCACCACTCGACTCGCCCCGACCCCCTCTACCCGACCACCACCCTCCCACCGCCCCACGACCGTCCCTCCGGCCGTCCTCAGCCCTGCAGCACCCCCAACTCCCCCTAACCCTAACAGCACCCCTCACCTCCGACCGCCTCTAGCCACCACCACCGCCACCGTAGACCCCCGCCACCACCACCAACCTTACCGCCACTCTTTCCTCCGGCGTTTCCCCACCCTGCACCGCCGCCTCCGCCGCCGCAGCCACCGCCGTAGCTTCCACGAGCTGCTGCTGCTGCTGGCAGCAACTGCTGCTGCTGCCGCTCCTCCGGCCAGCCACCGCCACCTCCGCCGTCGTCCTCCCGCCGGCGACGACGCCTAGGTCCCTCCTATCAGTAGGTATACCCCCCCTTCTTTATACGTATATACGCCTAATTCTACATATGTATGTATATATGTATATATATAAGTATATATATGTATATTTATATATATATATATAATATTATATATATTATATATTATTATATACTGTATAAATACAGTATATTTATACAATATATATATTATTATTATATATATATTGTTATTATATATGTATGAATATATTTATGTATATATATATATATATATATATATATATACCTATGTATATTTATACATATATATTTATATATATTCTATATATAATTACAGTTAATCTATATATGCAATATATATATATATATATATATATATATATATATAATTATTATATAATATGTATTTATGTCATTATTGCTGGATAATACAGCATATGTATTTATATATGTATTTATTTCCTGCACTGTCTTTTAAGTTATGTATATATATATATATATATATATATATATATTATATATATATATATATATATATATATATATATATATATATATATATATATATATATATATATATATATATATTATCTACATATAATATATACTATATAATATATTGCTGGATAATACAGCATATGTATATATATGTATATTTTACATTCTGCACTATCATTTCCTTTTTATCATATGTATACATATATCTATATATATATATTATCTATATACTATATAATACTGGATAATACAGTATTGATATACGTATTTATATTTCCAGCACTGTCATTTCCTTTTCATTATATATATGTATATATGTATATATATATATGATATATATATACTATATAATACTATACTGGATAGTACAGTATATATATATATTTTTATTTCTGCACCGTCTGTTCATTTATATATATATATATATATATCTATATATACATATATAATATATATTATACACTATATCTATACGTATATATATATACTCTATATATATATGGGTATCCTATATTATATATATATATTATCATATATGTATATAAGTATATATATGAATATACTTTTATATTATACCCATGATATTCACGAATCCTGTATGTTTTAACAGAAAACATCTCCAGCTCAGCCAGTGACCCCCTGTCACAAGCACCTTCAAACCTGACTGTGAGATCAGGGTTTCAATACTATCAGAGAGTAGGCAAGTATACCTTGCCAAGTTTACTGTTTAAATTCAAATATTGTTATTGCTCCTGAATTTCATATGACTGTGAGTACCTGAGATTGCCTCAGGTACAGTCAACAGATGCGTTGACATGTAGCATAATTAACTTAATTTTTACAGACCTACCAACATCTGCGAGGGTATCCTAATATCCTCCTAGAACCTATCACGGGAACACGCAACATGGTTGCAAAATATATTGGGATACGAGCTACATATTTGATTAGCTACCAGTACGTGTGACACGCATCACGGTTTAGCATAAAATCAGGAAAACTCAGGAAAAGTACGACTTGACATTTAGTTACATTGGGCGGAAAAGATAACTAGTAGACGTATGGGACACCCCCTCCTTGTATGTTTTTATACCTTCGTATCATGCTCCTTAGAGATGATCGATTACAGAGTGCCCTTGAGTCAGGGGGCATATGACACATATACTAGCTAGTCACCACGACTGGTGAATTAAGTCAGCATATGTCTAGCCGACACATTCCCATGCGTACTACAAGGTCTTTATTTGCATTTCACTTAGATGGTTAGCACCCTGTGTTTATTTATTTATTCAGTATTTACATACATGGCATGCCATTTTTCTGTATCTTGTTATGTCCCACTGAGGACCTGGTTCCCTGCTAGATTTAGACGAGGTTTTCTACCCCACGGTATACGGACCTGATCAGGAGGCTAGATGTGCTACCGAGGAGGAGCTAGAGGAGACACCCTCAGAGTTTGCCTGAACCTAGAAGCCTGGTCACCTGGAGATGGAGCTATTTTTTCCCAGATAGACGCTATTTAGTCTATCTTTTTTTTTTGCGCTATTTAGCTTTTGTTATGGGCTTGTTCCCATCAGATGCACTATGTCTTTATCAGACTCAGCTTTTATATATATTCAGTACTTATTTTCCTAACATTTGTTGTGGATGAGATAGATTTACCTGTATTAGACTTGTAGTAATTTAGGACAGCGTAGCACGTTTCTTTGGGTCCATTATATGGGATTAAACCCTTAGTAACGTGTCAGCTGGCCAATGACACGTGGCCTAGTTCCTGATATTTTGGGACTGGGGCGTGACATGGTTTTAGTGGTGGCCCATGCAGGTCTAATTTATTGCTAGTGGTATGATGACATGCCCAGCAAGCCTGCAATAGAATAGGAATACTAGGTCTCATCCACACTGACTCTATCCTTAAAATATTTTTTTATCGCATCCTGCTTGATTATCTTTTCCTTCATGCCTTTCTAATTATTCTATTTTCTTCAGAAATATGGACATACCCGGGAAACATGCGATTGATGGGGCTGACCAAGCAACAGACCCCTCGCCAAATGTCCAAGGAACCACGACTACCCCACGAGACCAATCCCCGAGAAGGATGCTGGTCTACCCGACGAATCCATACCTTCCCCAGGATCCTACCCAGACAGGAACACCAGCTCAACATGAAGGGCAAACATCAACACCGCAGGCGGAGACACCTTTGCCACCACCTCCAGCCCTTCCTGCCATGATGCCACAGCTTGAGGGCCAGCCTCAAATGTTCCAGTTCCTCCAAGCTATGTTGCAGACTCAATGGCAACAGACTGAAGCCCTGAGACAGTCTCAGTGGCAACAGACTGAAGCCTTGAGACAGACCTTGATGACGGCTTTGGAGAAAACCACTGCCCCGGCACCGGTACCTGTCCAACCAGTAGGCACAGTCCGAGGTTTCCGCCAGATGAGCCCGAAAACCTTTAAAGGCAGCGAAACCCCAGAGGAGATCTCCGACTGGATCTCCAACACAGAGATGCTACTGGAAGGTTCGCAACTTACCCCCGATTTATGGATGACCGCTGTGAGGGCCCAACTCCTAGGCAACGTCCATCACTGGTGGGAATCCATAGAGCGTAGCGTCGACAAAGACCAAACTTGGGAATAATTCTTGGAGCACTTCAATGCCAAGTACTTCCCCGCAACAGTCCGAGATGCCCTATATTCCCAGTTCCTGCACCTGGAACAAGGGAACATGTCCGTCGATGCCTACAATGCAGAGTTCTGCCGACTGAGTCGATTCGGTGCCATGCTGATACCGAATGAGCTGGAGAAGGCCAAGAGATTCCACCGCGGCCTCACCCTAGAGCTCCAGAGATATACGACAGCGCAGTCAAGGATCTCCTACGAGGAGGTTCTTACAGAAGCAAGGTTGCAAGAAGCAATTGGCCGAGGAACAAGACGCCCGAATCCAACCTTTCCGGCCAAAAACCAGCAAGGAGCAGGAGGACCTATCCGTCGTCTACAAAATCAGACACATCAGACGACGGGACCCTACCAGAAGAAGGAGCTCCCGACTTGTCACTTTTGTGGCAAGAAGGGACATTTTGCCAATGACTGCAGAAAGAAGCTAGGATTATGCCTAGTATGTGGAGCGAGCCAGCATATGGCTAGAGACTGCCCACAACGCAAAGATACAGCACCTCAGCACGGACAGAAGCCAGGAGCACAAGCCTAGAAGATGCTACCCTCAACATCTGGAGGATATCAGAGAGGAGCACCCCTGGCCACTCAGGAGGCCCAATTCAACAAGGCTAGACAACAATCTGGAGGACAAAGGCACGGACAGGCATTTGCTTTAGCTGCAGTTGCCGAAGAACCCGAAGGTGAAACCATCACAGGTACCATTTTAGTTGCATCATTACCTGCAACTGCATTATTTGATTCTGGCGCAACCCTGTCATTCATATCTAGTAATTTCGTAACCATGCACAAACTAGCCACTTTCCCACTACCTAAGTGCTGGAAAATTCTTACTAGAGGAGGTATTGTTCCAGTTACCAACATTATTGAAACATGTTCGATAGTTGTTTGTAGTAGAGAGCTAAGAGCACGATTTTTGGTACTCCCTATGCCAAATTTCGACGTCGTCTTAGGCATGGACTGGTTAATCCAGAATAATACAATCCTAGACTGCCGAAAAGGTAGTATCATCTTTAGACCACCAGGACACCCGGAGTTCGAATACGTACGAGGAACCATCGAGCAAGGAGTTGGCCAGACTCCTAGAGCTTACATGGCGATGGAGAAAGAACCCCCAGCAATCATTGCAGAATTCGAAGACGTATTCCCGGAGGAATTGCTAGGCCTACCGCCTGACAGAGAAGTAGAGTTCACTATTGAGCTGATACCCGGAGCTGCACCGGTATCCTCAAATGTGTACCGACTGGCGAAGAAGGAACTTGACGAGCTGAAGCTACAACTGGAGGAATTACAGATCAAGGGATTTGTTCATCCTAGTGTATCACCCTGGGGAGTACCAGTGTTGTTTGTACAAAAGAAGGACGGGACATATCGGATGTGTATTGATTACAGACCTCTCAATGCTTTGACAATAAAAAACAAATACCCCTTGCCGCGAACTGATGACCTGTTCGACCAACTGACGGGAGCTGTGGTATTCTCAAAAATAGACTTGAGATCAGGCTATCATCAGGTCAAAGTACGGAGAGAAGATATTCCAAAGACAGCATTCAGGACTCGTTATGGTCATTACGAGTTCCTGGTGATGCCTTTTGGACTAACTAATGCACATGCCGTATTCATGAACCTGATGAACAGTCTTCCACCAATATCTGGACCAGTTCATGGTAGTCTTCATCGACGACATTTTGGTGTATTCAAAGAGCCACGAGGAGCATGAAGAGCACTTAAGACTGGTGCTAGAGACGCTGAGACGAGAGAGCCTTTATGCTAAGATGAGCAAGTGCCAGTTCTTCCTTGATCGTGTCGCTTTTCTTGGACACGTTATCACAGAAGAAGGCATCTCGGTGGACCCAGCAAAGATCTCATCTGTCGAGACATGGCCAACCCCTACCAATGTCTCAGAGGTGAGAAGCTTTCTAGGACTTGCCGGATATTACCGGAGGTTAGTGGAAAACTTTGCAAGAATCGCGGAGCCAATAACCTGGTTGACCCGCAAGGAGCAGGAGTTCATATGGCCTGAGGAATGCCAGACAACTTTTGATGAGTTGAAGAAGCGTCTGACTACTGCCCCCATCTTGACTATACCATCTGGATCCGGAGGTTTCGTAATCTATAGCGATGCATCCGAAAAAGGATTGGGTTGTGTCTTAATGCAACATGGGAATGTTGTAGCTTATGCCTCAAGACAACTGAGGACTCATGAGAAGAATTACCCCACTCACGACCTGGAGCTTGCCGCAGTCATCTTCGCCCTGAAACTATGGAGACATTATCTATACGACGAACGAGTGGAGATATTCACCGATCACAAGAGCCTGAAATACGTCTACACCTAGAAGGACCTAAATCTGAGACAAAGACGATGGCTCGAAGTAATGACGGATTTCGAGATCGATTTGCAGTACCATCCAGGGAAGGCAAATGTAGTAGCTGATGCACTAAGCAGAAGACCCTCGGCATTCTTTATGATCACCCAACCAGGTCTGCTAAGATATTTAGAAAAGTTGGGAATAAAGGTCATTATGCCAGGAATTGACGGCCAATTATCAAACTACCAGCTACAATCAACATTGGTCGAAAGAATCAAAGCTGCTCTACCAACAGATGCAAGATTTCAGAGGCTTCGCCAAAGAACAGAGGCTGGAATCCAAACCGGATGTCGCATACACGAAGATGGGACTCTAAGATGTGGTGATCGTCTTTATGTTCCAAATGGAGAACTTCGTGAGGAGCTGATGTCAGAAGCTCATAGCTCAACATACTCTATACATCCTGGAGGCACAAAAATAAACAGGGATCTGAGATAATTCTACTGGTGGCATGGAATGAAGCGAGAGATAGTACGCTTTGTGGCAAAGTGCCTGGTGTGTCAGCAAGTCAAGGCTGAGCATCAGAGATCTGTCGGTCTACTTCAACCCCTCCCAATACCCGAGTGGAAATGGGAGCACATTACGATGGACTTTGTTACGGGCTTCCCAAGAAGTCCCAGTGGTCGTAATGCTGTATGGGTAATCGTAGATAGACTCACAAAGTCTGCTCATTTCTTACCTTTCAGAGTCGGACAATCTACAGAAGTCTTGACATATATGTACATGAAGGAGATAGTGCGTCTGCATGGAGTACCAGTCAGCATAGTGTCTGACAGGGATACGAGGTTTACATCTTACTTTTGACAAAGTATGCAAGAAAGTCTTGGTACCCGCCTCAAGTTCAGCACCTCGTATCATCCGCAGACAGATGGCCAATCAGAGCGCACCATCCAGACACTCGAAGATATGCTGAGAGCCTGCATGCTTGATTTCAGCGGATCATGGGAAGATCACTTACACCTGGTGGAATTTTTCTACAACAATAGCTATCAAGCGAGCATTCAAATGGCTCCCTTTGAAGCTTTGTATGGCAGGAAATGTCGTTCTCCAGTATGCTGGAGCGATGTAGGCGAGAGACAGATCTTGGGACCAGAACTGATTGTTCGTACGGTGGAGAAAGTAAAAAAGATCCAGGGACACCTACGAGCTGCACAAGACAGACAAAAGCACTGGGCCAACATTCATCGACGACCTCTAGAGTTCCAAGTAGGAGAGCATGTGATCTTGAAGATCTCACCTACCAGAGGAACTATCAGATTTGGAGGAAGAGAAAAACTGAGTCCAAGATACATTGGACCCTTCGATGTGTTGGAACGCATCGGAGAAGTTGCTTACAGGCTAGCTCTACCTCATACCTTGGAAGGAGTGCATGACGTCTTCCACGTATCTCAGCTGAGGAGGTACATTCCAGACCCAAGTCATGTACTGGACCATTCAGAGATCACCGTCGGCCCAAGCCTATCGTACCAGGAGGAACCTGTAGGGATCTTAGACCGTAGCGAGAAGGTGTTGCGAGGCCAGACTATCCCTCTAGTTCGTGTTGCATGGAGACATCATGCACCAGGTGAATCAACCTGGGAATGAGAAGAGGATATTCGATAGCGTTTCCCCCATCTATTTCAGAACCAGGGTATGTCCTAATATTTCAAATCAATCTTTCATTCTCATTATATGTTTATTTTTATTTCGAGGACGAAATATTTTAAGGAGGGTAGATTGTAAACTCCCTCGACCAGATTTCAGTAATTTAGGATTATTTTTAGCTAATTAGAATTATTTCAACTTTCTAAAATTTATTTTTGTTTGATTGTACACCTGTACTTCACACAATTAATTAGAGCATTACACTAGCTGTATTTTCCAAACAAAATTCACATACCTGCCCTAGACATGCTAGACTATTTTTCTGAATTTTGTGTAACTCCCAGATACTTTATTTTGAGCCTCGTTTGAGACGCACAAATATCGTTACAAAAGTTCGTATTTAATTCCTATTTAATTTTCTGCTCTTTACCCATCTCTGTACCCCTAGAGATTTGAGGCCAAACTTGTACCTATTTTGCCCAAACAAAAATATGATATTATTTTACCTGAAATATTCTACAATTAGTATATTGACACCGTAGAAAAATTATGACCCTACCTGCCTCTAAATAATTAGTGAACACCGTGCGCAGTATTTATTAAATAATAAATACGATGACCCGTATCACCCAAAGAATCAGACCCTGCCTCTGCCCAGGCTCACCCCCACACTTTCCAAAACATTTCCCCAGCTTTCCCCCTTATTTTTGTACAATTCTGTATTTTTAGGAACCAGGTGTTTTTTCAGACAAATTGCGTAAATTGCGCAAAATACCAAATTTAGGACTTTTATGCAAATTATGGAATTACAAGGGTTTTATTGCAAAATGCATGTGAGGTGGCATAACCTCATTGACCATTAACCCTAACCCCTACATGTGGCACTAAGTATCCAGAAATATCTGTTAAAAATATCCTAAAAATCAAATTACCAAAATACCCTAGGATTTCCCCTTATTTACCAAATGGCCACTCCCCCTAAACCTATAAAACCCGACCCCCTCTCATTCCCAACCCACTCACACCCTCAGAGCCACCACCCTCCGCCACCACCGGCCACCCCACTCTGTCACGACCCGTACCCGATGTAAGGATACTAGTCGGAAACAACGCCCAGCCTACGCCGCAGAATCGGCAGTAGAACGCTGTCTAGATAGTCTATCTAAAGTAATGAACCATCAATAATGATAGAATACTCAATCACAGAACTAAGATAGAATGAGCACGAAATCAGATAAGAATAGAATAGTCATCATACAACTCATGAGTTTAAAATAATACATCAATGAGTCTGAAGAGTAACAAAAATAAGCTGGAGACAAATCCAGTACAAAAGAGTACTATCATACTACAAAGCTACACTCCAGGGTCAACTGTCTCAGTTGGGATAAGTCCCTCTTGAGCCAGGGTCTCCGAATCTAAATCCACAACATCCTGGGGTCCATAATAGGTAGGGTACTCCTCAGTGTCATCTGGAAAAATATATCCAGTCAGGAAAGGAGCAGAGTACATCTCTAACAGCAGTTCTAATCCATGATAAAAACTATGTAACAGTAAATAGCTGTGGATAAACAAGATGCACAAAATAGATACAAGAGATATATAGACAATAAGGAAATACTGGAAAGAAATACAATAATGAACAATATGCCAATGAAACAATAATACTAATGACTAAGTGTGTGAGTACTAGCTTAACATGTGATCGGCTTGGGCAAGATACAATGCGGCCTGGCTGTCACGACCCGCACCCGGAAATTCGGGCACGAGTGCGTGGGTACGTCCAGCCTACGCCGCAGTATCGGCGGTAGTACGCTGTCTAGGGCATGATCACAGGTGATAAATCTAGCTCATGCACAATAATTAAATAGGCAAGGAAAAAATAGCAGGAAAAGAATGCTAAGATTTTATAACCAGAATATGATAATCAGATCCAGAGTTTATTACAGAACCATAGATTATATCGGGGACAAACCCGATTACTAAGATGAAAGGAAAACAAATAGCTAAAAGCTAACTACTCTGCAGGAGTAGTCTCCTGGGTGGGAACCGGCTCTGTAACTGTATCACCTGCTGTCTCAAAGGGCCATAATAGGTGGGGGCAAGGTTCTCATCATCACCTAAACAACGGATCCAGTCAGGAAAGGAGCAAAGTACACAATGCACAACAAGATTTAAACTAAATATTCGTGACAGGTAGAAAATAACTGACTAAGCATTATATTGAGAAATGCGTAAGTAAGTAGTGAAATTAACTGAGAAATAATGTTATAAAACAAGACTAGAAGTAAAATATGATTGATTGCTATAAACCAGAAATCCGAGTAAAACAGGAATAAAATGTGACAAGAAATATAACTGTAACAAGACAGGAACTTATGTGCGTGAACTTGTATATTTAGAATACCTAGTTGGCATGTAGGGGTTTATAAGGCTATAGGGCCGTCATAGACGACTAGTACACAATGACTACGGGAATAATCAAGTATAAGGCTGATGGTACAATCGCGTACCAACAGCTGGCACACAGTGATTACAGGGGGAAAGGGTAAACTACATGCCTCCTAGTATTCTCCCGCCCGACACGAAAAGCAAGACACGAAATACATTATTCAAGACATGAAATCCAGTGCTCTAATTCTACATATAATCATCAATGGTACAAATAAAGCAGGGAATTTATTTATCACAATATAAAGGTTAAACTTGAAGTGCAGGTACTTGCCTGATGTTTGGATCTGAATATAGTTTGGTGTCTCGGAGAAATTTCCAGAAATGAGTCCGGATGCTGAAATAAACATTACCATCATGCTCAGAAGATGTAAAATAGCTAGAAACGCCTGTCCTTGGGTCCAATTTGGAGACAAGGGCAAAAACGGCAGTTTCGGGTCAAAACGGGGTCCGCTGGTGGGCCCGCTTTGCACCGAAAAACGTGTCCAGGTCAAAAGTCTCCAAATTCACCAAACTTAGTGTCAACAGGTCAGGAACGCTGATACGAACCCAACGGAACTTCCAGATTTGGATTCCGATGAGCCGAACACAAAATCACCCGTCGAGCGGGGCTTGTGGGGCCCACGACACGCGATTTCGTCAACGTTCTCAGAATCGAACCAAACTTGACCCACAGGACCAGCGTATCGCTACGAGTCCGATGGCGCAAGTTTCGTCTCGATCCGACGTGTGTGCACGAAGTTAGGGTGAATTGCCGAAAAGGCGGATACGGGGCGATGTCCGCGGATACGCGTTGATTCCGGTGTGCACGCACACCCGAATCAGCTTCCACGAAAACTCACACGTCCGTATCGACGATGCGTACGTATCTGTGAAGACCGCACGCGACCAAGTCGTCCCGTTTGGCGGGGCGCACTCAATTCTGGGGTGAAACTGGGTCTGGTTTTTCCTGTTTTTGGATCGCGGTGTGCGATCACCACAGGACGCGATGCCCCGAACAGTTTGTCCGGACACCGAGAGGGTCATACAGGCTTCACAACGTAATTTACGGAATCAAAAACGGAGATACAGGGTGCAAGATACGAGTACCTGAAGGGGACCCGAGAAACCGGGGTTGAGTCGTGTCCGACTCGTGTCGGACACGGGGGAGAGAATTAGGGCTAGGGTTTCTGGAAGCTCCGGCGGAGGGGCGGCCGGCCGGAGGTGGCTGGGCAGCGCTGGCGACGGGGAGGTTGGTCGGCGGCGAGAGGCAGGCGCCGGAGACGGCGGTCCGAGGCTGGCCGGGTCGACCCGAGCTGCTGGAGGAGCTGGGCGGCGCCGAGGGGGTCGGCCGGCAGCTCTGGAGGCCGGGGTCGGGGTCACGGCGGGGAAGGAAGAGGGAGGAGGCGCAGGGACGGCGGGTGGTCCAGCGGGGGTAGCTAGGTGGCTGAGGCGGAGGGTCGCCGTAGTTAGGTCGCCGGACGGGGTGGAGTTAGGGCTAGGGTTTAGGGGAGAAAAGAGGCGGAGGAGGGGGCTATTTCAAGGGGGCTGGGGCCTGGGTTGGCCGGGGCGTCGTGGCGGAAAGGCCGGAGGGGGAGGCGGTCGTGGCGGCCGACTTTCGCGGCGGCGCCGGCGTTCTCGGATCGTGGGGGAACGGGGAACAGGGGTGACCGGTAGTGGGTCGGGTTGACGGGTGGCGGGTCGGGTTCGGGTGGACCCGCCCGACCCGCTAAGGGTGACTGGGCTGGGCTAGGAAACTAACGGGCCGGGCCGCGGCCCAATGGGCCTGGGCGGCCCGCAGAAAATAAATAAAAATAAAATAAAATAAAATAAATAATAATTATTAATTAATTAATTAAATTAAATAGTTTTCAGGCATTTAAAAATATGTCTGAGGCCCAGAAAAATCCAGAAAAATTTTCCTAAGTCCAATTTTCCATTTTACACCCAAAAATATTATTTTCATGATATTTTAATATTATTTACTACCAATTAAAAATCATTTATTAATTGAAAACCTTGATTTTAATTACAGAAAATTCCCAGAAAATTCCAGAAAATTGTTAAAAATCCTAATTTTAATATTTTTGAAAAATCAGGGGCTTACACTGGCTAATCATACGTGTGGTGCATGATCAACACTATTCGCTTACCAATACTTTATTCAATAGGGATTTGATCATATATCTATACTAATACTCCCCACCCCCAACTGGTATAATAGATCCAACCACGGTATGCTATGACACTAGATTCTCCAAGAAGAGAGCGACTCCTCCCGAAAATCGGTGTCTGTACATGTACAAGATAACCAATGAAATAATACTTGCACCATATACACCATATACCAAGGAATAATATCTCATGACGAGATCCGGATATACCAATCCGTGTAACCATAGTGTCAAGAGAAACATGTATATCTACACTAGATACAACGAACATAGAGGATATCATAAATGAGAAACTATCAGAGAATGTACTCGCCTGAAGTCCAATGAAAAAGTCTCACAGATGTCTGACTCGGTGCCTCGAAGACCTAGATATGGAATACCACATTAAAACAAGGTCCCGGAAAGAGAACAAGTCAAACTAGTCAACTTCTAGGTCAATAAATAAATTCTAAGTCAAAAGTCAACTATGGTCAACTCTAAAGTCAACTAAACTCAAACATGGTCAAACCAAGGTCATCCTCACAAGACATCTATATAAATAATATAGAAAATAAAATACAATAATTTAGGAATCAAAATTAAATCTCAATTGATACCCACACAAAGTATACTAATAATACAATATTATACACTCTAAATAATGTATATACAAACCAATATTTATACAAATAAAATAATATATTATTATTAGTATTATACCTCACAAAAACACCTATATATATACATATATATATATACAAATATAATATATAATATATAAATTAAATCTGCCAAATCGTCACTGAAAACAGTGAGCTGAAAATATAATTTAAATAAAACAGCTTATAGTGACAGTCTCAACTGTCACAGAAAATCTGTCGCAGAAACTCTATATATAAACCACTGCTGTCACGGTTTGATGACAGTTTCAAACTGTCACAGAAAACCGTTGCTGAAGGATTTGCCGCTCAAAACTGTCCGCAGCATTAATGACAGATCTGTCATTAATGCCGAACCACTGTTACAGCGGCTGCTGTAACCGATCGAAATAATGACAGTTTTCAACTGTCATTAAACCTACTGTCACCAAAAATAAAAATATATATATATATATATAAAATACATATATAAACATATAAATCAATATATATATATATATATATATATATATATATATATATATATATATATATATATATATATATATATAACAATTAATAACTATATACTTATATATATACAATTAAATACTATTAGTTACAAAACACAATGCACATATTAATGTACGTATTTTACATAGCTAGAAGCACACATAAAAATACATTCATTAAATTAACAATTAAATATATAATAATTATAAATAATATAATTACACATTTAAACACATAAATATATTTTATAAAACATTTATGTATAATTTATGTTATTAACATAAGTACATATATAATTGCATGCAAGAAAGCTACATACATATATTTATACACCACATTAGAACACATAGAAATATCTATAGATCTATGCTACAATAAATACCATAATAAATACACTAAAATAATATATAATATCTATATATATTTACTAATTATAAATGAAGAATTTAAAGTATAAATAATTAGATCTACACATAAACACACCAAATTGGAAAGTTTCACACCGTATCCCACTAGATCTAGGATACGCATGTGACACGAGTCCAACACACAACCAAATGTACCCCGAAGGACACAAACAAGTCACAAATAATATTTATGAACAAATCAAAGTGTCAAAAGTATATCTATGTGTCCGTGTCAAAATACGACATGTTCAAAGCCCCGTGTCGGAGGGAAACCCCCCAAAATGACACGTATCACCAAATAGTTGGGATACGAACCACATGTACCAATATGGATACGACACAAGCTCCAAACACATAAGCACATGCCCAATTGATCTATAGGATCAATTGACACACAACAAAATGTAAATTCGGAATTCCAACAAAATTGACACAAAAAGCACCATAACTTTCTCCATGGGTCTCCTATGAACATAAAACAAAGTCCTATGGGTAGTACATACATATGGGTTGATTTTACATGATTAAATCTCAGATTTAGAAGCTATTTTAATGGAAAAAACTGAATTATACCTATTGGGAGATGAATTCCCAATAAAACCTCCAATTGAGATAAACTTGCTTTCAAATTATAGATCCTTGCTCCTCTTTGTAGATTCTTGCTTCCTCCTTCTAGATTCTTGCTTCACAACTTTCTAATGGTGAATTGGGAAGAATTTAGGATGAATTTGGTGGAGAATTGGAATGGGAATGGAAAGAATTTGGGAGTGGGAAATTCTAGATCTAGATTTGGAATGAGAATGAGAGGAGAGAGAAATTTCTCCCTCTTTTAATAGGCCGGCCTTGCCCCTCTCCCAAGTAATTATAAAATGTCCAATGTACCCCTTGGGGCCTCTCATGAAGAAATAATTAAGGAAGGAAGCTTCTAGTCTAATCACTTAATTAATTTAATCCATCTCCTTAACTATGGGCTTTCTAAATGGGCCAAATCTAACTATTTAATTCATGTTGGTCCATGGGTCCAAACTAAACTAGTTGGGTCTACTAAAATAAGTCCAAAATAATTAAATAACATCCAACAACAATTAAATAATACAACAAAAATTATTTACCATGCACAATATTTATTTAAATAGGAAATTACTAAAATACCATTTTTCCTAAAATATGGTAGTGACAAGTCTACCCTCCTTAAAATAATTTCGTCCTCGAAATTTAAAGATGAAAACTACCCCCAGAAAATCACAGAACAGAACTAAAGAATCACAATTAACTAATGAACAGAACATAACAATGAACAGAACATAACTAGAGAATAACATACCTCAAGGTACAAACAAATATGGGTAACGCTCTCGCATGTCATCCTCTCTCTCCCAGGTAGACTCCCCCGGAGAGTGATGCCTCCATGCGATGCGTACCAAAGGAATAGTCTGGTTCCCCAGCACCTTCTCTCTCCGATCCAGAATCTCAACTGGCTGCTCTGGATAGCTAAGAGTAGGGCCCATCTCTATCTCTGAGTGATCCAATACATGACTAGGCTCTGCCACGTATCGTCTCAACTGCGACACATGAAACACGTTGTGCACTCCCTCCAATGCAGGTGGCAAGTCTAGTCTATAACCAACTGCACCGACCCTCTCTAGAATAGTGAAAGGTCCGATGAATCGCGGACTAAGCTTTCCGCCTCCACCGAAGCGAATCGTGCCTCGTGTCGGAGAAATCCTCAGAAACACCAAACCACCCACCTCGAACTCCAAAGGTCTCCGATGGCTAATGGCCCAATGCCGCTGTCTGTCCTGCGCCACTCGAAGTCTGTCTCTGATCAACTGAACCTTCTTCGCTGCATCCACAACCATCTCTGGCCCAAGCAAAACTCTCTCTCCAACATCGTCCCAAGACAAAGGAGTACGACACCTCCGACCATATAGAGCTTCAAAAGGTGACATCTCTATACTGGCCTGATAACTGTTGTTGTAAGCAAACTCTACCAAATGGAGATGGTCCTCCTAAGAACCCCCGAAATCTAGTACACAAGTGCGCAACATATCCTCGAGAGTCTGGATAGTCCGCTCAGACTGCCCATCTGTCTGGGGATGATATACAGTACTGAATTTGAGCTGAGTGCCCAAACTCTCCTGCAAACTCCTCCAGAAATGAGAAGTGAAACGACTATCCCGATCTGAGACTATGCTGACGGGAACTCCATGTATCCTAACGATCTGCCTCACATACATCTCTGCCAGCTTCTCCGTAGACAAACCCACCTTGAAAGGCAAAAAGTGGGCCGACTTGGTCAACCTATCAACAATGACCCAAATCGCGTCTTTTCCTCCTGGAGATCGTGGAAGTCCGGACACAAAATCCATAGTAATGTGTTCCCACTTCCACTCTGGAATGGGTAATGGCTAAAGTAACCCTCCTGGCCTCTGCCTCTCGACTTTCACCTGCTGGCACACTAAGCATCTGGATACAAACTGTGCCACTTCCCTCTTCATGTCATACCACCACACACTCTCTCGCATATCCCGATACATCTTGTTAGCACCTGGATGTATGGAATACTGAGAGCGATGCGCTTCCCGTAACACCTTCTCACGCAACTCTCCACTAAGCACACACAATCTAACTCCATGCCTCAAAGATCCATCCTCTGCAATAGTGAAATCATCTTCCAATCCTGCTCTCACTTGAGCTCTGATACTCCTCAAAGATACATCATCATACTGTGCTGCCTTGATCCTGTCCATCAAATCTGAGTGTATCTGCAATCCCCACATCTGCATAGCACCACCAGGAACAATCACCTCAATGCCCAAGCTCTCCAAGTCCTCCAACAAATATCGATCCTGCGTTAAGAACATAGCTACCGGATACCTGCTCAAAGCATCGGCAACTATATTGGCTTTCCCAGGATGATATTGTAAAGAGATATCAAAATTCTTCATCAGTTCCAACCACCGACGCTGTCTCATGTTCAACTCCTTCTGCGTGAAAACGTACTTCAAGCTTTTGTGGTCTGTGAAGATCTCCACACGCTCTTCGTACAAATAATGTTTCTACAACTTCAGAGCGAAGATGACGGCCGCCAACTCCAAATCATGGGTAGGATAGTTCTTTTCATGAGGACGCAATTGTCTGGATGCATAGGCAATCACTTTCCCATGCTGCTGAAGAACACAACCTAAACCCTTCCCTGATGCATCACTATAAATAGTGAAACCTCCGGACCCTGATGGCAACGTCAAAATAGGAGCAGACGTCAACCTCTTCTTCAACTCTTCAAAAGCAACATGGCAATCCTCCGTCCAAACAAACTCCACATCCTTCCTCGTGAGTCTGGTCATCGGCTCGGCAATCCTCAAAAAATCTTGCACAAACTTCCTGTAGTAGCCTGCCAATCCTAAGAAACTCCTGATCTCTGCTACCGAACTCGGAGTCTTCCAAGATTCCACTGCTGAAATCTTCTTCGGATCCACTGAAATACCATCACCAGTCACAACATGCCCCAAAAATTCTACCTTGTCCAGGAAAACTCACACTTGGACAACTTCCCATACAACTTCTCCTTCCTCAGCACATCCAACACAATCCTCAAATGCTCCTCATGCTCCTCCGATGTCCTCGAGTATATGAGTATGTCGTCGATGAATACCACCACGAACTTGTCAAGGTACTGGTGGAACACCTTGTTCATCAAGTTCATAAATACCGCCGGTGCATTAGTCAAACCAAACGACATCACCATAAACTCGTACTGACCATACCGAGTTCTAAAAGCAGTCTTCGGTATGTCCTCCGGCTTTACCTTCACCTGATGGTAGCCTGATTTCAAATCTATCTTAGAAAATACCTTCGCACCACTCAACTGATCAAACAGATCATCAATCCGTGGCAAATGATACTTATTCTTGATAGTGAGATTATTCAAAGCCCTGTAATCAATGCACATACGCACCGATCTATCCTTCTTCGGTACAAACAATACCGGGGCTCCCCATGGTGAAGAACTCGATCTGATAAACCCTTTATCCTGTAATTCGTCCACCTGCTTCTTCAACTCGACCAGCTCGCTGTTGTTTACTCTATAGACATGCTGTAAAATTGGTTCTGCACCTGGCACCAAGTCTATAGAAAATTCAACATCTCGATCTGGCGACAATCCTGGCAATTCCTTAGGAAACATATCCAAAAATTCTGCTATCAACGGATGTGGCAACTCCTTGTCTTCCACCATAGCTCCACAAATAATGCCTTCCCCCTGCTCTGCAGCTCCTCTAGCAAACTCGAACTCTGGCTCTCCTGGCAAACCAAACAAAACTCTACCTCCTCTACAGTCTATGCTAGCACGGTGCCTACTCAACCAATCCATCCCAAGTACAATATCGTAGCTCGGAAGTGGCATTACAAGTAGACACACACTCAACTCCCGGCCTCCCAGAGTAACTCTCCGATCCTTGCAAATATCATTAAACAGGATAATGCCTCCCCCGGTCATGATCTTGCAAGTCCTAAGCAAAGACTCAGCTACCAAACCATGCTTCAGAGCAAAAAAAATAGATACAAAACTATGAGAAGCACCACTATCAAACAAAGCTAAAGCTGGAATGGAATCAAGAAGAATAGAACCTGCGATAACATCTCCGGTGGGTTCCTCCTCTTCGACGGTCATAGCAAACGCTCGTCCCTGTCGAGCACCTTCCTGCTGTTGATGCTGGACAAAATGCTACTGCTGTGTCGGAAGCGGTCCCCTCGGCTGTGCTGCAGGTGGTCTCGTCTGTGTCCTCGGAACTGGAGCTGCTCCCTGAACTGCACGACGAGGACACTCCCTTGATTGATGCCCTTCAGTACCACAATACAAACAAACTCCTAGCCTCCTCCTGCAAACTTTCCAGATATGACCAGGCTTCTTGCAGAAGTTGCATGGAGCTTGCTGTAACTGTCTCTGCTGCTGAGGTGCCTGGTGAAAAGGTGCTCTAGCTGGAGTCTGGTTCTGCTGTGGCTGCTGGAAAGGTCTGGACTGGAAATGAGGACGTTTGACAGATACTGCACTGTCGTTGGCCCCCAGAAAAGAATCACGGTCTCTCTTGGTCTTCAAACCCAGATCCCGCTCAACCTTGCGTGCCTCCGCAAGTATCTCCGAGTATGTCTCATAAAAAGATGGAATGAGAATCTTCACTTCCCAGTTTAGACCCTCTCGGAAACGAATAGCTCGAACATCCGGTTCTCTCACCAAATACTCTGCAAATCGGCTCAACCTACCGAACTCCGCAACGTATTCCTCCACAGACATGCTCCTCTGAATGAGACTCTCAAATTGTCTCCCCAAGTCAAGCCTGTCTATCCGGGCAAAAAACTTCTTCTTGAAAAGGTCCTTGAATACCTCCCAAGATTGTCCTACGTCAACCAGAACTGGCTCATTCCTGAACCAAGTGCGAGCGACGTCGAACAGTTGAAGTCCTACCGCCTCAACCTTCAGATCTTCAGAAAGACGAGACACCCTCATAAGACGCTCAATGTCCTCGAACCAATCATCAGCATAGACGATGCCCTCCGTCCCTTTGAAAACCCTAGGCTCCAGTTTCTTGAAGTCCTGAATATTGCCTGGCCGAAGCTGAGCAACCTGAGGAACAACCTGCTGCTGGATCGGAACTTCTCTCTCAACTACAGCACGAGCAAGCTGATGAGCACTCTCGATGCCCTGCCGTAGAACGTCGGTCTGCCTCTGATGTGCCTCTGACTGAGCCCTCTGTGCCTCGAGCATCTCACGAAACAGTGTAAACATCTGTGACGCCTCTGCTGGCACAGGAGGTATAGGTGGAAGCCCCTCAGGTACAGCTGGCATAGTCCTCTGAGTAGGTGGTGGACCTCCGAAAGCAGCTGACACTCCAATCACCGGAGAAGTGACTGGTGCAGGCCCTCGGGATGTCGCAGACCTCTCAGAAGCTGCTCTCCCCTGCTGTGATCTAGTCTTAGGCGGCATCCTGAGACAAAGCGAAAGAAAGAATCAATATGGCACAAGATGTAAGACATCAAGGAAAGGACAGTTTAAGGGTTCAAGTATCAATGTCAAAGGAGAATAGTTGAATCAAAAGAATTTTTCTAGATGTGATTGAGTATCTCAGCCTATATCCTATATCCTATCGCAGGCTCATAGTAGTACAACTAAGTTGTCGCACTACCACGACATCACATACTTGTGAAGCTAGACCTGCATGGGCCACCACCAAAAATGTGTCACGACCCGTACCCGATGTAAGGATATTAGTCGAAAATAACGCCCAGCCTACGCCGCAGAATCGGCGGTAGAACGCTGTCTAGATAGTCTATCTAAAGTAATGAACCATCAATAATGATAGAATACTCAATCACAGAACTAAGATAGAATGAGCACGAAATCAGATAAGAATAGAATAGTCATCATACAACTCATGAGTTTAAAATAATACATCAATGAGTCTGAAGAGTAACAAAAATAAGCTGGAGACAAATCCAGTACAAAAGAGTACTATCATACTACAAAGCTACACTCCAGGGTCAACTGTCTCAGTTGGGATAAGTCCCTCTTGAGCCAGGGTCTCCGAATCCAAACCCACAACATCCTGGGGTCCATAATAGGTAGGGTACTCCTCAGTGTCATCTGAAAAAATATATCCAGTCAGGAAAGGAGCAGAGTACATCTCTAACAGCAGTTCTAATCCATGATAAAAACTATGTAACAGTAAATAGCTGTGGATAAACAAGATGCACAAAATAGATACAAGAGATATATAGACAATAAGGAAATACTGGAAAAAAATACAATAATGAACAATATGCCAATGAAACAATAATACTAATGACTAAGTGTGTGAGTACTAGCTTAACATGTGATCGGCTTGGGCAAGATACAATGCGGCCTGGCTAATCATACGTGCGGTGCATGATCAACACTATTCGCTTACTAATACTTTATTCAATAGGAACTTGATCACATATCTATACTAATACTCCCCACCCCCAACTGGTATAATAGATCCAACCACGGTATGCTATGGTACTAGATTCCCCAAGAAGAGAGCGACTCCTCCCGAAAATCGGTGTCTGTACATGTACAAGATAACCAATGAAACAATACTTGCACCATATACACCATATACCAAGGAATAACATCTCATGACGAGATCCGGATATACCAATCCGTGTAACCATAGTGTCAAGAGAAACATGTATATCTACACTAGATACAACGAACATAGAGGATATCATAAATGAGAAACTATCAGAGAATGTACTCGCCTGAAGTCCAATAAAAAAGTCTCACAGATGTCTGACTCGGTGCCTCGAAGACCTAGATATGGAATACCACATTAAAACAAGGTCCCGGAAAGAGAACAAGTCAAACTAGTCAACTTCTAGGTCAATAAATAAATTCTAAGTCAAAAGTCAACTATGGTCAACTCTAAAGTCAACTAAAGTCAAACATGGTCAAACCAAGGTCATCCTCACAAGACATCTATATAAATAATATAGAAAATAAAATACAACAATTTAGGAATCAAAATTAAATCCCAATTGATACCCACACAAAGTATACTAATAATACAATATTATACACTATAAATAATGTATATACAAACCAATATTTATACAAATAAAATAATATATTATTATTAGTATTATACCTCACATAAACACCTATATATATACATATATATATATACAAATATAATATATAATATATAAATTAAATCTGCCAAATCGTCACTGAAAACAGTGAGCTGAAAATACAATTTAAATAAAGTAGCTTATAGTGACAGTCTCAACTGTCACAGAAAATCTGTCGCAGCCCCCGCAAGCCAACTCCCCCAACACCATCACCCACAGCCACCACCACCCGAACCACTTCCACCACTGCCTTCGACCACCGAGCACCCCCACCACCACCACCACTCGACTCGCCCCGACCCCCTCTACCCGACCACCACCCTCCCACCGCCCCACGACCGTCCCTCCGGCCGACCTCAGCCCCGCAGCACCCCCAACTCCCCCTAACCCTAACAGCACCCTCACCTCCGACCGCCTCTAGCCACCACCACCGCCACCGTAGACCCCCGCCACCACCACCAACCTCACCGCCACTCTTTCCTCCGGCGTTTCCCCACCCTGCACCGCCGCCTCCGCCGCCGCAGCCACCGCCGTAGCTTCCTCGAGCTGCTGCTGCTGCTGCTGGCAGCAACTGCTGCTGCTGCCGCTCCTCCGGCCAGCCACCGCCACCTCCGCCGTCGTCCTCCCGCCGGCGACGACGCCTAGGTCCCCCCTGTCAGTAGGTATACCCCCCTCTTCTTTATACGTATATACGCCTAATTCTACATATGTATGTATATATGTATATATATATGTATATATATATATATATATAATATTATATATATTATATATTATTATATACTGTATAAATACAGTATATTTATACAATATATATATTATTATTATATATATATTGTTATTATATATGTATGTATATATATACCTATGTATATTTATACATATATATTTATATATATTCTATATATAATTACAGTTAATCTATATATGCAATATATATATAATTATTATATAATACGTATTTATGTCATTATTGCTGGATAATACAGCATATGTATTTATATATGTATTTATTTCCTGCACTGTCTTTTAAGTTATATATATATCTATGTATATCTATATATCTATATATATATATTATCTACATATAATATATACTATATAATATATTGCTGGATAATACAGCATATGTATATATATGTATATTTTATATTCTGCATTATCATTTCCTTTTTATCATATGTATACATATATCTATATATATATATTATCTATATACTATATAATAATGGATAATACAGTATTGATATACGTATTTATATTTCCAGCACTGTCATTTCCTTTTCATTGTATATATGTATATATGTATATATATATATATGATATATATATACTATATAATACTATACTGGATAGTATAGTATATATATATATATATATATATATATATATATATATATTTTCATTTCTGCACCGTCTGTTCATTTATATATATATATATATATCTATATATACATATATAATATATATTATACACTATATCTATACGTATATATATATACTCTATATATATATGGGTATCCTATATTATATATATATATTATCATATATGTATATAAGTATATATATGAATATACTTTTATATTATACCCATGATATTCACGAACCCTGTATGTTTTAACAGAAAATATCTCCAGCTCAGCTAGTGACCCCCTGTCACAAGCACCTTCAAACCTGACTGTGAGATCAGGGTTTCAATACTATCAGAGAGTAGGCAAGTATACCTTGCCAAGTTTACTGTTTAAATTCAAATATTGTTATTGCTCCTGAATTTCATATGACTGTGAGTACCTGAGATTGCCTCAGGTACAGTCAACAGATGCGTTGACACGTAGCATAATTAACTTAGTTTTTACAGACCTACCAACATCTGCGAGGGTATCCTAATAACCTCCTAGACCCTATCACGGGAACACGCAACATGGTTGCAAAATATATTGGGATACGAGCTACATATTTGATTAGCTACCAGTACGTGTGACACGCATCACAGTTTAGCATAAAATCAGGAAAACTCAGGAAAAGTACGACTTGACATTTAGTTACATTGGGCGGGAAAGATAACTAGTAGACGTATGGGACACCCCCTCCTTGTATGTTTTTATACCTTCGTATCATGCTCCTTGGAGATGATCGATTGCAGAGTGCCCTTGAGTCAGGGGGCATATAATACATATACTAGCTAGTCATCACGACTGGTGAATTAAGTCAGCATATGTCTAGCCGACACATTCCCATGCGTACTACAAGATCTTTATTTGCATTTCACTTAGATGGTTAGCACCCTGTATTTATTTATTTATTCAGTATTTACATACATGGCATTCCATTTTTTTGTATCTTGTTACGTCCCATTGAGGACCTGGTTCCCTGCCAGATTTAGACGAGACTTTCTACCCCACGGTATACGGACCTGATCAGGAGGCTAGATGTGCTACCGAGGAGGAGCTAGAGGAGACACCCTCAGAGTTTGCCTGAACCTAGAAGCCTGGTCACCTGGAGATGGAGTTGTTTTTTCCCAGATAGACGCTATTTAGTCTATCTTATTTTTTCTGCGCTATTTAGCTTTTGTTATGGGTTTGTTCCCATCAGATGTACTATGTCTTTATCAGACTCAGCTTTTATATATATTCAGTACTTATTTTCCTGACATTTGTTGTGGATGAGATAGATTTACCTATATTAGACTTGTAGTAATTTAGGACAGCGTAGCATATTTCTTTGGGTCCATTATATGGGATTAAACCCTTAGTGACGTGTCAGCTGGCCAATGACACGTGACCTAGTTCCTGACATTTTGGGACTGGGGCGTGACAATACTACATCGGACCCTTTTCACCATTATGCTGGAGCGGGCCCGAGTGACCAGTATGCTGGAGGGAGCCCGAGTTACCAGTATGCTGGAGCAGGCCCGAGTGACCAGTATGCTGTAGCGGGTCCGAGTTACCAGTATGCTGGAGCGGGACCGAGTTACCTGACTGCTGGAGCAGGCCCGAGTTACCAGACTGCTGGAGATGAAAGCTACCGGATATTCACACAATTTTTTCGACTCCATCAGCACCGCTGCCTACCCAAACTCAACAAGACGAGGAGGAGGATGAGTAGATAATTTGTAACAATGTATGATTGCAATATTTGTATGATTTATAAAGGTTTTTTATTGCAATATTTGTGTATTGAATAATTCTATTTTACTCTCTCATTATCAGACTCACTATTACAATATTTTTAAGTTTGTATTGAACAATTCTATTTTACTCTCTCGGTTGACTAGTACATCTTCTTCGGTTATGTCCCATAGCACCACAATTACTGCAACGTAGATCTCTCGTCGATGAATTCCGGGGTTTGACGCGGTTCTTCTTTGGTCTTCCGGCTTTGCGTCTTACATCTGGTACCCCAATTTGTCCTCTAAACAAAGGAGCTTGGATCTTGTAGGGAACTGAAATTGGCTCCATTTTTGGTGCGTATACACTTTTCAAGGTCTCCGTCGAAAATACTGCAGGATAGAAATTATCAATACTAATATTGCAATATCTACAAACAAAACATGCATGTATACATGGTATATAAGTATGGTACCATCTAAAACATGTACAAGATCTGTCAGTTATATTAACAATATAGGTTCTACTTGTTGCACGGTCTATTATTTCAAACTTATAACTACCAATAGCTAATATTTCTAGGTAATTTTTCTCTTTGATAATAGAAGCCATGTTCTTTAACATCTTCGGACAATAATCTGTGTCTATATTTTCAGCATTCTTTCTACGATTGTCATAAAGTGTAATAATCTTGGCTCTAATACCATCGAGAAGTATTGTTATTGGCTTATCTCGTAATTTCTTAATCCAGCTACTGAAACATTCAGCAAGATTAAAAGTGTTAATATCTAATATAGGACAAGTAGCATACGCTGTTATCCAATGTTCAAATCGACGACTTTCATCGTTTACACCAATAAGCCAATCGCACAAAATTATGTTCTCGACTTTAATTATATCAAACACACTCTCTGCATCCGTTTTATTATATGATCTAGCAAGCGAGTCTAACAAGTGTTAAAATACTGGTTCTTTGGTAACTTTTTTCATGTTTTGTTTAAAATGTTGAATACAAAAAAATGAGGAGATGCAGGAAAAATAGCACGAACATCATTTATTAATCTCTTTTGCTTGTCAGATATAAATGAAATTGTACTCCAATCATTAAAACAACTTTCAAAAGATATTTTAAGAGAATTTAAAAACCAAGACCAAGAATCACTATTCTCACCTTCAGCAACAGCATAAGCTATATGATATAATTGATAGTTAGGATCGTGAGCACAAGCAATAAATAAGATACCTTGGTATTTAGACGAAAGAAATGTAGCATCAGTACTAATAATTTGTCACGCCCCAGTCCCAAAATATCGAGGGACTGAGCACGTGAGCAATGGCCAGCAGCACGCACCGATGGACAACCAATTTAATGGATCCATCAGGGCATACTTAAGCTGTAGTCTAACAGAAAATAGAACAATTGTTACAGGTCATAGACTATTCTATTCTCATCCACAACAGATAAACACAGAGTAGCTGCCAGAAATAATACAATAGAATAAATAAGAAAATCTCAATAAATATCTCGGGAAACAATCCGAGAATATGTCTGGTACAACAATTGCAAATAGATAGGAAATAATCAACTGGAAATAGAAATAACTGACTACATACGGCCAATGCTCAGGAGATGTCCTCTGGTGCGAGCTAGTCTTCAGGTCCTGGTACAGCTCCTGGAAGTGCTCTGGTACGGGGTATCTCTGGATGGATCTCTTCAGCTATACCTGGGGACATCATCCATTCCAGGTCCTCAGGGGACATAGCAAGGTACAGATAATACAAGCCAAAATATAAGCAGTGCAGAAATAAATAAAACAGTAGGGTAAACTATGTAACCAGCTAAGTGATAAATGTAAGTTGAGAGCATCACTATAACTCAGGCTGAGACCGCTACAAGCTCTGTGTCGGGGAGCCGGTAGCAGTAATAACACGTAAAGGGTCTAGCTCTGCTGGCGAGTCTACGACCTCACACTAATAGTATATATATATGAAAATAGCCTGTAGCCTGTGTGTCTCTCCCCACCCAATGTAATCACACGTCTCATATCCATGACACGCAAGATCATAACTAATGCAGCAGTCATATAGTATCTAGGAACAAACTGTCCATGTCACAACCTGTATCCTATACAGAATCATCGTGAATAACCCAAGAGGATTCTGTCTCATGAATAGTGTCAAGTGTCCTGGGTTCAGGTGTACTTGATAGGACAAGTACCAAGAGTAAGGGTATCGAATATCCATCTCTAAATGACGTACCCAATATTGCGTACGGTGTTGGCACCCGACTATGATCGGACACTAGGTACGTCACACGTTTCCTAGGTTAAGCAGTTAAAACAAGTTTACATTTAAATCAACAAGAAATCAAGTAAAATACTATGTCAAGAATTACTGAGAATTGGCAAGCTTTACTTGCTCACTGATGCTAAATAAGTCCAGAAAAATAAGTAGCAAGCTGCAGGGTTTGGCAAGGTACACTTGACTGTGGTTCCGGCTCTGATTTCGGCTCTGACTTCAGTTGGATTTGCAGGCGGTACTCCGGTTGCTAAAATAAACATCACCATCAGATCCAGAAAATATCAATCAGCTAGAAACGCCTGTCCTTGAGTCTAATTTGGAGATAAGGGCAAAAACGACAATTTCGGGTCAGAACGGGGTCCACAAGTGGGCCCGCTTTGCACCGAAAAACGTGTCCGGGTCAAAGGCTTCTAAATTCACCAAACTTAGTGTCAACAGGTCAGGAACGATGATACGAACCCAACGAAACTTTCAGAATTGAATTCCGATGAGCCGAACCCAAAATCGCCCGTCGAGCGGGGCCTGTGGGACCCACGACACGCGATTTTGTCAACTTTCTCAGAATCGAACCAAACTTGGCTCACAGGACCAGCGTATCGCTACGAGTTCGATGGCACAAGTTTCGTTTCAATCCGACGTACGTACACAAAGTTAGGGTGAATTACAGAAGAGTCGGATACGGGGCGATGTCCGCGGATACGCGTTGATCCCGGTGTGCACGCACACCCGAATCAGCTTCTGCGAAATCCCACACGTCCGTATCGACGACGCGCACGTATCTGTGAAGACCGCGCGCGACCAAGTCGTTCCGTTTGGCGGAGCGTACTCGGTTCCGGGGTGAAACAGGGTCTGGTTTTTCCTGTTTTTGGATCGCGGTGTGCGATCACCACAGGACGCGATGCCCCAAGCGGTTTGGCCGGACACCGAGAGGGTCATACAGGCTTCGCAACACAATTTACAGAATCGAAATCTGAGCTACGAGCAAGAAGATACACGCACCTGAACGGGACCCGAAAACCGGGGTCGAATCGTGTCTGACACGACACAGGACACGTGTCATGTGTCGGACACGGGGGGGGGGGGATTGGGGATTCGGCCGGCGGCGGGGACGGCGCTCTGCGGCCAAGCGGAGGCGGAGGGGACCGGTGCTGCTGTCGTCGGAGGGCGGCGCGACGCTCGGGCGGAGGCGGCGGCGCGGGGGCGGCCGGAGGCGCTGCCCGAGCTGCTGCTGTTGTCGACGTCGAGGTCGGGGGACGGCGGAGCGGGGCGCCGGAGGGAGGAGATGGCCGGGGGAGAAGGGGGAGGGCCGGGGCTGCCGTCGGTGGGGTACGGCGGCGCTGCTAGGGCGGTGGTCGGCTGGGGCTCGTCGAGGGGTGGCCGGAGAAGAGAACGGGGAGGGGTTTATATAGGCGGAGGCTCCGGGGGGTCGATGCCGGGCAAGGCGGAGCTGAGGAGAGGAAGGCGGAGGTCGTGGGGTGAGGTGGCCGGCCGGAGCGGGCTGCGCCCGCGGCGGGGGCGGCGGAGACTCGGGCTGAGGGAGAGAGAGGGGGCCGGGTTGCGGGCACGGGCGGGTCGGGTCTGGCGGATCCGACCCGACCCGGTAGGGGCTGGGCCGGGTCTAGGCCAGGGCTGGGTTTGGGCCCAATGGGCCGGGCCGAGTAATAATAATAATAATAATAATAATAATAATAATAATAATAATAAATAAATAAATAATTTAATAAATAGTTTTAGGTGTTTTAAAATAGGTCCGGGGCCCGATAAATTCCAGAAAAATTACCCAAAGTCCAGTTTTTTATTTTACATCCAAAAATATTATTTCTATAATATTTTTATATTGTTTATTATTATTTAAAAATCATTTAATAATTAAAACCCTGTTTTTAAATTACAGAAAATTCCCAGAAAATTCTAGAAAATTGTGAAAAATCCAGTTTTGAAAATTTTGAAAAATCAGGGAGTTTACAATCTACCCTCCTTAAGAGTATTACGTCCTCGCAATCAAAGAATAATCGGTCAACAGAGATGACGCGGTCGCAAGCATCATTTGAAAACATATCACAAGATACTCAGGGAAATACCGTTTCCCTAACAATAAAAGTTATGCACTTCCAGAGAAAATCTAGTTAAAGTAAAAGAACTACAACTTTTATGAAAACCAGGTTATTATTAACAAGTTGCAAATTACTAGGTTGGGGATGAGGTCACGAACCAACGGGCACGAGCTAAAACAAGACTAGAAACGGATAACTACAGATCACTTACGCGCATTGGCTACTCCACGAGTCTGCGCGTTCTCCACGGTCATCGTCAGGGCTTGTTCGCGTCCTTGCAGTCGATTCTTCTGCTGCTGAGCCTGCTGGAAGAGTAGTTCCTGGGGTATCAAGGGTGGCCTTGGCTGATACCCTGCTGGAGTTGGTGGTAGGACTTCTTGAACTTCCGTTTGCGGTGCTTCCAATGCTGGAGATGTTGGCCTCGGTATTGGTAACGCTTGCTGGTTACCCTTTTGTGCTCTGTCCCGATGCTCAGGGCATTCCCTCAGTAAATGCTGACTGGATCCGCAAGCCAAACATAATCTCATTTTCCGTCTGCACTTGTTCTCTATATGACCTCGCCTGTGATAATATGGACAAACCGGTATTGCCTGTGGAGATGCTTCTGGTGGCTGGTGTATGTGAGGTCTTTTTGCAACTTCTTTCTGTGGTGCTGAAGTGGAAGTCCGTTTCAGACTGGTCTCTCTCCTGATGACGCGCTCAATGCGTCGTGTTGCAGCAAGGACGTCAGAGTACGAGGTAGGTGCAACGGATCCAATTAATTTCTGTAGCTCAATGTTTAGTCCGTCGAAGAATTTCCCAGCCTTTTCTTCTTCTGTCGGGATCAACGTTGGAGCGAAGTGACTTAGACGAATGAACTCAGCGTTGTACTCTTCCACCGTCTTAGTATCCTGAGTGAGGTGATTGAACTTGTCCCGAAGTTCTGATCGAGCGATAGCTGGAATGTACATCTCCTGAAAGAGTCTAGAGAACTCTTCCCAAGTGACTCGGTCTGGTCCGAGTCGTGCTTCCTCAGATAGACACCAGTGATGTGCATTGTCCGTCAACTGCATTCTGACGGCAGTCATCCAACGTTCCTTTGGAAGCTCAGCTGCTTCTAATTGATGTTGAGTGTTGGTGAGCCAATCATGAACTTCGGTGGGCTCTTCCTTGCCTGAGAATGTACGGGGCTTCAGCTGTCGAAAGTCGGTGATAGAGCCCGTTGTTGGCCGTCGAACTGGTAGATTGGCCTGCTCCAGTACAGTTACTAGGCTGCGACTCAAAGCCTCTTGTTGAGCTTGCATTATTGCATAGACCATTGAAAACATCTGCTGTCCGTCCATGGCCTGCCCTGGTGGAATTACGGGCATTGGTGGAGTAAATGGCGTCGTTGGTGGAATAGCATCGTGCTGGACTCTCGAGGTATGTTGTCGAGCTGATTGTCCTCCATCCATTAGTGTTACCTCATCTTCGTTGGTTACCACATCATCTCGTGGTGATGTTACGGGAGTCTCGTCGTTTGCTCGTGAATCCATAACCCTGCAACCAAAATAAACAATAAGAGGCGCACAGGAATCAAGGCAGGATGCAAGTCAAGGAATTAATTCGAAGTCGATAGGGATACCAAGAAAGTTTCAAGCAAGTGGATAAGATCCTAAAAACTTATCCTATCTTATTGCAGGCCTGTTCGGTCCCTGAGTTGAAACCGAACAATTTAGTCGAGGACCTGCATGGGCCACCACAAAAACCATGTCACGCCCCAGTCCCAAAATATCGAGGGACTGAGCACGTGAGCAATGGCCAGCAGCACGCACCGATGGACAACCAATTTAATGGATCCATCAGGGCATGCTTAAGCTGTTGTCTAATAGGAAATAGAACAATTGTTACAGGTCACAGATTATTCTATTCTCATCCACAACAGATAAACACAGAGTAGCTGCCAGAAATAATGCAATAGAATAAATAAGCAAATCTCAATAAATATCTCGGGAAACAATCCGAGAATATGTCTGGTACAACAATTGCAAATAGACAGGAAATAATCAACTGGAAATAGAAATAACTGACTACATACGGCCAATGCTCAGGCAAAGTCCTCTGGTGCGAGCTAGTCTTCAGGTCCTGGTACAGCTCCTGGAAGTGCTCTGGTACGGGGTATCTCTGGATGGATCTCTTCAGCTATACCTGGGGACATCATCCATTCCAGGTCTTCAGGGGACATAGCAAGGTACAGATAATACAAGCCCAAATATAAGCAGTGCAGAAATAAATGAAACAGCAGGGTAAACTATGTAACCAGCTAAGTGATAAATGCAAGTTAAGAGCATCACTAGAACTCAGGCTGAGACCGCTACAAGCTCTGTGTCGGGGAGCCGTTAGCAGTAATAACACGTAAAGGGTCTAGCTCTGCTGGCGAGTCTACGACCTCACACTAATAGTATATATATATAAAAATAGCCTGTAGCCTGTGTGTCTCTCCCCACCCAATGTAATCACACGTCTCATGTCCATGACACGCAAGATCATAACTAATGCAGCAGTCATATAGTATCTAGGAACAAACTGTCCATGTCACAACCTGTATCCTATACAGAATCATCGTGAATATCTTAAGAGGATTCTGTCTCATGAATAGTGTCAAGTGTCCTGGGTTCAGGTGTACTTGATAGGACAAGTACCAAGAGTAAGGGTATCGAATATCCATCTCTAAATGACGTACCCAACACCGCGTACGGTGTTGGCACCCGACTATGATCGGACACTAGGTACGTCACACGTTTCCTAGGTTAAGCAGTTAAAACAAGTTTACATTTAAATCCACAATAAATCAAGTAAAATACTATGTCAAGAATTACTGAGAATTGGCAAGCTTTACTTGCTCACTGATGCTAAATAAGTCCAGAAAAATAAGTAGCAAGCTGCAGGGCTTGGCAAGGTACACTTGCCTGTGGTTCCGACTCTGATTTCGGCTCTGACTTCAGTTGGATTTGCAGGCGGTACTCCGGTTGCTGAAATAAATATCACCATCAGATCCAGAAAATATCAATCAGCTAGAAACGCCTGTCCTTGAGTCCTATTTGAAGACAAGGGCAAAAACGACAATTTCGGGTCAGAACGGGGTCCACAGGTGGGCCCGCTTTGCACCGAAAAATGTGTCCGGGTCAAAGGCCTCCAAATTCACCAAACTTAGTGTGAACAGGTCAGGAACGATGATACGAACCCAACGGAACTTTCAGAATTGAATTCCGATAAGCCGAACCCAAAATTGCCCGTCGAGCGGGGCTTGTGGGGCCCACGACACGCGATTTCGTCAACGTTCTCAGAATCGAACCAAACTTGGCTCACAGGACCAGCGTATCGCTACGAGTCCGATGGTGCAAGTTTCGTTTCAATCCGACGTACGTACACAAAGTTAGGGTGAATTACAGAAGAGTCGGATACGGGACGATGTTCGCGGATACGCGTTGATCCCGGTGTGCACGCACACCCGAATCAGCTTCTGCGAAATCCCACACGTCCGTATCGACGACGCGCACATATCTGTGAAGACCGCGCGCGACCAAGTCGTCCCGTTTGGCGGGGCGTACTCGGTTCCGGGGTGAAACAGGGTCTGATTTTTCCTGTTTTTGGATCGCGGTATGCGTTCACCACAGGATGCGATGCCCCGAGCGGTTTATCCGGACACCGAGAGGGTCATACAGGCTTCGCAACGCAATTTACGGAATCAAAATCTGAGCTACGAGCAAGAAGATACACGCACCTGAACGGGACCCGAAAACCGGGGTCGAATCGTGTCTGACACGACACAGGACACGTGTCCTGTGTCGGACACAGGGGGGGAAATTGGGGATTCGGCCGGCGGCGGGGACGGCGCTCTGCGGCCAAGCGGAGGCGGAGGGGACCGGCGCTGCTGTCGTCTGAGGGCGGCGCGGCGCTCGGGCGGAGGCGGCGGCGCGTGGGCGGTCGGAGGCTCTGCCCGAGCTGCTGCTGTTGTCGACGTCGAGGTCGGGGGACGGCGGAGCGGGGCGCCGGAGGGAGGAGATGGCCGGGGGAGAAGGGGGAGGGCCGGGGCTGCCGTCGGCGGGGTACGGCGGCGCTGCTAGGGCGGTGGCCGGCTGGGGCTCGTCGAGGGGTGGCCGGAGAAGAGAACGGGGATGGGTTTATATAGGCGGAGGCTCCGGGGGGTCGAGGCCGGGCAAGGCGGAGCTGAGGAGAGGAAGGCGGAGGTCGTGGGGTGAGGTGGCCGGCCGGAGCGGGCTGCGCCGGCGGCGGGAAACGCGGCGGAGACTCGGGCTGAGGGAGAGAGAGGGGGCCGGGTTGCGGGCACGGGCGGGTCGGGTCTGGCGGATCCGACCCGACCCGGTAGGGGCTGGGCCGGGTCTAGGCCAGGGCTGGGTTTTGGCCCAATAGGCCGGGCCGAGTAATAATAATAATAATAATAATAATAATAATAATAATAATAATAACCAAATAATAATAATAAATAAATAATTTAATAAATAGTTTTAGGTGTTTTAAAATAGGTCCGGGGCCCGATAAATTCCAGAAAAATTACCCAAAGTCCAGTTTTTCATTTTACATCCAAAAATATTATTTCTATAATATTTTAATATTATTTATTATCATTTAAAAATTATTTAATAATTAAAACCCTGTTTTTAAATTACAGAAAATTTTCAGAAAATTCCAGAAAATTGTGAAAAATCCAGTTTTGAAAATTTTGAAAAATCAGGGGGTTTACATAATTGGTAAACATCCCCTTAAAAATCCATCAATACATGACTTAAAACAAATAAAAATTCGTTGGAAGCTATTGTTTTCGGCAGTTTTAATAAAACATGTACTAGCTGGATTTGTCTCCATAATTCTATAATAATACTCCTCAAGACTAGCGTATGCCTCATCATAACTACCATTAATTTCAGCTAATGCTGTCTCTCGGGCTCTCCAGGCTTTGGAATAACTAACTTGTATACAGTGCTCCCTATATATATCTTTAACAATTTGTGATGGGCTGTATGACTGGTTATCTCTAATAATGTCAATTATCATGGTCTTAATCCATGTAGCGGTAGCTAGTCGATGACGTCCTGTACTAAGTCTTCCTAAACAAGAATGACGATTTTCTAATATAATAATTTTAACTATATCGCCATTTCCAATAGATTTGACATATACTCTCCAATTACAATTTGGTTGATCACAACTATATATAATTCCACGAGCATTATTCATAACACTAGCTGAACAACTAAAATTATATTTAATTGCTAAATTACTTATAAAGCTTCTAAAGTGAGAACGACTAGGAAATAATTGTCCCTTAAATACTTCATCAGTGATAGCTTTTAAAACATCATCATCTACCGTATAATCTACATTTTTAACTAAATCATCACTATTTCCATCGTCGTTGTCACTATCATCATCATGGTTAGATTCATCTGATGAATGACCTTCTTGGATAAATGAAACAATTTATTGAGAAGAATTTGCACCCGAACTAACATGCTGATATTCAGAAAAATATTCATTATTTCTACTATCTAAGGTTGCTGCTACTTTAATAACATATATTTTTATATACCGTGATTGTGAATTAATCTCAAGAATATAATTCCATGCATCTTCACTATATATCAAAAAATAATTAGAGCAAAAAATAGACTTCAGAATAAAATCATAATGAATCGAACAACGTTAAATAATATGATTACGTATATTTTCAAAACTAATATTCGGATAAGTTGAAAAAATTATACTTTCTCCTCCTTCGTAATTTAACCCATTTACTTTACCGCCATGCGAGCATACAATTCTTACGCTACGATCCATGACGATTGAGAACTTTTGCTACAGGAAACTCGAATGAACTTTAGCTGCAGGCAAAACTTTGACTGAAGTTTTGCTAGCGGCAGAGAGACAGAGAGAGTGTTGGAGACTTTGCTAGAGGGAAGAGAGAAAATAGAGTGAGTGTGAGATGATTTGGTTGAGATAGAAAATATATAGAGGGAGAGTGTTGAATGTAATAGCCGTTGTGCAACGGCTATAATGACTTCCAAGTGTGTGAACGGATCCTTACTCGCCAACTGAGTTGGCGAGCAGAGTGCAACGGTCACTGCCCCCACCCTAAACCATCACTCGCCAACTGAGTTGGCGGGCAGAAAATCCAACTCAGCATCACTCGCCAACTGAGTTGGCGAGCGGTCTCTCGAGGACTGCGCCCCGCCAACTCAGTTGGCGAGTTCCTCTCGACGACTGCACTCCGCCAACTCAGTTGGCGGGTCCTCCTCCTCCCTACAATTACTTCAAACTTTTCCCTTTTTTTATAAATTTATATAAATATATTACTTTATATGAAAAAAACCGAAAAAGAAATCAATATAAATTATAATTTTTTAAAAGGGAGGAAAGAACAAAGAGTTGATTTTTTTTCCGCAAACTAAACAGGTCCTAAAGATTCAGTTTTTCTTTCAATTTGTTTGACTTTTCCGAACACCGGACAAAAATTTGGTGAGAATAACATTTTTTTTATAAAAAATAAATAAAGAGCAAAAAAATATTTTATTATTTTAATTTTTTTTCCGAACCAAACTAGGCCTAAAGCAGATTCTATAAACATAAACACTCTCTGTACCTAGCCTCAACACCCACGGTCGATAGCATCCAAATTTAACTCAAGCACTCTATTACAACAGTCTAATTTGACTCGAACACCATGTTACAACAGTTTAGGAACAAAGAGGTTTCATGGTGCAACTTGGTTGGCACCAGCGGACACTTGTGTCAGCCATAATCAATACTTGGAATAATCAATTCCTTGTGCACTGGGCTGTAGTAAATACTTGTGTGGGCAATGAAATTAATACTTCTAGTGGGCACTTACTTGTACGAGAATAATCAATACTTACAATAACCAATACTTGTGGTATCCAACTTTGTATAAACCAAGCCAACATCGTGAGCAATAGTCATAGATAAGTCCAGAACGAAGAACGAACAAGTACCATAAGCTGTCGTTTGGTGGAAGAATTTGTATTTCTTAAAATCCGCATTTTTTTTTTCATAGTAAAATAATTCAATATTTTTCGTACCCATATTTGATTAGGTTAAAAATATATAACCGATTTATTATTTATTTATTTATTTTATATTTGGTTCAGATAGAAATATAAATTTTGATTTATTTAACTTTTTATAAAAATAATTTACATTAATTTTAGGCTGAATTGTAATTTAATACCCTCAACTATTAAAATTTTCTACTCGATAACTTAATACCGTTAACTATTGAATATTTCCAATTTGATAAAAAAAGAAAGAAGAAGATAAAACTATCCATCTTTCCAACCAAAAAAAGAGGCTGGAGAAGCTGCAGCTGCAGCAGGCGGAGAGAGAGGACGCATGGGAGTGCAGCCTTGGGGGGAGAGAGAAAGAGAGAGGATGAGTGGAGGTAATTTCGTCTTTTTTTTAGTATATCAAGTTGATGCATCTCAAATATTAGAATATAATGTTCAAAAACTAAAATAGTTGAGGATATGAAGTTGCAATTAAACCTTAATTTTATAATGTTACTATTATCAAAATCGAATTGGTGTCATTGATGATATTATCGTAAAAAAAAAAAAAAAAAAAAAAAAAAATTAATGTACCCAATCAATATTTACAAAAAAAATAAAAATATTCCCAAAAGACATTCAGGTTTTACTTTTTCACGTACTTGAAAAACTGACCCCCATGTTTTAATTCCTCCTAATTTCCACATTCGGACTTACAAAACATGGATAAGAATCTAAAAGCATTTTCCAAGCTACTAAAACTCGAGAACTACTTGCAATAACCAGTCCATAACATAAGAACAGAGTATATACATCTTCCATATCTAGTTAGAACTAGCCGGTCATCATCATGTTTTAATATTATTTCACTCTTTCCATTTTAGAATGTTTTCTGTTTGACAAAAATAGAACTTATTCCCTTGTTATATAAATAAGTGAATAGTCAATAAAACTTTATATGTATCAGCATTACTATATGCTCGCTGCTCTGACTAACGTGTTATTTCAGCAGGACCGGCCCTATGATAAGTCCAGCAAGACCTTGGGCTTGGACAATTGCAAATACCCAAAGCCCAATTAGCAGAAGCCCATCACTCTAAGTCTACTACACGTAAGAGAGAGAGAGAGAGAGACCTCTGTATGATCAAAAGGAGTAAAGCCAAAAACCAAAATCTCAAATCAAATCCCTCTTCTTCTTCTTCTTCTTCTTCTTCTTCTTCTTCTCCCTGGCTGTGAAGACAAAATCCCTGGAAGGCTGGAACCAGCAGTCGTCTAGGTAATTTATTTTTGTCCATTACGCTTTTATCCAATTTTATCAAATTTTCTTTTTTTTTATCTATATGCTTTTATTGTAATTTTTTTCTTCAATAAGGATCAAGGGACAAACAAAATTAGCTACGACTAGAACACCGGAACCCTTCTGGCGGACAGGCCCTTTGTTTCAGTAGGATACTATTTGTTGCATTTTATGTCTTGCAACATCTACATAGATATTTTTTATAATATGAAACATGATCCCAAAATTTTTTAATGTTTGAGTTTATACATGTCTAAAAGAATCTACTTGGTAAACAATTATTTATTTATTTATTTTTTTCAGATTTTGTGTGTGTGTGTGTGCACTGAACATCTGTATTAGTCAGACAAGATACTGTATAAACGCGATGAGATAAGAACATGGCGATGCTGATACGACATTCATTTTCTTTTAAAGAGCTAATATGTTTTAATTAAGTTCATCCCGAATAAACTAAAAATCCTGGCTTCCTCTTGGTTGCGAATGCACGACTCGACGTCACAAAGTGAGGAGGCATCAGTGCAACGGCACGGGCACAACTCGCTGTTGATGAACGGGACGGGGCGGGGCGGGGCGGGGCGGGGCTGCTGTTGGAGGGGGAAGTGGGTGAGGAGTGGAATTGGTGATAGGGGGTGATGATGGTGCGTGATGATGGGAAGAAAGAAGAATGGAGAATGGTTTCAAGGAGAGGAAGGAGCCGGTGTACTAACTAGGTTTAGTTTAATTAAGAGTTTTAATTGATAAAAGAACTTTAATTGCCAATTTTTTTTACAATGTTTGCGAATTTTTAAAATAAAAAAATTTACTGTACAGAAAATATTTTTAAATAAATTAACTATAACGGTACTATTTTTGAAAAATTTGAACCGACGATAGAAATCGCCATCGGAGAGGCGAAAATCGTTAATGTCAAATTTTTGCCACCGACTTGTCCGAAAATCGAGAATGTCAAATTTTTGCCAACTGAGTTGGCGAAAATTCAGCACTTTGACCCGGGTGGGTAGGTGAGGGTTGGTTCGGTTTTAATGTTTGAGTGTTTTTTATCTTAATTAGATTTTTTATTTTTGGAAAAAAGAGTGGTTTGGTTTAGTTTTATTTAGGTTTAGTTCTTTTAAAAAAAATTGTTGTAATAATAATTTTTTTAAATAAATTAGAAAAAATAAAATTTAACATCAAAACAAAAAATATGCTATCATTGAACATCCAAAAATTTAAAAAGTTTTCTACCGTAAAAAAATTACGTCTGTCGTCGAGCAGACTTTGAGCGGCCATAACTATTTGTTCGGAAATCGTTTTTCGTCAAACAATAGGTCAATTTGTATCTTTCCGACGAGTAACACAATTCGTGTAGAAAGAATTTTCATCTGAAGCAAGATGCACATATTACAGGTAAAAGTATAAAATTTAAAATTTAAAAATATCATAACTTTTGACTGAGAGATCGAAACGAAGTCCAGCTTGTGCCCAAATGACCGTAATGAAAAGTACTATGGAGTAAACCGTTTCACCTTTTGACGGACTTTGAAAAATTCTAAAATCGCTAAAAAGTGATATTTCGACCTCGAAATTTTGCTTTCGGATTTTTTTTCGGTATTTCAATGTTAACGACTAAAAATTGGTGTATCCGGACCCTCAAACATTATCATATGATATATCAGTGTGAAGATGATTAAAAATGAGACAATAATATTTTTTTTATTTTTTTGTGATATCTATTTTGATATCTATTTTAATTATGATTTCTCATAAATATATGTTTTAAATTTTGAATATGTGTTTAGTTAGATATTATGTAGTTAGTTTAAATATAATTTAAATTTTGAATATATTATTATCCATAATAAATTTTAAATATGTCCTGAGAAAATTATATTTTGAATGATACTAGATGTGGTATCTAATATTTGAAAAAATATTTTAGTTAATTTTAAATTGTCTTTAGAAAATATATAAGTGTCTTTTTTCAAAAAAATCTATACCGTAATTAAAAAATATTTGATATCGTAATTGTTTGTTATAGTTATGATATCAAATTAAAAAATAAATAAATAGATAATTACGATATAACAGACAACATTTAAAAAATAACACATATTCAAAATTTAAAAAATATATTTATGAGAAAATTATAATTAAAATAGATATCACAATTTAACAAATAACCAACAAATAAAAAAAAACCAACAAAACAACCAAAAAAAAAATCTGAAAAAAAAAAGCAAAAAAATCCCTTTGTTTGATTTTAGCCATCTCTGATGGCTAAAATTTGACAAATATATATATATATATATATATATATATATATATATATATATATTTTTAATATTTTCGTCCTCTGGGATGACGAAAGCTTTCGTTACTTTAAATATTTTCAAAATATTTTCGTTTTAGTTAATTTATTTAAAAAAATTCTTTACAACAAAATTTCTGTTTTTAAAATAGGTTACCGAAATTATTTTAAATTTATAAGGGAAGCTATAAATTTTATTTTTAAAGATTTGTAATAAAATGAGAATAATTTTTAGTAAACCATCTTGAAAATCAATAGACATTTTAAAAGTCTTTTTGGAAATTGTAATTCCCATTAATAAATATAATAACTTAACTAATAAAATAAAATAAGATAAATATTTGGGATTATTATAGAAGGTGTTGATCAATATGAGTGATTTTGAGCTACTTGTTCGATATATTGACTATGACATTTAATAAATTCTTTTTACTAACTTTTATAGTCAACATAGCAGCTCAAATTATGACATTAAAAATATATTTATAGGAAAATTATCCAAACAGATATTTTTCTAACAGATATGTTACAATTTGTTAACTGACATTTGGTCGGGGACAGTCTCATAGATTAGGTATACACCACGAAGCTCTCCTCTGTAATCTCCTCTGTAAGATGATCAACTATTTTTTTTTTTCCAATAAAGATCTAGGGCGAACAAAATTAGCTCCTACTAGGGCACCCCGAACCCTCCGGCTGACAGGCCATTTGTTTCGGTAGGATACTATTTGTTGCATTTTATATCTTGCTACATCCACATAGATATTTTCTATAATATGAAACATGATACAAAAGACTTTTAATGTTCGAGTTTATACATGTCTAAAAGAATCTACTTGGTAAACTTTTTTTTTTTTTTTTAAGATTTTTTTTGTGTGCGTGCGCTGGATATCTATATTAGTTAGACACGGTACTTTATAAACGCGATGAGATAAGAACATAACGACATTCATTTTCTTTTAAAGAACTAGTATGTTTTAATTAAGTTCATCCGGACTTCGCCTTGGTTGCGAATGATGTAGCTCTTGCTCCTGCACGACTCGACGTCACAAAGTGAGGAGGAATCAGTGCAACGGCACGGGCACAACGGGGCGGGGCGGGGCGGCGGTTGGACGGGGAAGTGGGTGAAGAGTGGAAATTGGTGATAGGGGGTGATTGTGCGTGATGACGGGAAGAAAGAAGAATGGAGAATGGTTTCAAGGAGAGGAAGGAGTCGGTGTACTAACTAGGTTTAGTTTAATTTAGAGTTTTAATTAATAAGAGAACTTTAATTGCTTTTTTTTTTTTTACAATGTTTGCGAATTTTTAAAATCAGAAAATTTACTGTACAGAAAATATTTTTAAATAAATTAACTATAATGGTACTATTTTTGTAAACTCCCTCGACCAGATTTCAGTATTTAATACCAAATTATGATTATTTTACCAAATTAGGATTTATCACAGATTTTTATTATTTATTTTGCTTACATATCCTATTTGTGCACCTGTCCATCACCTAAATATTTGGAGCATTATCTTGACTGTTATTCCCAAACAAAATTCACATACCCCTGCTAGACATGACAGTCTACTATCCTACACTTTGTGCAACTGTCTAAAATATAGGTGCTAATTAATTTCAAATTTCACAAAAAATGGATCTGAATAACATACCATATCTTTCCATAACCGTTCAAATATATTCGCAGCAGCAGCGCATGCGGCGGCCCATGCGACAACACATGCAAAGTGCTCAGCAAAGTGCCACTTTGCGTCCGCGTAGCTCCTATGGAAATAATCCAAGAGCATGACAAAAAGCATAAATGCTTTCATTATGGAGTTAATCATTTTTTCTCCAAGAAAAATATTCCCACATGGCACCCATGTGTTCCACCACATCCCATATGCACACCTCAACTCATTCAAAGTATTATATTGAGATGTCCATTTGGTAGTGTAGCCAATGTAGGACTATCTTTACTAGTCCAAACACAAAAACACCAACAGTAATTGCCAGCATTATATCTATTCCCAGTGCACTTACTAAAATGTGATGAATTAGGAAGCGAGGACATTTTACAAAAAACAGTTACATGTCCGTGTCACTTTGTATCAAATACGTATCAAGTACAACGCTAGCTCCAAATTAAATACTAGGACACACCTAAAATGGAGTCCGTGTCAGCGTGTTGGTTAGGAAATGACAGAAGCTTAGAACTATCCGTATCATTTTCGTATTGCACGGGATGGAATGCAAGATACTAAATTCATTGGTAAAAAAAATATTCATATTTTTCTTAGAAGGTAAATATTTCAAGATTAGAAGAGAATGTCCGCAACCGAAACCGCATCCGCACCTCATCACATCCGTCTCGTTTAATTTTCTCACAAGAAAATTAAAACGTTTTCTGTTACTCAAACTAGTAACATCCTCGGAGAATATGTTTCATTCTAACCACTTGAACTTTTATATATATATATATATATATATATATATATATATATATATATATATATATCTTTTTCTACTCTTGTAATGAGGCTTCAAAACGGTTCAAAAGTGAACTGTCTAACTAATTCATTTGTAAATCCTCCACAATTTATTTAAAAAAAATAAGATTATTTAAAAAAAAATTGTTGAAAAAAATGAATTTGTTATAAATAACGTCATGGAAAATTTAACTTGACACCAACCAAAGAAAATATCTCACACCTTAACCATATGAGATAAAAGAGGTGTTTGACTATAGTTATATAATATTATGTAGTTAAACAATTAGTTAAAATTTATTTATTTTTAAAATTTTTAATTACGTGAAAATATAGGCTAATCTTTTTTAAGACTTTTTATAAAAAACAAAAATATGTCCATAATAAATTATAATTAAAATATATTTAAATATTTAAATAATTTTATAATAATATATATAAAAAAATTATTAACACACATTCGTTTACTAGTATATATATAGTTCGAAGGAGGGAATTCGTTAAAAAAAAAAAAAAAAACTTTTACTACATCACTGTTTCTCCTACTCATATGCGTGCTGGTTTGTTATCGGACCCCTTAAATCAATCATGGGCTCGAGAAACAAATATAAATGGGCTGCTAGGCAAAGCCGGCTCTGACTGCATCAACATCAAGCGGAAAATACAAGAAAAAGGATGAATGAAGGTGACATTATATCACAAGGTGAACGAACATGAGTCACAAAAAGTGAAGATAGACTACAAATACAAATGTAATTCGACTGCATAACAACAGGTAATTCCAACCAAGATCAGTAAACATAATGAAATTTCTGACAAATTCAGTGCTCTCCCTTGTTTTATTACCATAGTTTGTAGGCCGATACCGATACGATTTGGCATGTCCCGTTTCGATACTAATACCGACATTTTGCGTCTCTTTTTCAGTCAATTTGACAAGAAAATATTGAACGAAAAAAATCAATTAATAAGAGTATAAAAGCATAGTAAAGATGTTAGAGCATGTAAAGGAAGAAAATGTATCTATCGCATGTAAACAAATCGACAACGGTGACTATATTTTATTTAATTCTAAAATTACTAAGAAATAACACAATAAATAAAATTATGCCTAAATATAAATATATATATTTTTATAGAAATTTAATAACATATTAATAATTATTTATTATTCGATAAAAAAATTTGATACTCCGATCCGAAACTAACGATACAATCGATCATTATAGATATCAATACAACGAACCTTAATAATTACTAGTAACATATTGCTATTCACTTGTAAATTAGATTCACTATGATGTACCAAAATCTGGACATGACGATCTCTATCGAGCTCCATTTTGTAGCAATTTGAATACAAACTCTACCGACTTCCATTCCATTTGAAAAACCAAACCAAATGATTAACTAATCCTCTGTAAATACCACTACAAATAAATAAATAAATAAATAAACATAATCCTAGTAGCTACAAAGTCTGTTAATATATAATATAGGTGATATCAAACAAAAATTGTTAAGCTTCTACTTGAATTCTTTAAGCTGTGTTCCATCCATTCGAACCATGGAGGGCATTTGAAACAAATTACAGTTGTATTATAGAAACTCAAATAGGAACTCACAACTTACAATCACGTTATGACATGTGTACAATTTTTTTATTTAGATCCTTAATTTTTTTTGTTTAGGTCCTTTAAAAAAAAATAAACTATAAGATGCATATAATCCAACGTTTGTTAAGTGGCCGAGTTTTAAAAATTAAGAGCAAGTTCCTCAAGGATTTTTGAAACAAATTTATGTTTGCAATTAATTGCCAAGCCTAGGAATCATGATTCTAATACGAAGTAATCAGAACTGCCAAATTTATCGATCATTAAAGAAACAACGAGGCACGACAAGCATTATGTGAGTATTCAATTCATTCAGTTCCAATCAAACCAAATTTTTAAGAACCGAGAAACCAAACTTTGATTTTTTTTTTTCCAAATCAAATCGAAAAAAACCTAAAATCGATATAAACCGAAGCGAAATAATTAGATCAATTATTCGGTTTAAATCGATTGGACCATTTTTTCTTAATGGGCTAGTTTTATTTAATGACCGACTCTAAAATGAGCTATTCACTTTCCATAAAAATTGCCAAATTATTCAAATCATTTATTGTAGCAAATCGCACTGAACAAAACTGGTATGTTTCTAAATTCCATAACAATTGCCAAAATTATTACACAGAGCATACAAAATTTGACTACTTGTATCACAGGCAAATAAGAGTTGACAAACAAATAATGGTAATATCAGAGCCGGCCTAGGAGTTCTAGCCGGAGCTAAATTTGGTTCCCCTTTGTCCTTGGCCTAGGAGTTCTAGCCCGCCCAGGACGTTTACTACTATGATTCATACTCAATTCAATGCTAGGATTAAAACTTTTCATTCTGATTGTGCTCGTGAGTATCTCTCCACTACCATGAGATATATCTTGCAATCTCACGACACCGTTTTTCAGCAGCTCTGTCCTTACACTCATGAACAGAATGGAGTAGCTGAGCGCAAACATCGTCATATTCTTGAGACTGCTCGTGCTCTTTTGTTATCTTCTTCTATTCCACAAACGTTCTGGACAAAGGCCATTCTTACCTCTGTCAATCTTATCAATATCACACATTCTTCTGTTTTGTCGGGTCGAACACCTCACGAGAGTCTTTTTTCATATCCTCCTGATAACAATATGCTTTACATTTTTTTGGTGTACTTATTTTGTTCTTCTTCCTGTGACAGAACGCACGAAGTTGACAGCCCGATCAGCAAAGTGTGTCTTAGTAGATTTTAGTTTCGAGCACAAGGGATACCGTTGTTATGATCCCTTGTCCCGTCGTCTTTGTATATCTCACCATGTCACCTCCTGATAACAATATGCTTTACATTTTTTTGGTGTACTTATTTTGTTCTTCTTCCTGTGACAGAACGCACGAAGTTGACAGCCCGATCAGCAAAGTGTGTCTTAGTAGATTTTAGTTCCGAGCACAAGGGATACCGTTGTTATGATCCCTTGTCCCGTCGTCTTCGTATATCTCACCATGTCACCTTTCTAGAGAACTCTCCTTATTTTACTTTCTCACCACTGGATGTCCATTGTTTGTACCCTCCATCTCCGTCGTCAAGTGTTTCCATTGATCCCACTCCTTTGCTTTCCTCTCCTGGTATAACTCCTTCTATGATGCATCCATCGCTGCCTCACGAGGATCCTCTATATATTCCACCAGCATCTGCTATACCATCATCTCCACCATCTATGCCTCTACCACCACCTCTCCGTCAGTCACAATATATTCATCGACCTTCTACTCATTTTACTCCCAATTGTTCGGTTCGTCGGACAAGTTTGGTTTTGCTACATTAGCCTCATATTCTCCACATTTTTTTTCTTTTCTTACTGCTATTCATACTACACGAGAGCCCACTTCTTATCACGAGGTTGTTCAGTACCCTGAGTGGCAGGAGGCCATGGAAGAGGAGTTTCGAGCATTTCAGCAGACAGGTACTTGGGATGTTGTTCCACTCCCAGACGGGATCTAGCATGTTAGTTGCAAGTGGGTCTTCAAGGTCAAGTATCGACCTGATGGATCCATTGAGTGACATAAGGCTCGCCTTGTTGCCCAAGGTTTTATACATGAGCATATGATTGACTATGATGAGACATTGCACATGTTGTTAATATGACCACAGTTCGTACATTACTAGCTGGTGTTGTCACTCGTCAGTGGTCTGTTAGACTCCTCTCACTATTCTAGTATACGTACCCGACATACGCGTATTATACATGTATAGCTTTCTTATTGTTTATTTGCTTACATCTTGCTTTATTCCATTCATGCATTGATTAAGTTATTTTTGTAAATTTTTCTTTGTTGTATTCTTTGGATCGTTGGTCCCTTGGTTTTCTTGGAGGGTGGCTGTGATGAACCCGGGTGAAAGGCATGGATTATGATCCAATGACCTATAATTAATCCCTTGGCTATATAAGCAACCCCATTTTCTCTCCTTCACTTTTCTTTTCCTTTCATTTTTTTTTCCTTCTTCATTTCTTCCCCAGCAGAGAGCAACAGCCAAGCTTGGCCTTGGCCGTGGGTAACCTTGGTAGTATTAGGCTAGAACTTGACCGTAAGCAAGTACATCTTGCCAACCGAAGTAGCAATCATGGATCTTATTTTGATTCTTAGTATAACTTGTTTAATTACTTGATAGATTTTATTTGTTTAATACTTAGAACCTGTCCTCATGATGATTTTGATTTTTCTTGTATTGTTGTTCTTGGAGCCTGAGAAAAGCAAGTCGGAGAAAGCAAAGTTGGCCTGAAAATATATATATATATATATATATATATATATATATATATATATATATATATATATATATATATATATAAAGTACGCAGGGAACCCTTGTTGTATAAGCGAAGTTCCAGTGAGCGCACTTGTGTGTGTTTCACAAATTTCTTAAAAAATATGCTAAGATATGTTAAGTACTCCAGACACACTTCTCTACTCCTACATACGTTTTGTACTAAGGCAATTACTTCAAAAGTGCGCCAATCCTACTTGGCGCACTTTTGAATGGATCTGCAAGTCATCAAGAATGTGTGCCACTGCTTAAAAGCCAAATTGGCGCACTTTACAGATATTGCAGAGTTGGCACACTTTGGTGAACTTCCTTACTGGCTCACTTTGTCTCTTATGAAAAATGACGCACTTTGCTATATGGCGCACTATGTGGCATTCTCCACAGACGACGCACTTTGCAGCCTTTCGTATTACTTAATGACTAAGCAAAGACTTCTGACCATTCTCGAGATTTGTGTTCTCGACTGCAGAGTCGTCTCGACTGCTGTGCCATATCTTGGAACTTGTATTTTGTCTTTTAGTAGGCCTTACTGTACTTGTTTGTGCGACAAACCTCACTCCTGGCTTACTTGATGAAAGTGCGCCAAAGTCGTAGCTTGGATACTTTTATTTGTGCACTAAGATCCTAGAAGTGCGCTTTAGTATGATTGTGCGCCATCTTTTGCTTGGAGCACTTTTGTATCAAAGTGTGCCAGGACTGCCCGAATTAGTAATTTGTGCGCCAAATCTGTTTTTGGCCATTTGTGCACCAATACCCGTTTGTATACCAATACCCGTTTGTGTGCCAAATCTATTTTTGGCCATTTGTGCATCAAATCTGTTTTTGGCCATTTGTGCGCCAATACCCGTTTATGCGCCAATATCCGTTTGTGCGCCGAATCTGTTTTTGGCCATTTGTGCGCCAATACCCGTTTGTGCGCCAATGGTGGTTTTTGACCCATTGTGCGTGGATGTTATATTCTTTTCTTATTTTATGCGCCAACCCTGAATTTTTAATTTATGCGCCTGTATACCAGTATTCACTTTAAAATACTTAACTCTTGATAATTCTCTAACTCTTGATGATTCTCTAGTTCTCTTTAATCTCGTTATTTTAGTTAATCCTGGTTATTTTCTGAGTATGACATTCTTGATATTGATCCTGATTTTCTGACATGATCTAGAGATTGTACATTATAAATAAACTCCTGAATCCTGATCTTGTATTGATAATACTGATACCCCTGATCCTGATAATCCTGATAGTGGCTCGACGTAGCGCACTTCTGACTTGAGAATTTATGTAACTGTCCTGATCAAGTCTATTAGTAGCACCTGTATTGCATGACCTGTATTTCCGTGGTTGATTTTGATTGTACTCGTCAAGTTACTGCCCTGTCTTGCACTATGTCTAAGGCAGATTCTTGAGCACCAAGGTCGGGAATCCTTGATAATTGTCCAGGATAATAACTAGAATAATAATCTAAAAAGCATCTATAGAGAATTCTTGGCTACATGCAATCCCGATATCCTAGCGACACCTGATGGATTTGGAGCTCTCTGTCGTGAGGGGCACACTTCCAGCACACCGTCGAGTGTTGCACTTCCAGAAAAGATAAGAAATAATTATACTTGATATATCTATACTATGTACATGTTCTGGATAGTCTGCAGGGCATGTGGCTGTAAGGAATCTCAAACTGCATGTGTTAGTAACTAGGACTGTGATAACCCTAGTTAGCTAATGATAGCAAGTCGTAGGACATGATTGGCCATGCTCGCTTGATTTCCAGTATAGTCTAGTCCTGTCCTGATTTCATTAACAGCTGATCCAAAAATGGTAACCAGAGTACTGAGTCCAGACGCCCTTGTTCAATTACTCCTGAACTGCTTAATTGTTATTTTATCCGTTGCAATTGTTTAACTGTTACCTTACCTACTATTTTTTACTAATTTGTCTGCATGCTGATTTTAGTTTATAAGTTTGGCTCCCTTGTAGTACTTGCTGTTTTGGGGTCTTTCCCCACTGGTTTTGTATGGCCAGATTTCAGAGCAGGATCGTAGGATCTTCCGTATTTCCCACCTCAAGATGGTGAACACTAGGAGCACCCGATGACATGAATGGGTTTCTTCTTCCTCACCCTCTTGATCTTGTACATTATTCTTTTGAGGCATTTAGCCACCGAGCACGTGATTAGCTCATATTTTTGGACTGGACATTCTAGCCTGTGGGCCTACATGTAAAGTATATTTTAGACTATAACTAGAGCTGATCATGTAAAATTGTACTTTGCTAGTTCTTTATTTGTTTATGATCATCTGTGTATGTATAATTTGGGACGTCTTATTATTATATGTATTAGTGATCATATATCTTGTAACTTGTTGCTTGCTTGAGATTGAGACACCTAGGATTCTTGACCCAGAATTGCCTGATGGATTGTAGTATAAACCCTTACATGTCTAGACAGCCGTGACCGTATCTCGGGGTATAAAGTAGTCTGGTATACGTAGTTGGCTTTATCTGTACCCACTCTCCAGTATTCTGGTTCTGGGACGTGACACGGTTTAAGTGGTGGCCCATGCAGGTCTGAAAATTCACAAGTGTGGGTATTTACCAGATATTTTAGATGTCTCAATCATGCTACTCCTTGATCTCCTCCAAGTGTCGAATTTATATTCATGAAATCTTGATTCAACATCTGCTTTGATCCTCGATCAATCATGTTCGTCCCTTGATGATCCTTGTGTCCTTTATCTTTCAGGGACATTGTTCCTGGTCCTTCTGATCATCCAGCCCGAGTTTCTTCAGTATCAGGGCAACATCTCAATGCCCATCAAACTCTTGAGGTTCAGCATCAGCATTCTGGGGTCGGGTCCAGAACAGCTCAAAATGTGGAACCCCAGATCCAGCCAGTACCTCCCGTGCAACCAGTACCTGATGCAGAAGTGGACAACTGTGTGCTTATTGGTATCATTCGGGAATTATTGGCATCTCATGGACGTACTCATTCAGTCAATACAAGGGGCTTTGGAAAGAGGCAGACCTCGTGCCAACAACTCGGCAAGCAACTTCAAGCGCCTATAACCCTCGCATTTCTATGGCACCGAGGATGCTAACACTGAAGCTATCCTAGAGGCAGCATGGGTGCCTGCAAGAGAGTAGGTGTCAGTAGTTCGACTAAAGTTGCTAGACTTGGCCCGAGACTGGTGGAAAGCACATATGATTTCACTAACAATACTCGTCCTTTGGGCTGTCTTCAGTGAAAGATTTTAGGCCAGATACTTTAACGCGGTATTGCGTTATGACTTACAGCAAAGGTTTAACAACTTGAAGCATATGGGCAGGACTGTCGACGGCTATGCGGCATAGTTCTGCAGACTTAGTCGGTTTGCTCCCACCTTGGTGGTAACCGAATTGGACAGAACTAGGAGGTTCCAGCAGAGACTTCACATGATGATCATATTGGCGGTGGAACATCATGAGTTCTAGACTTTTGATACATTATTAAGAGCAACAAGAAGGCATGCGTATACCTCCCAAAGAATCGTGGATAGAACTGGAGGGCGGAAGAGGACCCACACATTATGTAGTTCTTACACCCAGTCTTCAGCACCAGCCCCGGTAGTTAGGAATTTAACCATTGAATCTCCGATGAGGCCAGTTTCAACAGCCTCAGTCCAGCAAACAGTACCGACCCGACCTCAGCAGAGGATGTCTTCTTCAGCAAGGTGTTATCATTATGGGAAACCTGGGCACGTATTTTCGGTGTGCCGTCGAGCGTAAGGATTGTGTTTAGCCTATGGGGCACTAGGCCACAGAGTGGGATCTTGCCCACACAGAGCTAGTTCATCATCATCCTCCCCGGAAGGACCATAATATAGGGCTCCAGTGCCGGTTCAGCAGAACCAGGGTCAGAGGTCTTTGCCGACCCAATCCTAAGTATTCCAACAACAGAGGCCACATCAGTATGCACAGGTCCAAGCTCAAGTACATGCCATGCAAGGAGGTCCGCAGCGACGATGACCAACACCGAGAGGACGAGGCCAGGCTATGGCACTCACCGTGGAGGAGCAACTAGCTTCAGGTGAGGTGGTAGTAGGTACCATCTCGTTAACTCTTATTCGGCTTCAGTATTGTTTGATTCTGGTGCATCACATTCCTTTATGTCTGCACAATTTGCGATACGAGTTGGATTAGAACCAGAATCCTTATCAGTAAGACTCAATACACTTACTGGTAACGGTATCGTGGTAGTCGATAGAGTTTATACATCATTTTGAGTCATAGTGTGCGGGCGAGAATTTCTCGCTAGACTGATATAATTTCCTATGGACGATTATGACATCGTCCTAGGCATGGATTAGTTGAGTGCCCGATATGCGATGATAGATTTTCATGCGACAATGTTATCTTTCGTATCCCGGGAGTGGAAGAATTCTCATTTTCTAGAGGAGAGATGGAGTCTCCGTCAACAATCATGAGAATGACAATAGCAGAAGGAGTACAATTTTTTAGAGTGGTCAGTGAGTTTTCAGATGTATTCCCAAAAGAGCTTCCAAGCATGCCACAAGAAAGAGAGATTAAGTTTACTATAGATCTACTTTCCGGAACAACACCAGTATCAGAGAGAGTCTACAGGATGGCACCTTTAGAATTAGAAGTTGAAGGACCGTGAGGCAACTCTAGAGGGGGTGAATAGGGTGCAGCGGACTAATGTACCAAGTGCTGCAGAATAATCTACCTAATTTAAGATTATCAGAATGAAGACAGTTGCTAACTAACAGTGTATATAATGACAGTAAAGTAGACAGAGAAAGCAAACGCAAACACCAAGATGTATACTAGTTTTTTTCTGAGAGGACTAGTCCAGTCCCGAGAACTCAAGCTCGAAGTTTTATCTACTATAATCACCAATAGTGAATCACAAGCTTTGATCCGAAGGCTTGCCACTTCTTTACACCACGAGGTTTGATTCGAAGTCTCGCAACTTCATAGCTTAGAGAGAGAGAGAGAGAGAGAGAGAGTAACTGATGGAACAAAGCTCTTTACAACTCTGAAGACTTCTAGACCGAGATCGCACTTGGCACTAGGAAGGCTAGGGAGTTGCTCTTTGAGATGGGAAAGTTGAGGCTTTAGAGGTTTGCTCACAATAGGATAGAAGACTAGAGAATGGTTGAGTGAGTAAGAATAAAGAATTCCAAATAAAGAATTCCAATCCTATTTATAGGGTGTAGGCAAACATAATTCGGCCAGAATTCGGATGTGGTTTAATTCAAAATTTCAACCGCTGGGCCAAGAAAATAGGAGCTTATTGAACTGGTTGATTTTATACCAAAAGAGTAACCGAGTTCAGTTTGAGTTTGGCATGAGTTCGGCCCGAGTTCGGTCTCTTAGTATGGTAGACTTTATAAATGAATATGGCCTGATTTGGTGGATAGGTTCTTTGGTTTATTTAAGTGGACTAGGTATCTGGATATATGTACTTGGATTTGCTAGTGCGACTCAGCTTACATCAGTCATAGTCTCAAATAAATAAAAGATTATATTTGAATAGACGTAATACAGACGACATGAGATAGCCGTGTTGAGGGTTCAGATCACGATATATCAATGCATGGTTTAGTTAACTATCTTGACTGAGACTGGATGGGCCAACAATCTTCCCCATTTTGATAATTGATAAACTATGAATGATATTGCAAGTCTTGATATGCAAGGCTCCCCCGTAACTGTGGAGCAGTTGATATGCTGAAGGCAACGTCTGTCAAGTATCATCTTGTATGCTTGTATCATGTATGTCTTTCTCCCCCGTTGTCATTTGATTGAAATGGTATGCTCCCCCGAAATCGGTGAGATAACAAGAAAAACAAGAGAGTAAAGTGTATACAGGATAATATATAATGACAAAAGAAAAATTGCATTAAACCTTATTCATTTGAAAAGAAAATATACAAAAGCAAATGTGTAGTGAAAACATCATAGTAGAGCATTTAAAAGTAAACTTTTTAAACATTTAAATCCATTGAGTAACTAATTGTCATTTTCTTCATCTTCATCATCAGGTTCAACTATTCTGTTTGGATCAAAGAAGGCATCATCTGGATCCAAATATTGCTGAACATAGGGGTGATCAATACGAAATCCTTGTTGATTCGGATTCCGGAGAATCGAAAAAGGTCCGACTGGGTGCTTCGATAGGGTGTACTAGATGTCTATCAAAGTGTTGCTAAGAGCCTGAGTCTGAAGAGTTTGGCGATGATCAATAGCATGATTGCATATATCTTCATTGTGGAAGCGATCACACAACATATTGAAAATAGACTCTAAGGTTTGTGGTTGTTCATAAACCGGAGGGACAAAATCAACAGGATGAGTGTTGGACTTTGATGATGAGTTATAAGGTAGAAGCATAGTTGGCTCTATTCTCCGAATTCTATTGAGGTATAAAGGTTCCTCAAGATTTGGACAAGTATCCAATGGAATGTCGAAATAGCTGAAAATGGTTGGAAAGTACATAGCGTATAGTAGTGGATGCCCTTTCTTGCGACATTGAACCATTTGAGATAAGATGGTCTGGGGAACGTTGAAGTTAATGCTGAAATGCTAGTGATATAAAGCTTACATTTCTAGATAAGAGACCTTATCAAAGTAAGTCTTCTTAGGTAGAAAAGTTGAAAAGATAATACGATGCATTTCAAAGAAGTGACCATTCAAATATCTAGTATAAAATTTTCTAGGTGGACATTCAAGAGGGTAACAAAGGATATTTTTGAAAGAATCTAGAGTTAACCCATAGTCAAATTGAACTTGCGTGATGTTGACTAAGGTTTGGCCATCAGCGAAAATGCATAGGATTTCACTTAAGTCGTCCGCATCGAATTCAATTGGAATACCACGAACTCTAGATGAAATAGTATCATATTCATATGTTAAGTTACAATAAAAAATTTGAATAACATTCGTGTAAATGTTGGTACGGGTCATAACAAGTTATTCAAGTTGAAGTTTTTGAAGAATAGCTAGATAGTCTTTGTATTGGGAAAAAAAATTAATAGGATGGCCAAAACAGATGTGTCTCTTGGAGAAGTCATTAAACCAATCATTTAAAATTTTGAGGCTCCGAAAAGTGAAACCATCGAACTCTCCTATGTTTGGCATAATGGGATAGAAAAGAGAGTCAGAAAAGGAATCTATTTTCCTTTTAGGGGCCATTTGGAGAGGATGTAGGAGGAAAAGCTAAGTTTATTTGTGGAGGTGGGATGATTTTCGTTGGTCTGAATGAATGAGCAACGAAAATATCTATATATAGAGTAGCAGAGACCTAAATTAGGAAGAGGGTTAAATGACATAGCATATTCTGGAATTAAACTAACCGAGTTCGGTCCGAATTCTGGTGATATTTATTTCCAGAATCTCAATGTAACTTTAATCAATATTATGCCTTTCTTGACTTGATATAAATACAAAATAATAAGTGTTGAACTTAAATGGTATATTTTCAAGAGTTTAAATCATCTCAGAGTAGTTGTAGGGGCCGGATCCCTGCTAGCGGTGGTCCGAAGACACTTAAATACCGTGTCGCTTAAGGTTATTTACACCTTTGTGACAGAAGGGCCCTTTCGTCTTGTATCCAAATTTTTTAAAACTTTTTGAAAAGTGTGACAAATTTTTTTGTAAATCATCTTATGATTCTTATATTTTATCAGAATCCAAAAGACCTAATTCTCGACAGATAAAGTTGAATTGATCTTCAGCTAAAGGTTTAGTAAAGATGTCTGCTAATTGATGTTCTGTGTCCACATACTCTAAACAAATATCTCTGTGTAATTGATGATCCCTTAGAAAATGATGACGGATTTCTATGTGCTTAGTGCGTGAGTGGCATACTGGATTTTTGGTGAGATTAATGGTGCTAGTATTATCACAGAAAATAGGAATGTTCTTATAGTGCAGATTGAAGTCTTTTAGGGTTTGCTTCATCCACAAAATTTGAGCACAACAACGTCCTGCTGCGATATACTCTGCCTCAATTGTTGATAATGCAACAGAATTTTGTTTCTTGCTAAACCAGCTGACTAGAGACTTTCCTAGAAAATGATACGTGCCGCTGGTGCTTTTTCGATCGACTTTGCATCCAGCAAAATCAGCATCCGAGTAACCAGCAAAGTCAACGGACGTGGTTTTGGGATACCATAAGCCTGCCGATAAAGTCCCTTTAAGGTATCTAAAGATACGCTTAACTGCGCACAAATGTGATTTCTTAGGATTAGCCTGATATCTAGCACAAAGGCATACAACAAACATAATGTCTGGACGACTAGCGGTTAGATATAACAAACTACCAATCATACATCGATACTTACGTATGTCTGTTGGTTTAATGCTATTATCAAGGTCAAGCTTAGTGGATATTTTCATTGGAGTTTCGATAGTCTTTGCATACACCATGTTGAACTTTTTGAACAAATCCTTCGTGTACTTAGCCTGATGGATAAAAGTTTCTTGTGAATCTTGTTTGATTTGCAATCCTAGGAAGAAAGCCACTTCTCCCATCATGCTCATCTCCAATTCACTCTGCATACACTTAGCAAACTCGTTACATAGCATCTCATTAGTAGATACAAATATGATATCATCAACATATATTTGCACTAATAACAAAGAATCAGCTGGAGATTTTATAAAAAGGGTAGTATCAATTTTTTCTTTTGAAAAATCGTTTCCAAGTAGAAAGAAGCTAAGACGTTCATACCAAGCACGAGGGGCTTGTTTGAGTCCGTATAGAGCCTTTCGTAAGTTGAATACGTGGTCAGGGTGTTTAAAATCTTTAAAACCCGGGGTTGTTTAACAAAAATATCTTCTTTGATAACTCCATTTAGAAAAGAACTTTTAACATCAATTTGAAAAAGTTTGAAGTTATGAAAACTAGCAGAAGCGCAAATCATTCGGATAGATTCTAGTCTAGCAACAGGAGCACAAGTCTTATCGTAGTTAATACCTTCCTTTTGGTTGTATCCTTGAGCTACGAGACGTGCTTTGTTACGTGTAACTGAACCATCCTATTTAATTTATTTCGGAAAGCCCATTTAGTACCAATGATCGGATAATCATTAGGTTTAGGAACAAGTTCCCAGACTTGATTGCGTTCAAATTGGTTGAGTTCCTCTTGCATAGCAGAAATCCAAAATTCATCAGCAAAAGCTTCATCGATATTTTTTAGGTTCTATTTGAGAAATAAAAAAAATATTTGCAATGATATCTCTATTTGAGGAACGTATACTTACACCTTTCGATACATCACCTATTACTAAGCCCTCAGGATGATCTGTGGAGAACTTTAGTCTCCTTGGCAGACTTTTCGGATGACTTGTACTGTTTGTATCTTTTGATGTCTTGTTGGTTGCGGGTTAACTACCTTCATCGTCGCTATCATTTAGTGCTTGAGTGTTGTGTTCATCAAATATAACATTGATTGATTCTTCAATAGTCAATGAGGCCTTGTTGAATACCCTGAATCCTTTACTTTTGGCGGCATAACCTAGAAAAATACCTTCATCGGCCTTGGACTCAAATTTTTCTATATTATCTTTGGTATTAAGAATAAAATATTTGCAGCCAAAAACTTTAAAGTAACTAATTGTGGGGATTCTACCAAACCAAAGTTCATTGGGATTTTTCTTCGATATAGGTCGAATAAGTACCCTATTCAAAACATGGCATGAAGTACTTACAGCTTCAGTCCAAAAGTATTTCGGAAGGTTATACTGATTTAACATGACTCTAGCCATATCGCCAAGAGTTCTATTCTTCCGCTCTACAACACCATTTTTTTATGGAGTTCTAGGACAAAAAAATTCATGAGAAAAATTATTTTTATTGCAAAATATTTTGAAATCACTATTTTTGAATTCGCCTCCATGATCACTTCAGATACGAGTAATCATGAAACCTTTTTCGTTTTGAACCTTTTTGTAAAAAGTGACAAATTCAGAAAATATTTTATTTTTATTTTCAAGAAAATAAACCCATGTGTATCTAGAAAAATCATTAACAATGACATAAGCATAAAGCTTACCGCCAAGACTGACAACTCTACTGGGTCCAAATAAGTCCATATGCAAGAGTTGTAGAGGTCTAGAGGTACTTACAGAGTTGATTGATTTAAAAGAAGATTTAGTAGCTTTATTATTTTCACAGTCAGCACATACCATATCTTTCTTGAAAGTAATATCTGGTAAGCCTCTTACGAGTTTCTTTGTTAGAGTGTCCATGTTTGCGTGTCATAGACGTATATGGCATAGCCAACTGTCATCTTTGTTGTCTTATAGACATTTGTCTGCATTGTCAGTGTCTTTTGCAAGATAGAAAAAATATATATATTGTCTTCCCTGACCCCTTCAAAGATAACCTTACCAGTAGATCTTTTATAAATAGAACATTTGTTTTTAACGAAGTTAATACTGTAACCATGGTCAGCTAGATGACTGATGCTGAGTAGGTTATGTTTTAATTCTGTTACTAGACAAATGTCTTTTATGACAGGATAGGGAGGAACACCTATATTACCATTACCAATAATGTATCCTCTGAGGTTATTACCGAATGAGACATAACATTCTTTCTTCATCGATAGCGTTGCAAATATGTTAGCATTACCAGTCATATGTCATGAGCAACCACTATCGAGAATCCACTTGCTTCTAGCATGAGAAGGTTGGTCCACCTACAAAACGAGTTGTAGATGTAACCCTTGGTACCCATTTCTTTGAGGGTCATGCTGTGTTAGTTTTTGGTACCCATGCATAAACATTCATATCCACTAACTTTCTTGTTCTACAGAATCTAGATATATGTCTTTTTTTCCCACAGTAGTGACATATAGCTGTGTGATTGGTGCTTGGTGCAGCATGATAAATATGATTGTATGAAGCAGTTCTTTGTGGTCTATGTGGATAGAATGCATGATTGTGTTTGATATTTTTTTGTGGTCTTCGTGGATATCTATAATAGAATGTATGATTATGTTTGGTTCTATGTGCATGATATGTTCTAAACATATGATTGCAAGAACTGTTATGCAAGTAGGTAGGATCATAGCTGTGAGTGTTATTTTGTCTTGCTACGTGTCTCGTGTTAGGTTGGGTGGTGGTTTGTTCTGTAGTGCCCTGCTCCGCGTAGGCACTATGTACAAGTGATATCGGTTTGTTTGCTCGAGCGGAAGCCTTCTCGGAGAGTTTCCGATCGAACCACAAGACGATTAATCTAGGTGAGTGGGCAGAACGGCATTCTCTGATTCTTGCACGCCTTAATAATGAATCTGAGTTTTCTACTGCTTGTTCTAAGAAGATAGTTTTATAAGAATAATGATAGAACCTGACTCTGCATGCTTAATAAGAGAACTCATATAGCTTATCATTGAAACGAATTTGCTTGCCTAACTAGAGAACTTGAATGCTTGTCTAAAGAGATGGAACCATTTCCATGCTAAGAAAAGAAATTAAAATATTGCATACTTAGTTACACGGACACCGCTATCGAATGAACCGATGTCGTGCTAATAAGAAAAAGTAAAAGATTGATTGCACTTATCCTTGTATTGTATGCTAAACTAGAAGATTTGCTTGTCTAAAAGAGATAGAATTGCATGCTAGATTTATAGAACTGTTCTTGCTTGTTACTTATTAAAAGAGCTAGATTGCTTGAACATGTTTCATTGATCGCTTGTAAAGAGATAGAACTGCATGAATAACTTGAACTTGTGCATCTAGACTAATAGTCCGCCCTGAGGCTTGAAGTCCTTACTTATGGGAGGGTGTGGCTATTAGGCAAGAGTATTGAGAGCTCCGGCTCTATAGCTTGATAGATATGCTTGCTTGCTTGTTCTGGATCATGTGCATCATATGGTATTTATCTGATAGAAGTACATTTATGCATCGGTCTGACAACTTGTGCACAAGGTTTATCTCTCGAGCGGTTCCTGGGGCACTAGGGATCGTTCGGCCTGGGAGAGATCTGGAATATCCTGAGGCTAAAAGTCCTTATTTACGGGAGGGTGTGGCTTTTAGTGTAGTGCTGAACCATGTGTCCCGACTGCTATTTTGAGCGTATTTTAGTGTATAAAAACCATGCGTTTCAGCAGCTATTAGCTGATCTGTCATTAGTGAGATGGGTTTGTACGTCCCACTTGCTAATCCTGTGAAGGGGACCATCATGTAGTTAGGGTGCATGCTAGGCTAGCCTTCTTGCATACCTAACTGTTTGATGCAGAGATGGACATAAAAATAGAACCTTATTATATATATGCAATTGTTGCTAACTTGTATGTCTGCTGTAGGGATAATCGTTCGGCCATGGGTAAGGATCACTGAATAAGTGATCACTTGTCTTTCCTTATGTCCATTATCATTTATGCTAAATGTGATACATTTGTTTTACATTGAATATGCTGTTGCCCCTATTGCATCGAATTGTATAGTCCACTTAAACTTGTCTTGATTTGAGATGAACAGTCTACTAGAGATCGAATATGGTTCACGATATATGCTGCGCACTGCACGATAGAACACTGTCTCTATATCTTGCTTGTATGTATTGAATATGCAACTAGTTTCAAAGCTATATTTTCGAAAAGATGTAAACTGACTATAATCCTGAGCTGCATGAAATGAACATAGGTAAAAGTAGCAAGATCACTAGTAATGTAATGTTTGGCCACATGCTTACTTAGTGGGTTTGAGGGAGTGTTGATTCTGTTCGTTGATTTTATACTCACCAGTACTTTCTCCAAAGTGCTGACCCACTGACAGTTTGCTTGTTCTTAGGTGCTGGATCGTCCGAGGAAGCGATAGCCGTGCCTCATCCCAAGGAACCAGAAATCTGGAGTCGATGCCTTGAGCCATATCAAGATTGCTTTGAGGTGCTTTTGTATAGAGGGACATAATGTATGGAACAATGTCATTGTAATCGAGAGAACGATTGCTTGAGCGATTTGTAACCTCGGCCAATAATGCTTGAGCGATTTGTAACCTCGGCCAAGCGCCGCTTGTAATACTTTTGATTATCAATAACGATCTTGTTTTCATATGCCATTGTGTTCTTTACTTTTCTGCAATATATGTGCCGCTGCTTCTGTCTTGAATAGTTTACTTGTCCTTGTTCAAAGCTTTGGCCTTGTGCAAGCGCACTTTAGGCTTGCACGCTATCACGCCCGTGCGAGGACGATCAGTTTCGTAGGGACCAAGCAAAGACGAACGGTCCTGCGGGATCGGGGCATGACATGTTCGACCTGTTTACCCAATCAAATCTCTAACTTTTTAGAGGTAGCATATACTTCATCATATTTAGCAGTGAGAGCATCTATTCTACGTGCAGCAATGGAATACTTCTTCTTTTCAGATTCAAGTTCTTCCTTCAGTTTAGCATTCTCCCGAGAGCTCTTGTCAAGACTGGCAAGTGCCTCGTGGAGGTTAAGCTTAAGTCGAGAATTTTCGTCTGAATCGTTTGAGGTATCCTTTACTTCACTTAGTAGAGATGTTAGTCTCTCTATTTCAGTTTGACATTCTTGAACATCTTTCTTAGTATGCTTGTACTTATTTCTAAGTTTCCTAAAATTATCAAGTAGATCACTAAAAGCATTATCAAGTTCATCAAAAGTAAAATCATCATAAGAGTTTTTATCTGTTACCTGATCAGCTAACGCTATGAAGCATAGGTTCGCTGCTTCTCGAGGATTCTCCTCTTCGGATTCACTAGCTTCACTTTCGTGCCAAATACTAGTGTTTGCATATTTCCGTGATGATGTTCTTCTGGATGAGTAATTGTGGCGATTTCCTTTTCTTAGGGTTGGACAATCTTTCTTTATATGCCCTGTCTTCTTACAATTGTAGCATATAGGCTCTTCATCACTATTGTCATTTGGCTCATTCTTCTTTGATTTCTCAAGCTTTAGAAATTTCCTGAAGTTTTTGGTGGTCAGGGCAATTTTCTCATCTTGAGACTCATTATCGTCAGAGTTATAGTTGGTGACATTTTTGTGATATGCCTTAAGAGAAATCGTCTTCTCCTTGGGAGTAGGTTCTTCAAATTTTTTGAGATCCAGCTCATGAGTCATCATCTTTCCCATGAGCATCTCGAGGGTCATCGTGGTAAGATCATTCCCTTCTATGATTGCAGTGGCCTTGGGATTCCAATTCTTGGTGGGTCCCCTGAGTACCTTGTAAATCTTCTCGTGATTGTTGTACTCCTTGTCAAGTGATAATAGAGGGTTGACGATGTCGAGGAATCTCTTGAATATTTGAGTGATCGTCTCATTTTGCTTCATCTTGAATGCTTTATACTCTTGTGTTAGACGACTTATTTTTGATTCCTTCACTTGGGAGGTTCCTTCATGAGTGACCTCAAGAAGTTTTAATACTTCGTGCGAAGTTTGGCAAGTGGAGAGCCTGTTAAATTCAATTCTGTCAACAACATAAAATAGAGCGTTAATAGTTTAGTATCAAGACTAGCTTATTTTTTTCGGTGTCTGTATACTTATCATGCGGCTTCTCTACAAGGTTACCATCTATGACTATTCTAGGTGGCTTCTTGTATCCTTCTACTACTACAGCCCAAAGGTCAAAATTAAGTGACTTTAGGTAGAAGCTCATACGTGTCTTCCAATACGTGTAGTTAGTACTGTCAAATAGGGGTGGCCTATTTGTGGACTGGCCTTCACTATTGTTGGTATGGATAGATCTAATAGTTGTCATAAGTCTCTTAGGATTTTAAGCTAAATATCAAGAGAACTAGCTCTGATACCAATTGAAGGACCGTGAGACAACTCTAGATGGGGGCGAATAGAGTACAGCGGAATAATCTACCCAATTTAAGGTTATCAGAATGAAGGCAGTTGCTAACTAATAGTGTATATAGAGACAGTAAAGTAAAGCAGTAAAGTAGAGAGAGAAAGCAAACACAAACACCAAGATGTATACTGGTTTCCTTTGAGAGGACTAGTCCAATCCCGAGAACTCATGCTCGAAGTTTTATCCACTATAATCCCCAATAGTGAATCACAAGCTTTGATCCGAAGGCTTGCCACTTCTTTACACCAAGAGGTTTGATCCGAAGTCTCGCAACTTCACAGCTTAGAGAGAGAGAGAGAGAGAGAGAGAGTAACTGATGGAACAAAGCTCTTTACAACTCTGAAGACTTCTAGACCGAGATCGCACTTGGCACTAGGAAGACTAGGGAGTTGCTCTTTGAGATGAGAAAATTGAGGCTTTAGAGGTTTGCTCATAATAGGATAGAAGACTAAAGAATGGTTGAGTGAGTAAGAATGAAGAATTCCAATCCTATTTATAGGGTGTCGGCAAACATAATTTGGCCAAAATTCGGATGGGGTTTAATTCAAATTTTTAACTGTTGCGCCAAGAAATCAAGAGCTTATTGAACTGGTTGATTTAATACCAAAAGGGTAACCGAGTTCAGTCTCTTAGTATAGTAGACTTTGTAAATGAATGTGGCCTGATTTGGTAGATAGGTTCTTTGATTTATTTGAGTGGACTAGGTATCTGTATATAGGTACTTGAATTTGCCAGTGCGACTCATCTTACATCAGTCATAGACTTAAATAAATAAAAGATTACATTTGAATAGACGCAATACAAACGATATGAGATAGCAGTGATGGGACTTCAGATCGCGACATATCAATGCATGGTTTAGTTAACTATCAAAATCAAGTTGACTGAGACCGGATGGGCCAACAGAAGTCTGGTACCTAATGATTGAAGAATTGAGAACCAAGGAATTCATTCGTGCTAGTGGATCGCCTTGGGAAGCTCCGATGCTACTAGTGAAGAAGAATGATCAAGTATTCCTTACCAAGGATCGATGAATTATTCGATCAGCTTAGTAGAGTAACAGTATTTTCTAAGATTGATTTGCGGTCGAAATATCATCAGATCAAAGTTAGAGAGCCGCATATACCCAAGACGGCGTTCATATCAAGATTTGGACATTAGGAGTTTCTAGTGATGCCCTTTGGAGCAACTAATATGCCAACAGTGTTTTTGGATCTCATGAATCGTATTTTTATGCCATACTTGGACAAGTTCGTGATTGTGTTCATTGACGACATCTTGGTTTACAGTCGAAGTGAAGTAGAGCACGAGCAACATCTTCGCGTTGTTCTTCAAATCCTTAGAGAACATAAGTTATATGCCAAATTTAGCAAGCGTGAGTTCTGGCTTGATCGTATTTCATACTTATGGTATATTATTGCTAAAGGAGGAGTTGAAGTTGATCCCCAGAAGATACAAGCTATTGAGACGTGGCCGATTTCCCGAACAGTTGTAGAAGTTCGTAGTTTCATGGGAATAACAGGATATTATCGAATATTTGTGTCAGACTTTGCTCGAATTTCTGTACCCTGGATAAAGTTGACAAAAAAATGTGCGCTTTGACTGGACAGATGAATGTCAAACCTCTTTCAAGAAGCTCAAGCAGAAGTTGATCATGATACCTATTTTGACTCTCCCAGATGGGACAGGTGGTTTCACCATATATTGTGATACATCAGGAAAATGACTAGGATGTGTTCTTATGCAGCCTGGCAAGTTTATAGCTTATGCATCTCGGCAGCTTCGAGACCATGAGAAGAATTATCCGACGCACGACTTGGAGTTAGCAGCAGTGGTCTTCGCACTCAAACTTTAGAGACATTATCTATATGGGGATCGAGTAGAGATTTTTACTGATCATAAGAGTTTGAAGTATGTCTTTACCTAGAAGGATCTCAACATGAGGCAGAGGAGATGACTAGAGCTGATGACAAACTATGATCTTGACCTTCAGTATCATCCTGGGAAGGACAATATCGTAGTCGATGCTTTGAGCCGGAGGGCAAGAGTTTATTTTCTTACGGCTCAGTAAGAGATTTTAGAAGACCTTCAGGAGATAGGCATAAAAGTATTACTACAAGGCGACACAACATTACTGGCTGGTCTGCAAGTTCAATCCAGTATAGTGGAAAGGATCAGAGCAGCACAGTCTATGGATGTCAAGCTTCAGAGATTTAGAGCTGGATGCGAGGCCGGGCGTAGAATAAAACTAAGCATTCACAGTGACGAAATACTTTATTTTGGGAATCGTCTTTGTGTACCTAATGGAGACCTTCGTCAAGAGATCATGTCAGAAGCCCACATTTCTCAGTATTTTGTTCATCCAAGAGGAACAAAGATGTACAGAGATATTCGTCAATATTTCTGGTGGAATATTATAAAGAGGGAGATATCTCGGTTTGTCTCTCATGGTTGGTCTGTCAACAAGTTAAAGCTGAATATCAGAGACCAGCAGGACTTCTTCAACCTTTACCAATTCCAGAATGGAAGTAGGACCATATCACTATGGATTTTGTGACCGGTCTTCCTAGATCCCCAACTGGAAGAGATATAATTTGGGTAATAGTGGATCGACTCACTAAGGTTGATAACTTTCTTTCCTTCATAGTGGGACAGTCTACAGAACAGTTAGCTCGGATGTACATGAATCAGATTGTCAAACTTCATGGAGTGCCAGTCAGTATCGTATCAGATAGAGATTCCAGATTGACATCTCACTTTTGCCAGAGTCTACAGCAGAGTCTGGGTACCCTTCTGAAATTTAGTACAACTTATCATCCCGGACAGATGGTCAGTCGGAACGTGCCATCCAGACTCTAGAAGATATGCTTCGTTCATGTACCCTTGACTTTGGTGGTTCGTAGGAGGATCATTTGTACTTGGTCGAATTCTCCTACAATAATAGTTTCCAAGCAAGTATCCAGATGGCACCCTTCGAGGTATCGTATGGCAGGAAGTGCAGATTCCCTGTAGCTTGGGATAATATTGGCGAGAGATAATTGCTTGGTCCCGACATGATAGCTCAGACAGTTGAAGTAGTCAAACAAGTCCGAAAACATCTTAGGGTGGCTCAAGATCGTCAGCGTCTTTGGGTCGATTCGCATCAGCGACCTCTTGAGTTTTCTGTCGACGACCATGTATTCTTTCTGATTTTGACTACCCGAGGACTTATCAGATTTGGTGTACGAGGAAAGCTTAGTCCACGGTATATTAGCCCGTTCAATATCCTCGAGCGAGTGGAAGATATTTTTTTATCGCCTTGCTCTTCCATCGTCGCTTCGCGAGATACATAACATTTTTCATGTATCTCAGTTACGACGGTATATACCAGATAGAAGCCATATCCTGGATTATTCGAAATTGGTCATTGGTACCGACCTTTCGTATGAGGAGAGACATGTATCCATTTTGGACCGGAGGAAGAAGATTCTTAAGAACCGGACTATTCGGTTAGTCCGAGTTTCTTGGGGACATCACTCACTTGGCGAGTCAACTTGGGAGCGAGAGGATGATATCCATACTCGATACCCATATTTGTTTGACTCGTGAGATATACTTGTTCGTATATCTCATATCTTGATCTTGTCTTGTGCATGCTTGTCTTATTCTAGGATTGTGCTTGAATCCCGTATGCCCTTGTTTACCTTGATTAAATGTCCCTAGAGTTCTTGCTAGACCCTGTGCCTTAATGAAATTTCGAGGACAAAATTTTCTAAGGAGGGGAGAGTTATGAGACTCGTCTCACTGTTCTAGTATACATACCCGACATTTGTGTATTATACATGTATAGCTTGCTTATTGTTTAATTGCTTACATCTTGCTTTATGCATTCATGTATTGATTATGTTTTTTTGTAAATTTTCCTTATTTACATGCTTTGGATCGTTGGTCCCTTGGTTTTCTTGGAGGGTGGCTGTGATGAACCCGGATAAGAGGCATAGATTATGATCCAATGGTCTACAATCAATCCCTTGGCTATATAAGCAATCCCATTCTCTTTCATTCACTTTTCTTTTTATTTTCTTTCATTTCTCTTTCCTTCTTCGTTTCTTCCCCAACAGAGAGCAGCAACCAAGTTTGGCCTTGGCCATGGGTAACCTTGTTAGTATTTGGCTAGAACTTGACCGTAGGCAATTACATCTTCCCAACCGAAGAAACAACCATGTATCTTATTTTTATTCTTAGTATAACTTGTTTAATTACTTGATAGGTTTTATTTGCTTAATACTTAGAACCTGTTCTCATGATGATTTTGATTTTCCTTGTATTGTTGCTCATGGAGCCTGAGAACAACAAGTCAGAGAATGCAAAGTTGGCCTGAGAATATTTATAAAAAGTACGCAGGGAGCCCTTGTCGCATAAGCGAAGTTCCAGTGAGCGCACTTGTGTGTGTTTCACAAATTTCTTAGAAAATGCGCCAAGGTATGTTAAGTACTCTGGGCGCACTTCTCTACTCATACGTATATTTTGCACTAAGGATATTCTTTCAAAAGTATATCAATCCCACTTGGCGCACTTGTGAATGTATCTGCAAGTCATCAAGAATATGTGCCACTGCTTAAAAGCCAAGTTGGCGCACTTTGCAGATATTGCAGAGTTGGCGCACTTTGGTGAACTTGCTTACCAGCGCACTTTGTCGCTTCTGGAAAATGATGCACTTTGCTATATGGCGTACTTTATGGCATTCTCCAGAGATGGCGGACTTTGCAGCCTTTCGTATCACTTAATGACTAAGCAAAGACTTCTGACCATTCTCGACATTTGTGTTCTCGATTGTATAGTCATCTCGACTGCTGTGCTATATCTTGAAACTTGTTTTTTGTCTTTTAGTAGACCTTTCTGTGTTTGTTTGTGCGCCAAACCTTAAGCTTGACATACTTGATGAAAGTGCGCCAAAGTCGTAGCTTTGGTAATTTTATTTGTGCGCCAAGATCCTACAAGTGCGCTTTAGTATGTTTGTGTGTCATCTTTTGCTCGGAGTACTTTTGTATCAAAGTGCGCCAGGACTGCCCGAATTAGTAATTTGTGCGCCAAATCTGTTTTTGGCCATTTGTGCGCCAATACCCGTTTGTGCGCCAAATCTATTTTTGGCCATTTGTGCTCCAATACCCATTTGTGCGCAAATGGTAATTTTTGACCTATTGTGCGCAGATGTTATATTCTTGCCTGATTTTATGTGCCAACCCAGAATTTTTAATTTATGCGCCTGTATGCCACTAATCTCTTTAACATATTTAACTCTTGATAATTCTCTAGTTCTCTTTAATCCCATTATTTTAGTTAATCCTGGTTATTTTCTGAGCATGACATTCTTGATATTGATTCTGATTTTCTGACATGATCTAGTAATTGTACATTATAAATAAATTCATGAATCCTGATCTTGTACTAATAATCTTGACACTGTACTGGTAATCATGATACTCCTGATCTTGATAATCTTGATAGTGGCTCGACGTAGCGCACTCCTGACTTAAGAATTCCTGTAACTGTCATGATCAAGGCTATTAATAGCATCTTGTTTGCCATTTTATATCAAAACAAGAACTGGATTTGATTTAATAAACTAAGAAAGTACAAATAAGAGTCCTAGGAGATAATCTAAGTACCAATTTATTTTCTGGGGGTGACGATGAATGGTTAGGAGTGTAGCAATTCTCTTTACTCTGTGGACGATCTGGTACGAAAGATCTTCTCTCTCCCTTGAGTGCTGATTCCCCGATAGCCAGCCAGCCTTATAGTCATTTAGTGGCCACATAGATTTTGGGCCGCATGGATGTTGGGGGTTGCCACGTGTCTTCTCCTAACATAAATGAGTTACAATTGTGCACGACAGCGGTTCAGCTGTCACGAGGATATTTATTAAGATTTTTGTTGTTTGTTGAGTATCTGGGCGGTTCTCAACTGTGTAGGCGCGACTTGGTCTAATGGACACGTGGCCGCTATTTGGTTGGAGAGGACCACTCATTTGTAACAACAAGACTTGGTCGTCGTAAAATCTGGGACACATGTGGCCAAAGACGCATGGGACGCACGGAGTCTGGAACGCATGGGGCCAGAGACGCATGGACCGTATGGAGTCTGGAACGCATGGGCAAGAGTCGCATGGGATGCATGGTCCAGAGACGCATGGACTGCATGAAGTCTGGGACGCATGGGCCAGAGCCGCATGAGATCTTTTTTTCGTGTTGTCCACGTGGCTCTGCACCATCCTTGGGACTTCTGCCTCTTAGTGTGTTCTCGTCCTTCAATGCGATCAAAAAAATCTTCTTTGTCAGTATTCTGTGTCAGGCGTCATCTTTGTTGTCAGGATGTCATGTCAGGTCGACCTGCGGCCAGTTGTCAGGATGCTTGATTGGACCGCATGGGTGTCCCTTTTCTGGGCCGCATGGTGTCCATGCGGTCCATCATCTGTTGAGTTTTATTTGGGGGCGCATGGACGTCGGTCGCATGGCTGCACATTTTTATGCTTCTACAAGACCCCATTTAAAGTTTTTAAACTGATAAGTTTGAAATACTTTGAATAAGAAGCATGTATGGGGTATGTTCGGGCCGCATGGTCATTGAGCCGCATGGAAGATTTTGGTGGACCTAGTACCCTTTTGCGCACTTTGGGGTGCGAGTAGTAGATTCGAAATAAACCCTATCAAAGGTAATATGGACATGATAGATTTTGTGGACCCACTACTTTTTGCGCACGTTAATACAAGTAATTATTTTGAGACAAGCCCTGCCAGAGGCAATGTGGATGTGGCAGTTTTTGTGGATTGTAAGGATATCCCGCTGGGGAATTTTGGTGGACCTATTATCCTTTTGCGCACTTTGGGGTTCGAGTAATAGATTCGAAACAAACTCTATCAGAGGTAATATTGACGTGATAGATTTTGTTGACCCATTATTTTTTGTGCATGTTAGTGCAAGTAATAGGTTTGAGACCAGCCCTGCCAGAGGTAATATGGACGTGGCAGTTTTTGTGAACTTAACACCATGAACATACTCCGGATTGGGTATGGGTGATAAGCTGGAAGATAATCGATATCAGAGGTAATATGGACGTGATGATCGATAGTCAAGGCCAAAAAGTTTGCTCAGAGGTAATATGGACATGGCAGACTCCGCCGGGATAGTGTAATAGAGCGACAGTCCAGAGGTCGTGTAGACATGAACCAGCGTCCAGGAAGATACGATGTAGTTTGCCAATAGAGATCTACTAGCCTAATTTAGATGTAGTACTTTTTGAGGAACTTGCCGTTGATAGGCATCAGGAGTAAGTTGCCGTTGGATTTTACTAGCCGGTATGTGCCATTGAAAAATACGGTTTCCACAACGAACAGACCCTCCCATCTAGGTTAGAATTTTGTCGACCGTCTTGTGGGTCATAACCATTGGTCTTCTTACTGTTATAACGAGGTCACCCACTTGAAATATTCTCTGTTTTACCCGTTTATTGAAGGCTCTAGAGAGACGCGCTTGATACAGCTCTATGCGTTGTTGGGATAAGAGCCATTTCTCGTCGAGTGCTTCTAACTCCTGTAACCGTCAGCGGTAGTTGTCGTCCGTGGTTAGTTGGTTGGAGAGAGCTACCCGTAGTGAAGGGATTTGGATCTCAAGCGGGGGCACCACCTCACTTTCGTACACCAAAGAGAATGGCGTATTCCTAGTAGCTGTCCGGACTGTTGTTCGATAGGCCCAGAGACATTCACCCAGCTTCTCGTTCCAGTCGCGTTTGTTGGAAGATGCGAATTTCTTGAGGATCTTGATGATGGTTTTGTTGAATGCTTCTGCCAGACCATTTACGGCGAGATTGTATGCCGTAGAGGCTATATTTTGGATTTGGTTCTTGTCACAAAACCGATAGAAGGCGTGACTTGCGAACTGTGGACCATTGTCGTGTACGATCCTACGCGGTAAGCCGAAGCGATATATGACGTGGTACTTGACGATGTTAGTCATGTTGGCTGTCTTGACTTCAACGAGAGGAATAGATTCCGCCCATTTGGAGAAGTAGTCGGTGATTGCCAGGATAAACTGATGTCCCTTTAATGAAGGCAGACTGATTGTGTCACGACCCGATCTCCCGCCGGAATCGGCCGTCCCCGCTAGGCACGAATCACCGCGCCAGCGCTCCCGCGGGTCGAACGTTTCCATCGGGTCGCGATGCCGCGCGAGCCTGGGGTTGCGCCCGCGCAAGGCAAATACCGATACGGCCGTTGATAGCTAGTTCACAGAGTCGTCATAGCGGAAATATAAAATGAACACAAGTATTGAATCCAAATCAAGCTATTTATTGATATGAAGTGAAGATTACAAGCGGCGCTAGGCCGAGATTACAATTCGCTCATGCTCTCTCTCTCTCTCTTACACTGAATATGCCCTTAGGCTTAGAACCAACACAATTGATCTGGATGATGATGATGTTCCCATACATTATGTCCCGTATATGCGAGCTCCAGGTCCGTGCGCCACGCTCCAAGACGCCAAGTGCGTTTCGGCGCCCCATTGCGTTAAGCGATCTCCGAATCCGTACAAGTTCCCCCTGCACCCTGCATGCAGACTGGTTGGGTATCAGTACATTGAATGCACTGGTGGGGAGGCCTCTCGCCCACGCCACAAAACAAGCACGTTCATTAGTTATGTGCACCGACTAGTTCCGTTGTCTTTCTATTCTTTTGCCTTAGGATCAGTTACATGGCAATATAAAGAAGGTAATTTCCGTGTCGGCTCAAGAGTGTCATATGCATGAACAATTGAGTTCACCTTACCATTTCTTACCATTCGGCCTTCCCTGTCATATGCAGCAATATAAACGATTATTTACGAAATAACAAGAAGCAACTATAAAACCCAAGTGTTATGCCGTGCCTCTGCCTCATAAGACCCATTTTACTAGAACTTATGTGTGATACCATGCATCCATTCTAATTATGCATAATGTCGTGCAAACACACTCCTCCCCGTTTCTCCTTTTTCTCAGTGCGGATAGCCGCTATGCAAACATGACTTATCTATATGAAGGTCACTGGCTCTGTTAGCCATATTGGACAATATCTGCGATGGACGACTGCCTCCCCAGCTCGGTTGCTAGCCTTGCTGGGCCTCCAAGCCGTCTAACGAGTCGACGCCCATCCAGGTCGGTAGCAAGCCTTGCTGGATGCCTCGCTCTCGCCCGCTAGTCATCAGCTAGCGTATCGCCAGGACTACACTGGCACTCCGTCCTCCCGGGCCGACACGATTCGGATGCCTCAGCAATCGTGTCGAGGACTCTCTCTACCTGGTGCGCAACCAGTTGTCCGTGACCATGCAACTACTCCTCCAACTTCCAATCCTAGCCGAGGACTACACTCGGATCAATCCTTGTCGAGGACTACACTCGGATCTTTTCTTCTTTACGCAGCTCTCTGATTAGAGACTGCCTCGGCGATCTGCATATCCCGAGTAGATTCATTTCCTTCCATCTCCTGACTCAGAACGACTACTTGATAGCCTTCCTCGTCTATGCATGCAACATGATTTTACTCTGTCCCGTGTCATGTTCCGTGCGGTGCAACGCCTCAGTATGAACTCACACTACTTTACAGCATACATGAAGAAATTACTACATTCCAACCCAGCAATCTCGACTATGCAAATAGCAAGTAAAATCTCCATGTTCTATACGATGATAAGGCGGGGTTATCCCCTTAGCTATGTGCGTTCATCTCTTTTATTAGCATGCAAAGGTTATCGCCTGTAAACTAGCATGTAACATCCAATTTCTTAGTGTGCAGCTAAGTAGAGACAGGTTCACCGGGGCCACCCACCTTAGCGATGTATCGCATCGGTCGAGCGAGACTCCGGACGCGCCTCAGATAGCCTAAGTCTGACTCCATTGAAGATCCCAGCATGAAAGCCTTTGCATCGAACGAGCCATCTCGCTGAGCAAGGCGGGTTGAATAGCTACACTTGTGCCATTTGAATCGGCCCTCCGGGTTGAGCGGAGCGGGTCGTTACATCATACACCACTCAGAACAAGTCTCGTCCTCGAGACTTCCTGAGCGCAACTCGTACTATCGCACATCTTCTAAACCCAACTTTATACACCTTGCCTAACTTCCAAGGACTGTCTTAATACCACAATCATTTACTTTCTCACCATGCGTTACGCCAACGTTAGCCAATTCTCATCGAACGACTCTATCGTTCAATGCTATCGAGTTATACTCAACTCACTCGTTGCACTCCCGACTCAAAATCTACTGCACCTGGCGCAGGGTTATAATACCCAAGCACATGGTATTCTATAACTCAACGAGCACTTACGACTCATAATTGGGTGGACTTGTCCAACTTGTTACATTACCTCTCATAGGAACCAAATGCATTTGAGCCTATTGCTTGACGTTGCCTATCGAAACCCATTGTTACGCCTAAACCAAAGGTTTGAATTTAGGCTAATTTTCCAATCTCGTTTGCATCACTCTCTTTGAGTCACCGTCCAATCTCGCTAAGTAAATCGCACCCAATCGCCTACGTTTTCTGACTCAATCTATATTGCGCCTTAGCGCAGAGCTAAATTGCCCACCAGGGGTACGCTCAAGTCCTTCGCACCTTTGGCTCAATCGAACTTAACTTTCTATTCGTTTTTACTCGTTCCGTTCGCCCGAGTGCTTAATCATTTTATCCGAATGATCCCTTCGTACAACTTATTGCATTCCCAAACTCAGTTTCTTGCTGCGCCTTAGCGCAGAACTATCTCGGTAGCACGGGGAACGATACAATCTTTCCTCTATGATAATTTAGGTTGAGGCTAAATCCTTTCAGTTGCCACACTCATCCATGCGAATTCGAACATTTTCCTTTGCAGCTACATCCGAGTTATGCATATCGCTAAGTCTGGATCGTACCCATATTCAAGGCGTCCCCCAAATATGTGTATTTCAACCAAGCTCAGTGACAGCTAAGTCTGACAAGCTACTCGTGAAAATCTTTCGAGACGCGGATCGTTCTGCTATATGAATGACCGAACTCTTGTTCGATCCAGCTATCGTCTTATCCTTTACCGTCGCGTAACCTATCCAACCAAATCAATTATCACCCGAGTCCTATCTTGCATTACGTTTGTTTCAACGCGAACGTTGCTAGCGTATATTCCCAATTCCGAATTCTAACTCTAAGTCTCGTTGCCCAGTTTTATCGTTCTTCCCGAACGATACCCTGAAGTCAGCCACTCCAGTTTAACTCAAGGCACAAGGTCGTCTGCCTAGCCACTAGGTCAGCTCACACAGTCATAGGTACAACTCAAATTTGCGACTCATCGCGCAACCGCGTTGCACAACGCTCGCCCCAAACACCCTAAGGTCAAACCATTGTTCCTTTAAACGGGTATTCTACCCAAGCTCGTTTCACTCAGATTTCTAAACATCGAGCACAGTTCATCCTATCACACCAACACGCTCGTCCAACCGAACCCATTATACGCCCAGGTTTCAGGGCTAACCCATCGATTCGCACACACTATCTCTTCCATCACGTTGATAGAATTCACCAATCCATCCTTTTATACACCTGTATCACTAAGCCACAATTCCATTATAAATCATCGATGTATATCATGAACTCTAAGTCGTCCAGCACAATCTACGTATCCGTTCATGAAAACATCCAACATCTCTTACTTCACGTTTCTAGACTAACTCCTCAAGAAAATCCTTAGACTCATTTTATCCTGAAACTTGTCTTATCGTATTAAACCACAAGTCAGAATGATCCCTCGATTGTCACATTCCGGTCTCCCGCTAGTTCAATCATCCCCGTCAGACGTGATATCACCACGCCAACGCTCCCGCGGAATGATCGTCCTAATCCGGACGTGACGCATGTGCGAATAAGAAGTTATACCCGCACAAGACAAGAAGGTCAATCGTTATGGTTATCCTCGAACGAACAGACACTTCATCATCAATTTTTCGTTTTATCCCAAGTTGTACATTGATCCCTCAAGTCATGTTCTTCCAACAACCGTTCTTACTGCCATCAAAATTCGTTAAGCCAAAATATCCAACTTTGAACATTTTTTTGTTTACTCTTAGCATTCCTCAAACAACTAAGTTCAAATCCCAAACTCAAAGTCTATCCCATTTGACACGTATCCATTCATCGTGTTCGTTTGGAATAATCACCGAAGCTATTCCCCCGAGTTCGATTATCCCCGCCGTACGTGAAATCACCACGCCGGCGCTCCCGCAAGATAATCGTTCTCTTTGGGACATATTTCGAATGTTATCTTCCCGAACTTGATTTCAAGATTGTTCTTCCAAACTCCAAGCCAAATCCATTACCGCTTAACTCGATGCATCATACTCACCATTATACTGACTAGCATCAATCCATACTTATCTTCCAACCATTGCTATGGTCTAAATCTCCCAAAGTTGAAATCATCGCATTCGTACTCAAACCAAACTCTATCGAGCGATATCCTACTCAAATCCAAATTTTCCATGCACGCTTCCATTCGTTCGCGGCATTATTTCCAATCGCACTTACTCCGATTGCATCTCAGATTATTCAATCTCAACTCAAGTTTCTAATTCACTTGTTTCAACTCAAATCGCTCGTACAATCCTCTTGGTTCTCCCGACCACGATATCAATTTCAATTGTCCCGAATTCCTATTCGATGTATGCCTTATCTCTTATTCAACTCATCGTAACTCGTTCGAACCAAATATTGCCTGCTTTCTCCGAGTTCGCTTACTTGCTAGGCATTGTTTATTTATACTAAGGCTTTACCCAATCTCGTCGTTCGCCGCTAGACTCGCTTAACTCCGAATCTACGACTTCGTTCTAGCATTTATAAGCCGACCAATACACCACTCAGGGTTCGAGTTTATACTCCCTGAATCTTTACAACTCATTATATCCACAATTCGCATAATCGAACAGGGGACTTTCGTATACACCACTCAGGAATCGAGTCATCCTAATAACTCCTGATTCGCGTTCGTATCCTTCACTCGTATTCCCAATTCGTTCCTTAGAACTCCAACACAGTCCCTATTTATCGCCTTAGCGATCTTAGACTCGTACACACCTCTATTCATAGTCCAAACCATTTCTGAAAATTCCCTACACGATTCCCTTACTCGCCTTAGCGGCAATTCGATAACGCCTCTATCGATTTCCCTCCTAGTCAACTTTATTCTCATCCCAACAATACCCAAATCTCGCTGCAACACACTAGCACCAAGGGTCTTGGTGCACGATACTCAACACAGCTTGGCCAAAAGGCCATGTGCAAGGACCACTGTCTGAACGATATACCGTTTCGCACTTTACTCGCTTGGTGTTTTCATACCAACATATAACTTGCCGATTAACACGAGCCTACTCTCACAACGTCTTTCACAGGTTGGGACAAAAGCCCTCGCATCATAATCCCGTTCAAGCCATCGTATAATTCACACGCACTTTTCGAAAATATTTAGACTTATTGTATGGGACATCCATCGAAGCATCGAGAGAGAGCATCTACCACTTCTTCAATACACAAGTTCAAAACTGAGAGAATCGAAACGAATTCCAAGGACGTAAAGCCGTGCTCTGATACCAATATGTCACGACCCGATCTCCCGCCGGAATCGGCCGTCCCCGCTAGGCACGAATCACCGCGCCAGCGCTCCCGCGGGTCGTACGTTTCCATCGGGTCGCGATGCCGCGCGAGCCTGGGGTTGCGCCCGCGCAAGGCAAATACCGATACGGCCGTTGATAACTAGTTCACAGAGTCGTCATAGCGGAAATATAAAATGAACACAAGTATTGAATCCAAATCAAGCTCTTTATTGATATGAAGTGAAGATTACAAGCGGCGCTAGGCCGAGATTACAATTCGCTCATGCTCTCTCTCTCTCTCTTACACTGAATATGCCCTTAGGCTTAGAACCAACACAATTGATCTGGATGATGATGATGTTCCCATACATTATGTCCCGTATATGCGAGCTCCAGGTCCGTGCGCCACGCTCCAAGACGCCAAGTGCGTTCCGGCGCCCCATTGCGTTAAGCGATCTCCGAATCCGTACGAGTTCCCCCTGCACCCTGCATGCAGACTGGTTGGGTATCAGTACATTGAATGCACTGGTGGGGAGGCCTCTCGCCCACGCCACAAAACAAGCACGTTCATTAGTTATGTGCACCGACTAGTTCCGTTGTCTTTCTATTCTTTTGCCTTAGGATCAGTTACATGGCAATATAAAGAAGGTAATTTCCGTGTCGGCTCAAGAGTGTCATATGCATGAACAATTGAGTTCACCTTACCATTTCTTACCATTCGGCCTTCCCTGTCATATGCAGCAATATAAACGATTATTTACGAAATAACAAGAAGCAACTATAAAACCCAAGTGTTATGCCGTGCCTCTGCCTCATAAGACCCATTTTACTAGAACTTATGTGTGATACCATGCATCCATTCTAATTATGCATAATGTCGTGCAAACACACTCCTCCCCGTTTCTCCTTTTTCTCAGTGCGGATAGCCGCTATGCAAACATGACTTATCTATATGAAGGTCACTGGCTCTGTTAGCCATATTGGACAATATCTGCGATGGACGACTGCCTCCCCAGCTCGGTTGCTAGCCTTGCTGGGCCTCCAAGCCGTCTAACGAGTCGACGCCCATCCAGGTCGGTAGCAAGCCTTGCTGGATGCCTCGCTCTCGCCCGCTAGTCATCAGCTAGCGTATCGCCAGGACTACACTGGCACTCCGTCCTCCCGGGCCGACACGATTCGGATGCCTCAGCAATCGTGTCGAAGACTCTCTCTACCTGGTGCGCAACCAGTTGTCCGTGACCATGCAACTACTCCTCCAACTTCCAATCCTAGCCGAGGACTACACTCGGATCAATCCTTGCCGAGGACTACACTCGGATCTTTTCTTCTTTACGCAGCTCTCTGATTAGAGACTGCCTCGGCGATCTGCATATCCCGAGTAGATTCATTTCCTTCCATCTCCTGACTCAGAACGACTACTTGATAGCCTTCCTCGTCTATGCATGCAACATGATTTTACTCTGTCCCGTGTCATGTTCCGTGCGGTACAACGCCTCAGTATGAACTCACACTACTTTACAGCATACATGAAGAAATTACTACATTCCAACCCAGCAATCTCGACTATGCAAATAGCAAGTAAAATCTCCATGTTCTATACGATGATAAGGCGGGGTTATCCCCTTAGCTATGTGCGTTCATCTCTTTTATTAGCATGCAAAGGTTATCGCCTGTAAACTAGCATGTAACATCCAATTTCTTAGTGTGCAGCTAAGTAGAGACAGGTTCACCGGGGCCACCCACCTTAGCGATGTATCGTATCGGTCGAGCGAGACTCCGGACGCGCCTCAGATAGCCTAAGTCTGACTCCATTGAAGATCCCAGCATGAAAGCCTTTGCATCGAACGAGCCATCTCGCTGAGCAAGGCGGGTTGAATAGCTACACTTGTGCCATTTGAATCGGCCCTCCGGGTTGAGCGGAGCGGGTCGTTACAGATTGGCCCAATGATGTCCATTCCCCACGCCTCAAACGGCCAAGATGCTACTGTTGGGTATAGAAACTCGGATGGATGGTGGATGCAGTTCGCATAGATTTGGCATGCTTGGCACTTCCTTGCGTAATTGACAGCATCTACTACCATCGTCGCGACCAATAGTAGCTCATTCTTCGAAGACGGTCCTGTAGCTTTGGACCGGGTTGATGCGCCCCGCAGACGACATCGTGAGCTTCGAGGAGGGCTTGTTTTGCCTCTGCGTTTGACAAGCATCGGAGAATAAGACCATTGTAGGACCAACGGTACAATATTTTGGTCTTCGTGTCGTAGTAGAAACGGAGGGAGCATCTTCTGATTGAAGTAGCTTCATGTGGATTTTCAGGGAGAATTCCATAGACTGCGTAGTTGATAAATGGAAGCCTCCAATCTTGAGTATCGGTGTCGACCTCCGCTGCATAGCTGAGACATAAGCATATGTTGCTTTTGGAATAGACCATCTTTTGACCGATTACTCTGATTAACTGATGGGTATTGTCTGGGACTACCAAGGAAGCAGCGAGGCCGGCTAAAGCGTCCGCCTCAATGTTTTGCAACCGATGGACATGCTCAATAAAGAACATCTTGAACGTTGCGATGATGCTGTGTGCAGCTTGGTGGTAGGAGATCAAATTTTTGTTTTGGACTTCATATACTCCCCGAACTTGATTGACGATTAGTTGAGAATCGTCGTAGGCTTCCAAGTACTCTACCCTGACTTGTTTGGCGAGCTGGAGTCTGATGATTATAGTGTTGTACTTTGCCACATTATTGGAGCATGGCTCCGTGAGAGAGTATGCGCGATTGATGACGAGGCCATATGGGGAGATCAATACTATCCCGACCCCAGTGTTGTACATAGCCTTCTGTGGGACGAATATCATATCATATGGAGATAATAGTATTGCCCAGGTAGTCAAGCGGAAACTGAGTGCCCCAGGTTTGGACATGAGGACCCTGAGGGGGTTGACTCGCAAGATTACATGAATGGTCTGTCCAGTCACGTAGTGTCGAGTTTTTTTGATGATGAATACCAGCGCAAGACATTCTTTCTCGACGGTGGTATATCTATGCTCTTGACCGACCATCATTCGACTTAGGTAGTATATGGCCTGCTCGTGGCCTGAATTATTATTCTGGGCTAACAGGACACCGAGAGAGTGATCCATTGCGCGTACATAGAGCAGGAATGTCTTTTCCATGATCGGGGCCACCAGCACAGGAGGGTTTGATAGGTATTCTTTGATGTTGTCGAACGCTCGTTGGCATTCTTTATTCCAAACAAAGGGGACACCTTTCTTCATGAGATGTGTGAACGGGCCGATAACGTCCAAAGAGGTTTGATATGAACCTCCTGATGTATGTCAACCTCCTTTGGAGGCCGCGGAGTTCCCAGAGGTGTTCCTTGGCGGGTACATCTCCAGGATGACCTTGGTTTTGTTGGGGTCTATGTGAATACCTTGGGAAGTGATAACGAAACCCAGGAATTTGTTGCTGGAAACTCCCAAAAAGGACTTAGTAGGGTTCATCTTGAGGCGGTGCGCGCGCATTAAGTCGATCACATTCCTCAAGTCTTGGAGGTGATCATCCTTGGAGCAACACTTGACGGAGATGTCGTCGACGTAGCATTCCACCGTCTTGCGCAGATGTTCACGAAAAATAGTGCTCATACCTCGTTGATATGTAGCACCTGGTTCTTCAGGCCGAAAGGCATGACCATATAGCAGTATATGACTTTCGGGGTCTGGAATGACGTATGTTTCTCATCGTCGAGAAATATCATGATTTGGTTGTAGCCCGAGAAGCCATCCATGAAGGACATGGGCTCGAAGCCACAAGCGTTGTCGATCATTACATCAGTGAACGCTTGTTGGCTCGGATCTTCCCATTCTTCTTGACAACGGACACGATATTGGCTACCCAGTCGGGGTGTTCTTTCTCGCGGAAGAATCTACTAGCTATTAGCTTGTTGACTTCGGCTTCGATAAAATCTACCACGTCTGACCAGAACCATCGTTGTTGTTACTTGACTGGTTTGGTATCTGGCCGAATGCTAAGTTTGTGGACCATAATTCGGGGATCAAGTCCTGACATGTCTTCGTAACTCTAGGAAAAGATATCGATGTATTCCCTGACGAGTGGTAATAGGGATTCCCGATCTTCGTCGGGCAGATTTTTGCTAACGAAGATAGGCTTTGGGGAGGTCTCGTTACCTAGATTGACTTGAACGACTTCGTCCTCGGTAGGAGATTTCCGCTGCTCAAATCACATCTTCCATTGTGAACCCAGGTGTTGGGCCCAAGGTTCCATCTCAAAGAGCTCGGGTGGATCTTCGTTGTCTTCCTCGGATTCGTAGGGGATACTACCCCCAGCATAGAAGATTGTGTCGTCTTGGTGGGAGTAGCTATGCTCCGGGATCTCGGCGTCCGTTCCTTGAGAATCGTAGTCTCGTCGGAACGTCGGGTTATCTCGTAGCTCCAGGGGGACACTACCCCCATCTTGGGCGACCCCATGGGTTCTGAGGATGAACTACCCCCAGGAGATGACAACTTCTTCCTTGAGCGGGTGCCTTGGAAGATGCCTTACACGGGTGCCGTCGTCAGCCTTCCAGGTAATCGCCTTCATCATGCCGTGGAAGAAGGCGACGGACTGGAGGTATTCGACTGTGTTCTTCCCTTGATGGCGAGAAGCTTTCCAATTGAGTAGCATGAGGCGAAGGTCAACTCCACCTCCTTTGATAATTGCACCTGATCTCCGGGTTGCCGTCGAGTAGGGGCTTTCCGGTGCAGTCGCTGGAAGGCCGACTACCTGTCAGTGAGTATTGTTGTTTTATTGCAGCAATAATTGATAATGATGCTGGCGTAGCGGTGCCTCGGAGAGGGAACGTCACACGCTGCGGTATTTTCCCTTGCTTTGCGTTTGTGAGTAATCACGTCATGCAAATCATGCGAATGATGTTTTACCTTTGTATCATCTTTATGAGTCGGGTATCCCGGGCACACGGATGCGTAGGCGCTGTATTTTCTTCCTGGCCTGGGGTTCGTACACGAACTTGTCCCGAGGTGCTGGTGGAAGATTTTTGAGACTGGCCCTGTCCATTGGTCCCTGTGGGCTGGACGCAAGGGTCGGTCTTGTACAACTGTCCGTCAGGGCTCGCGTAATAACTAGCGATGCCTGATGGCGGTCGGTCGTATGAGCAGTTGCTCGAGCTTGACGGGCTTGCACTGCCCTAGACTTCTTCAGCTTAGCTACCGCATGTACGTAATATGAAGAGTCCAGCTTTGGATTTTCACCATTCTCAGTGGGTCGCATAGGATATACGCCGTATCAGATACGGTCGAAAATCGAGGTTCTGTTGCTATTGGGGGCGCATGTGGCCTGCTGTCTGCGGTTGTGAGTTGATGCCACATGGTCAGTCATATACGACCTCTTCCTTGGACGCATAGAAGCTGCCTTAGCACCAGGACGTCTGGCATCGTAGTATTTTACTCTGCCAGAGTCTGGGTGCTGAACAGTCTATGCGTCTGCCTGGGATGCCGCATAGATGTGGACGTTATGGGTGTTCGTCTGATGACCGTCATGGGCAACAGAGTGATAGGCTGGAAGCGTCTGCTCTGCAGCTGGGTAGGGCACAACGGCCTTGGCCACCCACTTTCTGCGGGTCCTCGAGTAGGAAGCACCCTTTCGGCTATAAGAGGTTGCCGCATAGACAGTGGCCTCATCATGTGCGATGCCTGCGGCATGGAGAGAGATGGGGAGCTCATGCTCCATAGTTGGGCGAGGCTCAGAGGCCATTGCCACCCATGTCCTGCAGATCTTCTTGGGCTTTGCTTGCCTCGGAGAAGGACTCGCGCTTTCTTCGAATAGTATGTCCTCGAACACTTGCTGGTCGGAGCGGACCACCAGCATCTTTTTTGTCAAGCCAAGCTTGGCCGCATCGGACTGCATCACCGCCTTCTCAACAGAGGAGAAGGAAGTCCCCAGCAGATTTGCCACCGTGTTTGCCATTTTATATCAAAACGAGAACTGAGAGAACTGGATTTGATTTAACAAACTAAGAAAGTACAAAGAAGAGTCCTAGGAGACAATCTAAGTACAAATTTATTTTTTGGGGGGTGACGATGGAGGGTTAGGAGTGTAGCAACTCTTTTTACTCCGTGGACGATCCAGTACGAAATATCTTCTCTCCCTTGAGTATTGATTCCCTGATAGCCAGCCAGCCTTTTGCATGGGGTTAATACCCTGTTATTTATAGTCATTTAGTGGCCGCATGGATTTTGGGCCGCATGGACGTTGGGGGTTCCCACGTGTCTTCTCCTAACAGGAAGGAGTTACAACTGTGTACAAGATCGGGCTTCAGCTATCACGTGGATATTTGTTAAGATTTTTGTTGTTTGCTGAGTATTTGGGCGGTTCTCAACTGTATAGGCGCGACTTGGTCAAATGGATCCGTGGCCCTATTTGGTTGGAGAGGACCACTCAGTTGCAACAGCAAGACTTGTTCATCTTGGAATCTGTGACACATGTGACCAAAGATGCACGGGACGCACGGAGTCTAGAACGTACGGGGCCATAAACGCATGGAACGCATGGAGTCTGGAACGCATGGGCCAGAGTCGTATCAGACGCATGGAGTCTGAGATGCATGGGCCAGAGACGCATGGACCGCATGGAGTCTGGGATGCATGGGTCAGAGCCGCATGAGATCTTTTTATCGTGTTGTCCACGTGGCTCTGTACCATTCTTGGGACTTCTGTCTCTTAGTGTGTTCTCGTCCTTCGAGGCGATCAAATTTTTTTTTGTCAGGATTCTGTGTCAGGCGTCATCTTTGTTGTCAGGACATCATGTCAGGTCGACATGCAACCAGTTGTCAGGATGCTTGTTTGGACCACATGGGTGTCCTTTTTTGGGCCGCACGGTGTCCATGCGGTCCATCATCTATTGAGTTTTATTTTAGGGCGCATGGACGTCGGTCGCATGGCTGCACATTTTTTATGCTTCTACATACCTGTATTGCATGACCTGTATTCCTATGGTTGATTTTGATTGTACTCGTCAAGTTACTGTCCTGTCTTGCACCATGTCTAAGGCAGATTCCTGAGCACCACGATCGAAAATCCTTGATAATTGTCCAAGCTAATAACTATAATAATAATCTAGAAAGCATCTAGAGAGAATTCTTGGCTACATGCAATTACGGTATCCTAGCGACACCTGATAAATTTGGAGCTCTCTGTCACGATGGGCACACTTCCAGCACACCGTCGAGTGTTGCACTTCTAAAAAAAATAAGAAATAATTATACCTGATATATCTATACTATGTATCTGTTCGTCTGGATAACTCGGATAGTCTGTAGGACATATGGCTGTAAGGAATCTCAAAATATATGTGTTAGTAACTAGGACTGTGATAACCCTGGTTAGCTAATGATAGCATACCGTAGGGCATGATTGGCCGTGAACACTTAATTTTCAGTCTATTCTAGTCATGTACTGATTTCATTAACAGCTGATCCGAAAATGGTAACCGGAGTACTGATTCCAGATGCGCTTGTTCAATTACTCCTGAACTGCTTAACTGTTATTTTACCCTTTGTAATGGTTTAACTGTTACCTTACCTTCTATTTCTTACTAATTTGTTTGCATGCTAGTTTTAGTTCATAAGTTTGGCTCCCTTGTAGTACTTGCTGTTTTGGGGTCTGACCCCACTGGTTTTGTATGGCCAGATTTTGAAGCAGGACAGCAGGATCTTTCGTACTTCCCGCCTTAAGATGGTGGACACGAGGAGCACCCGAGGACATGTGTGGGTTTCTTCTTCCTCACCCTCTTGATCTTGTACATTATTCTTTTGAGACAGTTAGCCACCGAGCACGTGTTTGGCTCCTGTTTTGGGACTGGACATTCTAGCCTGAGGGACTACATGTAAAGCATATTCTAGACTATAGCTAGAGCTGATCATGTAACATTGTACTCTACTAGTTCTTTATTTTTTTTTATCATCATCTGTGTATGTATAGTTTGGGATGCCTTACTATTATATGTTTTGGTGATCATATATCTTGTAACTTGTTGCTTGCTTGAGATTGAGACACCTAGGATTCTTGACCCATGATTTTCTGATGGATTATAGTATAAACCCTCACATGTGTAGATAGTCATGACCGTATCTCGGGCTATAGAGTACTCTGGTATACGTAGCTGGCTTTGTCTGCCCCGGTCTCCAGTATTCTGTTAGTCGCCTTTGTCGTGCTATCTATTTTCTCAAGGAACTCCCCGATCTTCATTTGAGTGTTTTTAGAATGCTATATGTGAGAAGGATTTTCAACAGTATTTTTAGGATCAGTCTTTGTTTGTGCGGTCGTCACCGCAAGGACGAGTTCTTCTTTTACTCTATGTAGATGATATGATTTTGACTGGCGATGATTTAACATGGATTGCAGCTACTCAGAGGTACCTTCATAGCAGTTTCAGATGAAAGACCTTGGCAATCTTCGATATTTCCTTAGACCCGAGATTGCACAAGGCAAGATAGGGATACTAGTTTCTCAGCAGAAATATACTTTAGAGATTATTTTGTCTACTGGTCTATCGGATAGTCGCACAGTTGATACTCCTTTAGAGCTTTATATGAATCTTCGTCCCACAGATGGTGAACCTCTCACAGATCCTACTCGCTACAAACGACTAGTGGGTCAACTTGTGTATCTCTGTTTGACTAGGCCAGATATTTCTCATGCAGGTAGTATTGTTAGCCAGTTTATTTTTGTGCCTCGATCAGCTCACTATAGTGCCTTACTCCAAATTCTTCGATATCTTCAGGGCTCTATTACGCGCTTATTTTTTATGTCTTCTATATCTACTCTGGAGTTTTGAGCATTTTATGAAGCAGATTGGGCAGGAGATCCGACCACCAGACGATCTACTACAGGATTTTTGTTTGTTTCATGGAGATTCGTTGATCTAATGGAGAAGCAAGAAACAAGACGTTGTTCAATGTTCTTCTGCTGAGGCAGAGTACATATATATGGCTGCCACTACTAGGGGGATCGTCCATGTACGCAGACTGCTCTCTGATATAAAAATTGCTCCTACAGAAACTATGCCGCTTCACTGTGACAACAAGAGTGCTATATAGATTGCAAATAATCTATTTTTTATGAACGGACAAATCACATTGAGATTGATTGTCACTTCCTCCATGAGAAATTTTTGGCTGTCACTATTTATCTACCACAGTGACGTCCGTTGATCAGCTGGCAGATATTTTTACAAAGTCATACCCCACACCGTGATTTCAGTTTCTATTGAGCAAACTTATGTTGTTTGATCCACCATAAGTTTGAAGGGGGGTGTTAAATATTAAATAATTATATTATTTTTTATGTGGATACATATCACCTCTCCTACTCCTATCAGGATATCTCCTCTCATACTCCTATCAGGATATTGATACCTTCTCTCTCTATATATATTCGTAGTTGTATGAATTTTTACATCATCCATTAATAAACTTAAAATTGGTTCAGATCTCAAACCAATAATCTGGTCCAGCGGGGCTGTGCGAAATTCGGGTTTGGGTTAGCTTTTTTTTATCAAGTTTCGACGTCCGAATCATCATAATTTTGGAAATATTTGGGAGATAGGTTTAATAAGGTTGTTCTACCAAAATTGGAAGCTGAGAATTGCATTAAGGGATATTTAGACTTTGGGTCTCAGATAAGTTTCAAAATTTATGTTTGGTCCTCCATAATATACATAATTAGTGTTTGAGTCTCAAAAGTGTCACCAAAAGTGTACCAAAAGTGTCACTAATTATTTTTGGTGCACTTTTGAGACGAAAACACTTATTATGTATATTATGGAGACCCAAACACAAATTTTAGAACTTATCTGAGACCCAAAGCCAGTGTACAACTTTTAAAAGAAGAGAGAGAGAGAGAGAGAGAGTCATGACCAGTACCCAAAAATTGGGCATGAATCGTGGGTACGTCCAGCCTACGCCGCATCATCGGTGTTAGAACGTTGTCTAGGTCAACAATACTAACTATCAACATATCGCAATAATATATCATAACATGTCGATTGTAATGTCCCGCAACCGCACGGTGCATTACGTTGAGTCGGATTAAAGGAGACAATGGTTGATTATATTTTGATTTGTTCGATTTGGGAGCAAGTATTGATTCAAGTTAGTTTTTATGTGCAGATCACGTATGGAGTTCAGTGGGATCAAAGTATCGCCTCGCATCAGGCTAAGGCATGGGCGTCGTTCTTTGAAATCATGTGTTCATTCATGGCAGTGCATGGATAGCGGGATTTGGAGCGATATTGTCGTATTTCTTAGTCCTATTGGTCGGATAATTTAGAGAGCACGACCAGCTCACATGGTCATACCAATTGAGTAGATCGTGCTTCGCATCGGACCACGGATTCAAGGAATCGGCTGTATCGGCAAGGCAGATTGCTTAGCAGAGTCTGATTTGGTGAGTATGCTCTGTCCCTTCTCCTCTACTCCTTCATTCCTAATAATATAAAAAAATATAATATCTTGGATACTTGGACTGGAACATGAAATCAGTGCACTATGGTGTGCATAGAGTGTGCGCCATTTGGATAAATAAAATTTGTGGCATTGAGTTAAGTTGTACGATTGGGACCAGTGAGAATACTTCATTGAGCGAGCGAGCATTGCGCACGAGTATCAAATAGAATGCTTCGTCAAGCGAAGCATACAGCTGTGGTTCAAAATTGGGCAACTGTACCGGAGAGGGCATTATGCCACTGTTGGGGCATTGTGCCACGGAGCATTTGGAGCGAGTGGTGTTGAACGTATCATAGCACTGTGTGGAGAAGCGACATGGTACCTAGTGGAGATTATTTGAGAATGGTGCCTTGGGCTATAATTTGAGAACGGCTTGGAGAATTTGATAGCGACAGATCGAGTATCGTTTAGTGGGGCAATATTGTACGATTCTTTATCGTACCTACTTTTCATCATTGCATGGTCACGGAAAACCTATGCGCAAGGTTTAGTTTCCTCGAATGGGATAGGCACCAGGGCACTAGGACCGTTCGGCCATGGAAAAAATATTTGGAAGTGCTCTTGGAGCACGGTATAGCTAGACATATAGCTGAGGTGTTACAACCTTCGGATGGATGACACATCGCTTACTTGAACTTATGTTTCAACACGAGACATTTGCGGGAAGTAAAGTTGAAGCATTGTAACCAAATATACTGGAAGGATACCCGTATTTGTTATATAGTCATTTATGGCTTGTCCAGTGACCTTCATATAGATAGTAATCATTTGAGTTTGTTGCATTTGAGTATGCGGCGGGCGGCCACCTTGCCTCGGGCAAGAGTGTGCTTATCGAGATTGGATTTGAGACTTGGAGTGTGAGGTGATTCAATAGATTCACACTTAACTTACGAGATTTGAGTAGAACAGAAATTTATGCTTAGTACCTTTGTGATAGAATATAACATGCTAGTCTGTTTATTTCTTTCAGGAACATGCTTTACTTTTTCAAATGCCTTGCCATGAAATGAATCTAGGTTCAAGTAGAAAGATCACCATATAACTTCTTGCATTCACTATTTACTTAGTGTCGGTTTAGACGAGTGGGTTACCTCGCTCACCAGTACGGCTGTATACTGACCACGTTTGTGGTCATTATTTTCAGGTACGCAGGTGTAGTGGCCCAACTTGGATATATGGGACATGATGTATGGAATAATAAGTACCTTTGTGGGCAAGAAAAAGAGCAAGAGTGTTGCATTGCCTGGTGGCATTCTCATTAGTGGCACTTTTATTTGCACCCTTCGAGAGCTTCACTGTGTATACTCTGATGTGTGCTTTGTACACAATACTTGACTTTCGTTGTAACTTGGTCATTTCGATGATATCCATGATGTTTGACTTCATCGCCTTGTGCGAGCGCAACTCCAGGCTCGCACGACATCACGCTCCGATGAGAACGATTGTCCGCAGGAGCACTGTAATATGGTGATTCACGTTAAGCGGGGATGATCGAACTTGCGAAGATTGGAGCGTGACAAGTTGGTATCAGAGCGCCCGGTTTATTTCGTCGGACTTTTTCTTTGGTTCATCACAACTCTAAATAGCTTTTGCGTATCATTTGGCTCTTGGCTCTACTCGGTGCCACATTGGATGTTCCATGCAATAAGTCTATATATTTGTTGGTTGTGTGTGCATGTTGTTTTTGTTGTGTTGGCTTTGTAGGATTTTGATAGAATCGTACAGCATCGTTTAGAATTATTGCATTCGTGCAGCAAGTTGAGATGTGTTGTTGCGTTGGTTTGGCTTGTCGTTCGAGGAGATATTTGGTTGCATCAGTGGAGCAGTTGGTTGTACAAAGAGATTGGTTATGTGGCATGCTGTGAGTAGAAGCATTGGATGAGAATGGAACGTTGCACGAGTTTTTTGTATAGCAAATGTGTTGGACAAAGTTTTAGTTTTTGCTGAAAATATCAGAGAGAGCATTGCACGAGTTGCTCGTGTGGCACATGTGTTTAGCATATTTGAGTAGTGTCTTGGAATACCAGCGAGAACGTTTCACGAGTTGCTCGTACGACGAATGTGTGGAACATTTGGGTATTGGCTTGGAATGTTTGGAAGAGAACGTTGCACGAGTTGCTCGTGCAGCGAAAGTATCGGACGGTTTGAGAAAAAGTTGGAAGTATCAAGAATAGAATATGGCGCAAGTTACATCGAACGAGATCGACAGAAGAGTAAGGTGGTTCATGTGTTGGCTGAATTTTGTGTTATACTTTGAGTTGTGAATGGTAGGATCACGTAGAATGAATAGCTTGAAAGCATCTTGGATCAGTGCAGAGAAGTAAAATGCGAGAAGTGACTTGATTCTGTGAGGTATATGGTATACCCCTTAGTAATCGTGGCGTTGGAATATTTTTGATAGACAATAACATAATTGCAGCAACGGACCTAGGTAACATGAATATAAGTTGGTTGGTGCGCATCGGCTGAGTTATGTATCTAAACATGGAGCAAGGGAATATTAAGTTGTGATTGGCAGGATCACCAAGGAATAGTCGGATCAGAATAGACATTTTTTGATGCAGAGTGAATCTAGCATGAGAGCGACTCTATTTCTAAGTGGTATATGCGTGCTACGGAGTGGTGCACACATTGGAAATGTTCGAAACAAGATAAGCGATAGGTTTGCTCGCAACAGATGGGCTAGTGCGAGGTTGTGTCAGAAATTGGTGCAAATGGAGTTTGACTCAGGTATTCTTTGATGCGTCAGGTTTGAGCGATCAAAATTGGACTCGTGTAAATGGAAATTTCATTGGACGAGAACGGAATAAGTAATGGAACGAGTGTTAAGAATTCGATGGAGTGATGTGGACCAAGTATTGAAGATATGATGAGATTGGTCAGACGGGGAGTTGAATATCGAGATTTTGCTTGCGTGATTTGGGAGTGTGGTGGAGTGTTCGTTGATGTAGAGAGTTGGGGATATGGAATAAGTAGTTGGTCCACGCATACGTGAATAACGGATGTGGCGAAGAGTAACAAGAATGGAGTACGAATTTTGGTAACACAAAGGAGCAGTTGGTTGAGCATTGGAGCACGTTTGGTTTTGAAGGAGCAATGCAATGAAGTCGTACGGACTTGAAAGATTTCAGATATTAGCGTTCGAGAAGTTTGATTCAGATTTATCGGATGCAGAGTCAGTAAAACGGTGCAACGATGGTGGTTGAGCTCTCAGGAAGATGTGAATGAGCATGATATAAAGGTAGTCGATGTTGAGTCGGATTAAAAGTTAACACTTATAGTATCGAGACGGACGTGGAGCAATGAGATGATTAAAGTGGAAGTGGTAGTGCATCTGAGATTGGCGTTCAAGTTATCGAGAACGTGTGGACGAATTGGAATACGGAGAATTCAAGATGGTGCTAAGGAAGTCTAGCGAGAACATGGACTGTGGCGGATGGACTTTTGAAGATAATTGAACGAGAGAGCGACGTTGAAGCAAATCACTGTGCTGCTCGAGCAAGTTGGACGTACAATATTGAAGCATGGTATATGGATAAGAAATGGAGCAAGTCAACAGATTTCAGAAATTGTTGCAAGTGGCTGCCATGACCCGCACTCTGATATTCGGGCATGAGTACGTGGTTACGCCCAGCCTACGCCACATAATCGACAGTAGAACGCTGTCTGGGTCATTTCTAACTATCTAATATCTCAACAATATAATATGGTACCTGTCAATCATCTTAACTCCAAACGGAGGAACAATATGGTATCTCACAAGTATAACTAATCTCAATCATAAAACAAACTAAGGAAGAATAATGCACGAATGGAATAGCGAAAGAAAGGTACAAGATACAATCTACAAATCTGAAAGAATAATACAACTATGAATCTCAACGAAAGAATAGTCTAATACAAAATCACCAAACATAAACTAAACCTCATCGGTCACTGGTACTATGTCCTCTTGCTCTAGGGGAGTATCCTCTAAAGTCTCACCCTCTTGAGGGCCGTAATACGTGGGGCACAGCTCCTCTAGCCAATCATCTAAAAAATATATCTAGTCAGGATTGGAACAAAGTACATACCTCTGAAAGCAGTTTCAAATACATAATTGAGCATATATAACGAGCAATAGAAAATGATACAAGATGCACAAGTAGTATGAATGTACAATACATGGAGAACAGACAATAAGCACAATAAGAACTGGGAAGTAAATACAGGAAATAAACTGCAAGTGGAAAACAAGAATACTAGCTATGTGATTTAGAGTACAGGTTCGTTATGTGATCGGCTTAGGTTGCACATAAGGTATAAAGGTAACTCCATTATACGTGAGGTGTATAATCGACATGCACACGAGATCAATAGGGCTTTGATCACATAACCAACTCAGAACTGCTCAGTGGTGCTCGAGCCTTGGAGCTGTTGCTGCTGTCCCTTCTACTGATACTGTGCTCTTCTTCTATTTCTAATCTACACAGTGCACTGTGCCTCAAAACTGTGTGCAATCTGCTCACAGTGACCTGATTGCTGTGGCTGTGCTCCTCAAAACTGCCAAGTTATCCGTCAACATATTTGCAAACAACCCAGCAACAATGGCAACTAGACTATTGCCAGGGAAAAATACTTTTGAGAAAGTTAAGGACAACCATTGTGGTTCAAAGCCCCCTCTCCTTGTTCGACAACAGACTCACACACCCCCAAGCCACACAGACACACAAACATAAACACGCACCAGCTTATGTATATAGACATATAGATAATTAGCTACCTATAAGCATAGATAAATAGCGCTATATGTTAAACTATATATATATATATATATATATATATATATATATATATATATATATATATATATATGTGTGATTAGATATATATATATACATACCTAGTAGTGAGGGTTGATACATATTGTGTATCAATATGTATCAACCCTCACTACTAGGTATGTATATATATATCTAATCACACATATATACTTACATATATATATATATATATATATATATATATATATATATATATATATATATATATATATAACCATATATACCCATATATATATATACCCATAGTCCTATACTTATACATAAACTCTAAATACACTATTACATTTACTATATAACATATAGATAGCTCACATATATATAAATATACATGCACGTATAGGAAAATGAGCCAAACAATAAACACATGAAGCGCATCGCACCCGTATCACACTTTCTCTATGATACGCTTGCGATACGGCTCCAACACACAACCAAACGCATCCCGGAGGTCACAAAAAAGTCTAATACATAAATTATGAACAATATGTATAATAATTAGAGTCTCTATGTGTCACAATGTGATATGCACAAGTTTCCGTGTCGGAGAAAACCCCCCAAAATTAACCCGTTTCGTCAAATTGACGAGATACGGCCTACACGTATCCAATTATGGATACGACACGAGTCACAAATAAGAAATCAAGTGTCAATTAGATCTATTAGACCCAATGACAAGCACTACATGTGCCAATCTCAGAATTCTCTTAAAATTGGCACCAAATTGGTCATAACTTCCACCGTAGGTCTCCGATGAACCTAAAACTAGTTGCTATGGGTAGCCTATGTATGTGGGTTGGTTTCTCATGGTTAAATCTCAGATCTATGGTACATTAGAAGGGGGAAAACTAAATTGTACCTATTGGAAGATGGATTTCCAATAAAAAGTCCCCAATTGTCAAGTAGCTCCTCTCTTTGTAGATCTTGGCCTCCTCCTCCTTGCTCCTTGCTTCCTTCTTGTAAATCCTTGGTGTAGCAATCCCAATGATGAATTAGGGAAGAGATTGGTGAAGAATTTATGGAAAATTGATGAGGTAATGGAGAAAATTTGGAAGAGGGAAAGTTGTAGATCTAGAATTTAGGAATTGGTGAAATAAAATATTTTCTCTCTCCTCTAGCTATGGCCGGCATATAAACCCCTCCATGCAATGTGAAAAGTCACAAATACCCCTTGGGACATCTCATGAAGAAATTAATTAGGGAGGGAAGGTTCTAGTCTAATGGTTTCTCTTATTAATTAAGCCTCCTAATCCATGGGCCTAATTCATGGGCTCAAATTAGACTCAACTAAAAGTTGGTTCATGCATTCTAATTAAATGGGTTAGGTCCACTACACAAGTCCAAAATAATTCTACAACTAGCAACAAATAATATAAATAAATAAATCATGCAATGCACAAATATTAATTATAAATAATCCTAAAATAATTAATACCTATGACAATTACCAAACTACCCTTGGATGAAAATGTGAGGGCGACAAACCTACCCACCTTAGAAAAATTTTGTCCTCGAAATTATGAAAGAAACTATCTACCAAAACAAATAATACAATGCAAGAAAGAATTATACCTCACGGTCGAACAAATATGGATATCGCTCGCGCATCTCGGTCTCTCGCTCCCAGGTACTCTCTCCTAGCGAGTGATGCCTCCACGCGACGCACACCAAAGAAATCGTCTGGTTCCTCAGCACCTTCTCTCTCCGATCCAGAATCTCCATGCAAGTCTAGTTTGAAGCGACTGCACCGACCCTCTCAAGAATACTGAAAGGACCGATGAATCGCGGATTAAGCTTGCCGCCTCCACCGAAACGAATCGTGCCACGTGTCGGAGAAATCCTCAAAAAAATCAGACGGCCAACCTAACATAAAACACAACCTTAGCACTCTAACAAAACAATAATCAAGAACAAGCAAAACAAACTAAAGCTATACCTCAAACTCCAAAGATCTCCGGTGGCTATCGGCCCAATGCCGCTGTCTGTCCTGCGCCACTTGAAGTCTATCCCTGATAAGCTTCACCTTCTCTACTGCATCCACTACCATCTCTGGTCCCAATAAAGATCTGTCTCTAACATCATCCCAGGACAACGGAGTGCGGCATCTTCGTCCATACAACGCCTCGAATGGTAATATCTCAATGCTGGCTTGGTAGCTGTTGTTGTATGAAAACTCTACCAAGTGAAGGTGATCCTTCCAAGAACCTCCAAGATCCAAAACACAGGTGCGTAGCATGTCCTCGAGAGTCTGAATAGTCCTCTCCGACTGTGCGTCCGTCTGAGGGTGATTGGCGGTACTGAACTTGAGCTGAGTGCCCAAGCTAGCCTGCAAACTCCTCCAGAAATGGGACATGAAGTGACTATCCCGATCCGAGATAATGCTCACTGGAACACTGTACAATCTGACAATCTGGCGCACATACATCTCAGCAAGTCTCTCCGTAGATGTACCCACTTTAAATGGCAGAAAGTGGACTGATTTGGTCAACCTGTCCACGATGACCCAAATTGTATCCTTGCCTCCTGGAGAACGCAGAAGCCCCGATACAAAATCTATAGTAACATGTTCCCATTTTCACTCCGAAATAGGCAAAGGCTGAAGCAATCCTCCTGGTCTTTGTCTCTCCGCCTTGACCTGCTGGCAAACTAAGCATCTGGACATGAAGCTAGCTACCTCCCGCTTCATGCCATACCACTATACATGCTCCCTCATGTCTCTATATATCTTATTTGCACCGGGATACATAGACTATTGGGAACGATGTGCCTCCTGCATAATCTTCTCGTGCAAAGCTCCTCTCGGTATGCACAACCTGGTACCGTGTCACAATGATCCATCATCTGCGACGATAAAGTCCTCTGCCAGCCCGACCTGAACCTGTGCTCTAATGCTTCTCAGAGACTCATCCTCATATTGTCCGACTCTGACCCGTTCCATCAGCTCCGACTGCACCTGAAGTCCCTTCATCTGTGCTGCGACTCCAGGAATCAATACCTCAATGCCCAAACTGTCAAGATCGACCAATAAATGTCTGTCTCTAGTCAAGCATATAGCTACGGGATACCTGCTCAAAGCATCCGCGACTACGTTGGCCTTCCCCGGATGGTACTGCAAAGATATGTCGAAGTCTTTCATCAGCTCCAACCATCGCCGCTGCCTCATGTTGAGCTCTTTCTGTGTAAACACATACTTTAAGCTCTTTTGGTCTGTGAAGATCTCTACTCTCTCTCCATATAGATAGTGTTTCCATAATTTGAGGGCAAAGATAACTGGTTCCAACTCCAAATTATGGGTAGGGTAGTTTTTCTCATGCGGGCGTAATTGCTTGGAAGCATAGGCAATTACCTTCCCGTGCTGTTGTAACACACAACCCAAACCCTTCCCTGATGCATCACTATAAATGGAAAATCCTTCTGCTCCTGATGGTAGTGTCAAAATGGGAGCTGTAGTCAATCTCCTCTTCAGTTCCTCAAATACTGACTGACAATCTTCAGTCTAGACGAATTCTACGTCCTTTCTGGCCAGTCTAGTCATTAGCTCTGCAAGTCTGGAAAAGTCCTGAACAAACCTCCGGTTGTAGCCTGCTAATCTAAGGAATCTTCTGATCTCTGCTACTGAACTCGGGGTAGACCATAATTCAACGGCTGAGATCTTCTTCGGGTCCACCGAGATTCCATCTCCTGTAATAACATGCCCAAGGAATTCAACCTTATCAAGAAAGAATTCGCACTTCGATCACTTGCCATACAGCTTCTCTTTCCTGGGGGTCTCCAGAACAATCCTCAAGTGCTGCTCATGCTCCTCTGGGCTCTTCAAATATATCAGAATATCATCTATGAAGACTACAACAAACTGGTCCAGGTACTGATGAAGCACTTTGTTCATTAGGTTCATGAACACTGCCGGGGCATTGGTTAACCCAAATGGCATCACCAAGAACTCGAACTACCCATAACGAATCCTGAAAGCTGTCTTCCCTCTTCACTTTTACCTGGTGGTACCCCAACCTCAAGTCTATCTTGGAGAATACCTTTGCTCCGCTCAACTGGTCAAACAAGTCATCAATCCGCGACAATGGGTATTTTTTCTTGATAGTGAGGTTGTTAAGTGCCCTGTAGTCGATACACATACGTACCGACCCATCCTTCTTGGGTACAAACAGTACCCGAGCACCCCATGGTAATGAACTGGAACAGATAAAGCCCTTGTCTTGTAACTCATCCACCTGCTTCTTCAACTCTGCCAGTTCGCTGTTGTTTACTCTATAGACGTGCTGAGAGATCGGCTCTGCGCCTGGCACTAAATCTATGGAGAATTTTATATCTCTGTCCGGCGGTAACCCCGGCAACTCCTCTGGAAAGACATCCAAGAACTCTGCAATCAACGGATGTGGCGGCTCCTTCTCTTCTACCAAAGCTCCACAGAAATTACCCTCGTTCTGCTCTGCTCCTCGGACGAACTCGAACTTCGGCTTTCCTGGCGTCTGAAATTAAACTCTGCCTCCACAACAATCGATACTAGCGTGATGTCTACTCAACCAATCCATCTCGAGTACTATATCATAACTTGGAAGTGGCATTACAAGTAAACATACGCTCAGCTCACGGCCTCCCAAATAAACTTTCTGGTTATTGGAAACATCACTGACCAGCTCGGTCGTGATCTTGCAAGTCCTCGCCAATGGTTCAGACTCAAGGCGATGCCTTAAAGCAAAAAATATAGATACAAAGCTATGAGAAGCACCAGAATCAAATAAAGCATGAGCTAAAAAAGAATCAAGTAAGACTGAACCTGCTATAACATCTCCGACTGGCTCTGCCTCCTCCACTGTCAGGACAAAAGCTCGCCCCTGATGTGCACCTCTCTATTGGTGCTGGTGCTGCACGAACCTCAGCTGCTGGGGCTACAAAGGAGGTCCTCTCTGCTGTCCCGTCGAGTGTCTCGTGGGTATCCTCTGAATCTGGGCTACATCCTGAGCTGTACGAGCTAATGTCTTGGGACAATCCCCCAGCTGGTGGTCTGACGAACCACAAAACAAACACTGACCAAGCCTCTTCCTACAAACATCCCATCCATGCCCTACCTTCTTATAGAAGGGGAAAACATGAGCTGGCTGGGCTGGCCTATGCATCTAGTACGTCGACTGTACTGGTGCTCTGATAGGCGCATGGAACTACTGCCTCTGCGGCTGGAAATAGGGCCTCTTAGCTGGACCCGCGCTGCTGCTGCCACCACAAATATCTCGGTCCCTCTTGGGCCTCAAACTCAGGTCTCTCTCGACCTTGCGGGCCTCCCTCAAGATATTCGTGTACGTCTCATGGCTCGAAGAAATGAGAGCCTTCACTTCCCAATTCAGGCCCTCTCTGAATCTACTCGCCCGGTTCTCAGGATCCATCACCATGTAGTCTGCATATCTGCTCAACTTGCCAAACTCAACGGCATACTCCTCTACCGACATGTACCCCTGGTGAAGGTTCTGGAACTATCGCTCCAAATCAAGTCTCTCGGTAGGCGAGAAAAACTTTCTTCTGAACAAGTCCCTGAACTCACCCTATGTCAATCCTGGATCGACAATCTGTGGCTTATTCTGGAACCAAGTACTAGCGATGTCTATCATCTGCAGTCCCGCTGCATCCACCTTCAGATCCTCCGCAAGGCAGGATAAGCGCATGGCGTGCTTCATGTTCTCCAACCAGTCATCTGTATATATAATGCCCTCTGTCCCCTTGAAAGGCCGGGGATCCAACTTCTTGAAGTCCTGTATGGTACCGGGCCTGGTCTGTACCTCTCATGGCTGTGGTGGCGATGTCCTCTCTACTACGGTAATGGCCACCTGGTGAGCATTCTCAATGTCCTGTCTCATCACCTCAGTCTGCCGGTGTTGTGCCTCAGCCTGGGCCCTCTGGGCCTCCATCATCTGCTAGAAAAGTACGAACAACTGTGTAGCATCAGCTGGTACTGGCGGTGGTAGTGGAAGTCCCTCGAAAATAATGGGAGATACCCTCCGAACTAGGGGAGGAGCACCCCCAAAGACGGCTGTTGAAACTCCCACCTAAACCGGTGAGGCGACCCTCTCAACTGGAGAAGAAGCAGTAGTAGCTGCTACCCTCTCCGCAGCAGGCCGTGAAGTATCCGAGGAAGCTGCCGCTGCTCTTGAGCGATAGAATCTGATCTTCGGAGGTATCCTGAAGACATATTGAAATACGGAATCAATATTGAATATAATGCGATATCATCAAAGAAGGACATAACTTTATTCAAAATAAAAGACAATATTCAATAGATAATGATTTGTAAAATAGATATTGGAACTTTCCTAGTTGTGATTGAGCAACTCTTAGCCTAAATCATATTTCCTAAAGCAGGCTCGTAGCAGTACTCTAGACGAGCACAACTACGAAATCGTACTACTTGCGAATCTAAACCTGCATGTGCCACCACTAAAAATGTGTCATGATCCGTACCCGGATAATCGGGCACGAGTACGTGGTTACACCCAGCCTACGCCGCAGAATCGGAGGTAGAACGTTGTCTGGGTTATTTCTAACTATCTAACATCTCAACAATATAATATGGTACCTGTCAATCATCTCAACTCCAAACGGATGATCCATATGGTATCTCACATGTATAACTAATCTCAATCATAAAACAAACTAAGGAAGAATAATGCACGAATGGAATAGCGAAAGAAAGGTACAAGATACAATCCACAAATCTGAAAGAATAATACAACTGTGAATCTCAACGAAAGAATTGTCTAATACAAAATCACCAAACATAAACTAAACCTCCTCGGTCACTGGTACTATGTCCTCTTGCTCTAGGGGAGTATCCTGTAAAGTCTTACCCTCCTGAGGGCCATAATACGTGGGACACAGCTCCTCTAGCCAATCATCTAAAATATATATCCAGTCAGGATTGGAGCGAAGTACATACCTCTGAAAGCAGTTTCAAATATATAATCGAGCATATATAACGAGCAATAAAAAATGATACAAGATGCACAAGTAGTATAAATGTACAATACAGGAAGAACAAGCAATAAGTACAATAAGAACTGGAAAGTAAATACGGAAAATAAACTGCAAGTAGAAAACAAGAATACTAGCTATGTGATTTAGAGTATAGGTTCGTTATGTGATCGGGTTAGGTTGCACATGAGGTATAAAGATAACTCCATTATACGTGAGGTATATAATCGACATACACATGAGATCAATAGGGCTTTGATCACATAACCAACTCCTACTCCCCCACCCCAACCAATACTCATGGATCCAATCATGACACGTTACGTACATGAACACGATATAGTCACACTAGCACATGAAATAGTGGATGCACAAGAAGTAAATGAAAATCAATATCCGATGCACATGATAAAATACATGTGACTGAGTACTCGCTGAATACGGTAGGGGATACCACCTCTTGACGAGATCCATATAGTGTCCGTGAAGTCACTATGTCAAAATTAATATATACAATTCTAGAACATGCATATATACAATATTATGAATTGGAAACAATCAGAGAAATGTACTCACTTGAAGTCCTGAGCAAGGTGTGTCTCTCGATGCCCAAGCTGGTGTCTCACAACCTATATATGGTATGTTGCATCAATACAAGGTTCTATAATAAAATAGGTGAAATTGATGCAATTTTAGGTCGATATGCCATTTCTCAATCAAACCAATCAATTCTAGGTTTCAAGAGTCTAATGCTAAGTCACTAAATCGATATACTACAAAACTATGCTATGCTAGCTAAGCTAACACACAACAATGCATTCAAAGAGCCGTATCCTAAGATACGCAAGTTTTGAATATAAAAATAATGTTTTATATATATATTCAAGTCAAATATTATATTACTATATCACAACAATTGAGATAGGAAACCTTGGCCTTGCACCAATGCGTATCACACCTAACACGATACCCAAACTCAATACCTTGGGTATCGACCCAATACCTTGGTGATACCTTGGTATCCCAAGGCAACTCAACTAATAAATATATAACCAAGCCAATGTTAACTATATAACTACACTAAAATATATCTAACTACTACAATACTTAACTAACTAATGTAAATACTATACACTAACAACTAACTAATCTAATACCAAAACCCCAACCCAAATTAAAACCTCAAACCTTGCTAACCCACACTCATCGATACCCAGCTAATACTGACTGATACCACACAGAAAATTAAACTGAAATTGCATAGTACTGTGCATAACTTGCATATTGGCTTATACTAAAAACCCTGCTGAACATAGCTCATCCTGATGTTGGCTACTGCTCTCTTTGTTTGAAGACTCCCCGCTGTGCAGTTTCTCCCCGAGCCTCCATCAGTTGGACACTGCACCATGCCACTCTTCTTTATTCATTTGCTGATCTGCCCGAGCTGTAAAACCCCTCGACCAAATTTAAGTCTACTTGGCTTAGATAGAGAGTCTAGGGTTAATTTGGATTTAATTATAATTAGAACATGGTGTTTTAGATTTATTGTGCAATATTTATAATACTTTGTGCACCATACCGTTGCTTCGATATTTGGAGCGCTACACTAGCATTTGCTTTCCAACAAATTTCACACACTTTTTCTAGACGTGCCAGCCTTCCATTCTGACCCTTATGTAACTCATAAATTGTCACGTCCCGATCTCCCGCGGGCTATTTCGGCCGTTCCCTCTAGACGAGAATCATCGCGCCAGCGCTCCCGCGGAAAGATCGCTTTGACCCATCCGGACGTGATGCCGCACGAGCGTGAGCCACGTCCGTACAAGGCCATGGTCCATTGGCTAGTGGTAAGAGTTCTAAGCCACAGAGTCGCACAGATTGTCCGACTGCAGCGGAATCATAAACGCATAGGTGATTTGGTAACAGGTTCACTAAGTCGACAATATAGCGGAAGTATTGAAACACAAGTTGAAGTAAAGCAACTCTTTATTGATATTAACAAGTGTTACAGGCGGCGTATAGCCGAGATTACAACGCTCAAGCCTCTCTCTCTGAAACAGTAAAAGCGTGCCAAGTGGCTACAATTGTGGAATGATTGTACAGGCGATGGTCAGGCAATGTTCACAATATTATGTCTTGTATATGTGCTTCAGTTCCGGATGCACCGCTGCTTTGGAGTGATCTTCACACCTTAGCATGCACGAAGGAGGCATCCGCACCGAACGAGGTTCTCCCGTACCCTGCATACAAACTGGTAGATTATCAGTACATTGAATGCACTGGTGGGGAAGCTACTCGCCCGCTCGAGAAATCCAAACACGTAATACAGGTTCCGTGCACAACTATTTAGTTGTCTTTATAGTTGCCTTAGGATCAGTTTCATGCAAATATTGAATAGCCTAACGTGTCGGGCAGTGCGCCGTGCGATGTTAGAGGAAACACGGTAAGACTTACCACTTACCATTTCTCCTTTCCTGTCCGAGGCAAACAATATATTCAATTCAGGCACAAGAAGCATATGTGAACATTCAGGAGAATAGCATATGCAAACACAATATCGTGGGCAAGATCACGTTACAAGTACACGATTTACAGGAGTATCAGGTGTGTTGCATACAATGATTTACGGAAATATACTTGACACCATTCGGTGTCTTTTACCTGACTATCTGAATCACCTGCACAACTTACCATGCCTTTCCTGCCACGAAGACACAAGTTTATATGCAACAGGTTCAAATATACACGATGATCACTGGCTTGATTGCCATAAAGGACACTAGTCTGTGACGAAGATGGTTTGCTACGTGCAAATACGAGAGGCGCCGCATACCATCCCGTCCAAGTGCGTGAGACTAAACGTGAGTTCCGTCCGGAGCCGGAACGGTGCCAGTGCTCCAGCAGCCACCCGCAGGAACTATACCTTGTGCACAAGTTATCCGTGATTGCACATTAACATTCATTCGCCCGAAGGCTACGTGATCCGCCCGGAGGCTACGTGATTATCGTTCGGAGGCTACGTGAGTACAAGACAAAAAGTATTGCATGATTCATTTATATTGCATCTACATTCAATTCATGCATTTAGGATTGAGCTTATACATTGCACAATATAATAACGCGTAAGCAGGCAAGCATGTGTTTCTAAGAAACATAAGCAAACACGTTTGCTCGGACCCGAAGGTAAGCCGAGTAATGAAACCGTAAGGGAACTTGGCATGCGAGGGTCTGAACATATATAAGCAATATTTTATTTCCATGTTCTAGCATAAGCAATACAAGTTGGGATTATTCCCTTAGCTAGGTGCGTTAGATTCTTATTAGCATGCAGGGATGAATCACCTAGCGACTAGCATGTATCGTTCCAAATTTTATGTGTGTTGGCTAAGCAAAGACAAGTTCACCATAACCACCCACCTTAGAGATGATTCGCCTCGGTAGAGCGATACGTCAAGCGAGCCTCTGAAAGCCTAAGCCGGATTCCTGTAGGGACAAGTCTGGATATCCTTTGCTTCTCGTTTGAGGCAGAGCGGGTCAGGACAGTTGCACTTTTGTCGATTGAGTCGGCAGTCCGCTAGAACGGAACGGGGTGTTACATAAATCATCACCACCACCACCACCACCATCATCATCATCATCATCACCATCATCACCATCATCATCAACATCCTCATCATTATCACCATCATTATCCTCCTCCTCCTCCTCATCATCGTCATCATCACCACCCTCGCCGGAGCCCGAGCACCCTCTTCGATCATGCGCACCCCGAGGTTCGAAACTGTCCCCCTTTCTTTCATATTGTGTATATGTGCATGTGTGAATAGTGTAGGGTTTAGCATATCGTTTTATGATGGTTCAGTTTAGTTGGTATGATTTCAGACCCGTGTTGGTGAACCTAATGACTAGTGTGCGTATGCGTATGCGTATGTGTATAATAATTAAATTGGTATATATATATATATATATATATATATATATATATATATATATATATATATATATATATATATTCCATGGTAATTAAATTCTAATACTAGTTATGACTGTATATATATATACTATATGACCCTAGTATAACTGTGGATATCCCGTATTCACAGTTGACTGTATGACCCTGAGTATTAGTAAATTGACTGCCTTGTGTACCCTAACGTACTGGCTTAGACATGTGTTAGTGAGTTGACTGTCTGATCATGCACAGCATTTGAAGACATGACGCCCGTGCATTTAGACGCACACTTGACCCTGCTAGTTGACCAGTACCACCCCTGCCTTGCGTAGTTTTTGAGTTTAGTGTAATCGTGTTTGCGTGTGTGCTAGTATAACGACTGATGCTATATATATATATATATATATATATATATAGGACCATTCCCGGGAGACTTCGGGAGCAGGTTATTGCCACTCGCAGCTTGAGGACCCAGACAAGTATACCTTGCCTTGTTGTACTGTTTAAATTCAGTTATTACTTAGTTGCATGTTTTATTGTTTTAGTACTATATAACTGTGCGCGTCCGAGAAATACTCTAGTGCAGTCAACGAAGGTGTTGACGTTAGGACTTGTGTCGGACCTAATGTCTAGTGGACGCACCAAAAGTTGTGGAGTTATCAATATAACTCCCCAGGCCTTGACACGTATCTTTGTACGACACAGAGTGAGTTCATGTAGGGGCACGTGCTTCATGCTTGACTGGACATCGGTATGAGCAGCACGTGAGACGGTATTTAGCTTAGTTGTATATTTCTTTAGTGACTTGCATTATAGTACGAGATGTCCACGTCGTATTCACGACTTGTACATTGGCATTGGGCGGGGAGGACAACTAGTAGGCGTATGGGACACCCACCTCCTTTATACAGATACACATTCTTTGGAGCGATACAGACATATATATTTATGCAGATACCACATTCTTTAGAGTGTTGGACGTTACTTATGGTTTTGCAGATACCACACTTTAGAGAACGTTGGACGTTATTACTTATACAGATACCACGCTCCTCGAAGCTGGAAGTTATTATATTGCAGAGTGCCCTTGTTATGGGGGCATATATGGCATATACTAGCCAGTTACGGCGATTGGTGAATTATGTCAGCATATGTCTAGCCTACACTTTCCATACGCACTAAGTTGTCCTCAAATTGTATTTTACTTAGCTGGTTAGTTCACCCTCGAGTTTTTACAGTATTTACTTTATGGCATGTATTTTTGTATCTTGTTACGTCCCTCTGAGGACCTGGTTTCCTTCCAGGTTATTTGTACAGTTTGCAGAATGCTTGATCTAGCGAGTGTGGACATCGTTACAGGTATCTTTATATTTTCAGCTATTACAGTCATGTACTACTTTCCATTTTTGATTCTGCTTTTATAGCCTAGTGTTTATAGACCTATGTTGTTCTTTTGGTCTATTCGAACGGATGTATTATTGGGCTGCAGACTGATGATGCGTATCGTTCTTTCTTGAGATTATTCACCATGGATTGAGATTTAGTTTTTAGTTGTTGCATGTTAGAAATAGATTCTTTATTGGATCACTTGACCATGGACAGCGTAAGTGCGCTTCGTCGGGTCCATTAAATTGGAAAGCCCTATGGAGTCGTACCAGCTAGACATTGCCACGTGTCTGGTCCCACGTGTTTTGGGACTGGGGCGTGACACGAGCCCTCACCTAGCTGCTGCCATGTTGTTGCACATTGCCTCCCATAGTAGTTGCAACTGCTCGGTGTAGTTGAGAAGTCCCCACTACAGGAGCTCCCAGTGCTGTATCAGCTGTACTTCTTCAGTCACCTTGCTGTGCTCACTGCACAGTGAGCTGCTGCCTCGACTGCTCAAGGCAGTGTCCAATGTTGCTGACTAACTACACACCAGGATGTGTGCAGAAATGCTCAGTGGTGCTCGAGCCTTGGAGCTGTTGATGCTGTCCCTTCTACCGATACTGTGCTCTTTTTCCTATTTCTAATCTGCACAGTGCACTGTGCCTTAAAACTGTGTGTAATCTGCACACAGTGACCCGATTGCTGTGGCTGTGCTCCTCAAAACTGCCAAGTTATCTGTCAGCATGTTTGCAAATAACCCAGAAACAATGGCAACTAGACTATTGCCAGGGAAAAATGCTTTTGAGAAAGTTAAGGACAACCATTGTGGTTCAAAGCCCCCTCTACTTGTTCGACAGCAGACTCACACACACCCAAGCCATACAGACACACAAACACAAACACACGCACCAGTTTATGTATATAGACATATAGATAATTAGCTACCTATAAGCATAGATACATAGCGCTCCATGTTAAACTATATATACATATACATATACATATATATATATATATCTACATACCTCTATATTACATATTCCAATATGTATCAACCCTCACTACTAGGTATGTATATATGTATTGTTTGTGGTATTAAATGAAAGAATGAAAGTGTATTTCAATGACATGGTTTATACGAGACCCATGCCCTTTGGTTTACAAACAAACTTGTACAATTTGATCCTATACGAGGATGCGGGAGTACAATTTATTTAATCTGGGTATAAATTGCTATAGGTGTCTGATCTGCAGTCGATCACTTTAGCCCTTGGACTACACGATGTTGAAGAAGTGCCGTGGAAGACGGGTAGCAGCTTCGAAGATTGCGAAGGAGGGTGGATGCACGATGCCAAAGCCGTCGACCCCTACTCTTTGCCTGAGCCCCAGACTCTTCTCTCCTTCTCTCTCTCTCTTTTTACCAATTCTCCGACCTTGTTCGATCTTTCAAATTGTCGATCTTGTTCCCCATTGATAGGGGTCTCTATTTATAGAGTTTTGGTGACAGTGACCACTCCGTCGGTGTAACAACCGAGGAGTGGACAGTACAGCACCCTTTTACACAATGGTTAAAATAACCAATGCCTGCGTATGAATGACCTTTTGAGTGAGCATGTGACGCGTGTCCAACTAAGGGGACAAAACGCGTATATCTGCTGTGAAGATCACGGCGTAGAAGCCACGTAGGTAGGTATCCCTCGTGTAGAAGAGGTTGGCGTAGAAGCCAAATGACTGTCACCCCTGGCGTAGAAGCCAAAATAGGCATAGAAGCCGAACAGGCGTAGAAGCCGAATAGGCATAGAAGCCGAACAGGCATAGAAGCAGAACATGCATAGAAGCCGAATGGTCATAGAGACTGAGTAGGCGTTTGAAGCCGAATGAGCACAGATCCTGAATGGGCGTAGAAGCCGCTGCGTACCGTGCCAGAGTGTTGATGTGGACATCTTCGCCGGAATTACGGCTTTCGAAGGTGTAATCAAATCTCTTACAGAGATTTGCCACCATCCTGTGCATTAAATGCGGAGACATGTTTTGAAGGTCTGCAGCCCTTCTGTGCATCCGTCAGATACGTGTCTTGAGGGAAACTGTCACCGCTCTGTACAATTTGACGTAGAGACGTGCCTCGGGCCCTGTACGAAGTGCAGCTTTTAACGTGGCAGGCGGTTTATCTACTGCGGAGCGTAAAACAGCTCATATTTGCCTGTGTAAAACAAGGCGGCGTATTCCCTTGTACGCGAAAGAGCGGTTTACGCTGGGGGGGACTTTGGTAACCGACGGTTTGGTGATATTTTAACCAAATCCTCTGCATTAAATGCCGAGATCCGCCATCATACTATAGGGCGCGTCCCGCGGGGTCTGCCATCGTTTCCAGCCGTCGTTTGGGTAGCCGTGCAGCACTTTTTGTCAGGAGTCAGAGGCCAGGTTCACTGCGTGACTTGACAGGTTCATTTCGGGGAAGACGAAGCGTTCCTCTGCATTAACGCTGCTTTGAGAGCGGCTGAGTTTTACGCCATGGAGGCGATGAAGAACTCTGTCTTACGCTGGAGCGGCCTGGACGTACTGCACTTACGCGGATGGTCCTTTGAGCTTATACTTCATGCTGTGTTTTAGCGGAAAAAGCTATGTTGCACGCTTGATGGCTCTGAAGGCCTCTGTTTACGCTGCTCTGCATCAAGAGGCTGCGTAATCCTCCAGCGTATTTTTCATGCTTCTACATGTATCTAACCACACATATATACTTATATATATATATATATATAACCAACACAAATACCTATAGATATATATATGTATAACCATATATATCAATATATATATATACCTATAGTCCCACACTTATACATAAACTCTAAATACACTATTACATTCACTATATAACATATAGATAGCTCATATATATATAAATACACATGCACATATAGAAAAATGAGCCAAACAACAAACACATGGAGCGCATCGCACCCGTATCACACTTTCTCTATGATACGCTTGTGATACGGCTCCAATACACAACCAAACGCATCCCGGAGGACACGAACATGTCTAATACATAAGTTATGAATAATAGATATAATAATTAGAGTGTCTACGTGTCTGTGTCATAATATGATATGCATAAGGTCCCGTGTCGGAGAAAAACCTCCCAAATCAACCCATTTCGTTAAATTGACGAGATACGGCCTACACGTATCCAATTGTGGATATGACACTAGTCACAAACAAGAAATCAAGTGTCAATTAGATCTATTAGACCCAATGACAAGTACTACATGTGCCAATCTCGAAATTTTCTTAAAATTGGCACCAAACTGGTCATAACTTCCACCGTAGGTCTCCAATGAACCTAAAACTAGTTGCTGTGGGTAGCCTATGCATGTGGGTTGATTTCTCATGGTTAAATCTCAGATCTATGGTCCATTAGAAGGGAAAAAACTGAATTGTACCTATTGAAATATGGATTCCCAATGAAAAGTCCCCAATTGTCAAGTAGCTCCTCTCCTTGTAGATCTTGGCCTCCTCCTCCTTGCTCCTTGCTTCTTTCTTATAGATACTTGGTGTAGCAACCCCAATGATGAATTAGGAAAGAGATTGGTGAAGAATTGGTAGAGAATTGATGAGGGAATGGAGGGAATTTGGAAGAGGGAAAGTTGTAGATCTAGAATTTGGGAATTGGTGAAATAAAATATTTTCTCTCTCCTCTAGCTATGGTTGGCCATATAAACCCCTCCATGCAATATAAGAAGTCACAAATACCTCTTGGGGTCTCTCATGAAGAAATTAATTAGGGAGGGAAGGTTTTAGTCTAATGGTTTCTCTAATTAATCAAGCCTCCTAATCCATGGGCCTAATTCATGGGCTCAAATTAGACTCAACTAAAGGTTGGTTCATGCATTCTAATTAAATAGGTTAGGTCCACTACACAAGTCCAAAATAATTCTACAACTAGCAACAAATAATAATACAATAAATAAATAAATCATGCAATGCACAAATATTAATTATAAATAATCATAAAATAATTAATACCCATGATAATTAACAAACTATCCTTGGATGAAAATGTGAGGGTGACAAACATACCCACCTTAGAAAAATTTTGTCCTCGAAATTAAGGAAGAAACTATCTACCAAAACAAATAATACAATGCAAGAAAGAATTATACCTCACGGTTCGAACAAATATAGATATCGCTCGCGCATCTCGGTCTCTCGCTCCCAGGTACTCTCTCCTGGCGAGTGGTGCCTCCACGCGACGTGCACCAAAGGAATCATCTGGTTCCTTAGCACATTCTCTCTCCATCCAGAATCTCCACGGGCTACTCTGGAAAGCTGAGAGTAGGGCCCACCTCTATCTCCGAATGATCCAACACATAACTGGGATCTGCTACATACCGTCTCAACTGCGACACGTGAAACACGTTTTGCACTCCCTCCAATGCAGGTGGTAAGTTTAGTCTGTAAACGACTGCACCGACCCTCTCAAGAATACTGAAAGGATCGATGAATTGCGGACTAAGCTTGCCGCCTCCACCGAAATGAATCGTCCCACGTGTCGAAGAAATACTCAAGAAAACTAGACTGCCAACCTAGCATGAAACACAACCTCATCACTCTAATAAAACAACAATCAAGCACAAGCAAAACAAACTAAAGATATACCTCAAACTCCAAAGGTCTCCGGTGGCTATCGGCCCAATGCCGCTGTCTGTCCTGTGCCACTCGAAGTCTATCCCTGATAAGTTTCACCTTCTCTGCTGCATCCACTACTATCTCTGGTCCCAATAAAGCTCTATCTCCAACATCATCCCAGGAAAACGGAGTGCAGCATCTTCGTCCATACAACGCCTCGAATGGTGATATCTCAATATTGGCTTGGTAGCTGTTGTTGTATGAAAACTCTACCAAGTGAAGGTGATCCTCCCAAGAACCTCCAAGTTCCAAAACACAGGTGCATAGCATGTCCTCGAGAGTCTAAATAGTCCTCTCCGACTGTCCGTCCGTCTGAGGGTGATAGGCGGTACTAAACTTGAGCTGAGTGCCCAAGCTAGCCTTCAAACTCCTCCAGAAATGGGACGTGAAGCGACTATCCCGATCTGAGATAATGCTCACTGGAACATCGTACAATCTGACAATCTGGCGTACATACATCTCCGCAAGTCTCTCCGTAGATATACCCACTTTAAATGACAGAATGTAGGCTGATTTGGTCAACCTGTCCACGATGACCCAAATTGAATCCTTGCCTCCTGGAGAACGCGGAAGCCCCGATACAAAATCTATAGTAACATGTTCCCATTTTCACTCCGGAATGGACAAAGGCTGAAGCAATCCTCCTGGTCTCTGTCTCTCTGCCTTGACCTGCTGGCAAACTAAGCATCTGGACACGAAGCTAGCTACCTCCCGCTTCATGCCATACCACCATACATGCTCCGTCATGTCTCTATACATCTTATTGGCACCGGGATGCATAGAGTATTGGAAATGATACGCCTCCTGCATAATCTCCTCGCGCAAAGCTCCTCTCGGTACGCATAACCTGGTACCGTGTCGCAATAATCTATATATGCGACGATAAAGTCCTCTACCAGCCCAACCTGAACCTGTGCTCTGATGCTCCTCAGAGACTCGTCCTCATACTGTCCGGCTCTGACCCGTTCCATCAGCTCCGACTGTACCTGAAGTCCCTACATCTGTGCTGCGACTCCAGGAATCAATACCTCAATGCCCAAACTGTCAAGATCGGCCAATAAATATTTGTCTCTAGTCAAGCATATCGCCATGGAATACCTGCTTAAAGCATCCGCGACTTAGTCTAGGATGCGTGATCAAGCAGAGGGTGAAGGTGATATCTTGTGCTTCGAAGCAATGGAAGCAGCGAGAAGAACTATTTCATGCACGACCTAGAAATTATGGCAATTGTGTCCGCGTCAAAATCGTGGTGACACACTACCAAAATCTGCGCTATTAGCGACATTTTTTAGCAACTCCAGATATTGACGTCGCTAATAGTTTTAATATTAGCGACTACAATAAAATGTGTCACTAAAAGTCGCTAGTTGTGACATTTAGCAACATTCAGCGACAACAATTCTATTATAAAATATACGTCGGTATAGGTTGCGTCTCAATATATAGCGACATTTTTGCGACATTCAGCAACATCAATTCATTGTAAAAAAATATACGCCGACAAAGGTCGTTAAACGTCACTAAGTTTTTATTTATCTGCGACATTTAGCGATGTATATTTTGGACGTCGCTAATTTGTTTAATATAGGGTTTGACTACCCTTCTTATTTTCCCCATTCGATCACCCAAAATTTTGAACGTGACTGCCCCCCCTCCGGCACAGCTCCCCTCCCCCCGAGCGCCCCCCCTCGGCACAACTCCTCCTCTCCAATGACCCCTCCACAGCTCCGACCACCTCTAGATAAAATCTAAACCTAAACCTATCTCTCTCTCTCTCTCTCACACACACAGACACGGACACGACACACACAGACACGACACTGTGCATGGTGGGTGTAGAGACACGACACACACAGACAATTACCCTAAATTGGTTCATGGATTTGCCATATTTGTCGGAGTTTACTATAATACTGAAAATTAAATTTTTCTAGTATTAATTAATGAACAAATAATTAGTATTTAATTATTATTTTAAATAGTAATTAGATTTTCCTATTATAATTTTTACTATAATATGAAAAAAAATTAATTTAAGTATCAGATATTGCATAAGTGTACGTGTTCTATGGATATATACATGATGTAAGTTAGTATATGTAATATTTTAGTTATCAGTTAGATACATTAGTGTGTGTGTTGAGTGTTGCACTATAGTGTATCAGTCTTTGGGTGTTCAAGAGTAGGTTGGTTTGTGTGACTTAGTGTCAGGTAGTATAGGAATAGGGGTTGGTATCATATCATTTTCAGTAAGGGTGTGCTCAGTACAAGGACTGTTAGTGTAGGTTGGAATTTGGTTTGTGTATATGCGTGCCAGGTAAAGAGGGGAAAGCTCGGGTATGGGCATTACAGGCAGTTAAGGAAAATGTGCTTAGTATTTAATTTAGTATGTGTATAGATATCTGTTAATGAGTTTCTATATATGTTTAGTTTGAGAGTGTGTTTAGTGAGTGGGTGTAGGAGTGTTCAAACCAAGTATTAGTGAGTGTCTTAGTGTCTGTTAGGGGTATATATATAAGTTTATCACTTAGTATATATATATATATATATATATATATATATATATATATATATATATATATATATATATATATATATATATATATATATATATATTATGTGATGGCTATACATATAGTATGTAAGTTATGTATCTAGATAACTTGGAAGTAATTGATAGTAATATGATACCAAGTCATGAGTGTAGTGTCATAGTGTAGGATATGGGTAGGTTAGTACCAAGGCTATAGTACTAGATTTGTGATATTAGACATTAGTATATTGATACTAATGTAACTCTAGTATTAGCTAACTTGTATGAGTTGTCCATTTACTGGAGTTTGAAATCTTTGGCTCTACTTTTCGCTCTTGTACCGGAAACCATGAGGCATAAGTCTTCTCTTCTCCTTTATATTTCAGTTTCATGGCTTTCGGCACCAGAGCATAAGGTAGAGCCAAAGGTGTCATGACTTCTAGGTTCATTTACCTATTTCTTATTAGGTATCTAGCTAGGTCAAGATATAAGTGAGTATATTGAGTATGCGAGTGTCTACGTGTTCATATCTCTGATTTTTTTTTACTTCTACAAGCCATTTTAGGCTATTATAGTTTGCAAATGTATTTCCAGATAATTTTTTGAGAGGAGTAAATAAATGCCTCCAATTCATCTTTGTCTCCATTTGAACGATATATACTTAAACGATGTCTATTCATCTTTTCAGAAGTATCTAGATATAAATTGCTACCTGTGTCATCGTTCGTGGATGTATAACCATCATTCTGATGACATGTGCGGTGTGCGGGATGAATTCATAGAGGGTGTACAGCAGTTCCTGTAGTTCGCAAAGGCATCCCTCAGTACATGGACAACAACAAAATTAAGTGTCCGTGTATGAGATATCGCAACTTAAAATATCACTCAGAAGTGGATGTGACATATCATTTGTACTCGAGGGGTTTTAAGCAGAATTACTATCAATGGACCTCACATAAAGAACTTGTGTCTTTAGCATTGGATCCAGAGCCTTATGTGGAGCCATATATGGTTGACCACGATTACGTTGATTACGACGACAATTTTGTGAACATGAATTTCGATGCTGTCGGGCCTAGTTTTGATCCAGAAAATCATGATGCAGCTGAGGAGGCACCGAATGCCGATGCTGCAAAGTTCATGGAGTTAGTGGAGAATACAAGGACTCCATTATATCCTGATTGTGAGGATCATTCACCGTTGGAGGTGGTTACAAGACTGTTAAGCATCATGTCCAATTTTAACATGTCACAAGAATGCTACAACCGACTGATAGAGTTAATTATAGAGATCTTATCGAGGATGCTGAGTTGCCTAAAGACTTAATGTCGAGATCGCTCTGGATGGGATACAAGAAAATTGATGCATATCGCAACAGGTGCATGTTGTACTACAAAGACGATAATGATGAAGACACGTGCGATTCTGTGGTGCTGATCGCTACAAGGCCACTGGTAGAGGAAGGACTGTCGAAATAAGAAAGCCTACCGATTCGATGCACTACTTGCCTTTGACGCCACGGTTGCAGAGGTTGTTTATGGTGAATGAGACTACAGAAAATATGAGTTGGCACAGACTGGAACAGATCAAAGGAGTGTTGGATCATCCATCCGATGGAGAAGCATGGAAGCACTTTGATCGAGAGTATCCAGATTTTGCCTCGGATCTGCGTAATGTCAGATTGGGGCTCTCCTCTGACAGTTTTACCCCATTCGGACTTTCGGGCTCCCAGTATTCGTGTTGGTCTGTGATCGTCACTCCGTATAACCTACCGCCTTGGATGTGCATGAAGACTTCAGTTATGTTCCTAACCGTTATTATCCCGGGTCCGAACAATCCGAAGAGGAACATCGATATGTATTTACAACCGTTGATAGATGAGTTGAATCAACTGTGGAAAGTAGGTGCCAACACGTACGATATTTCTAGAAAGCATAATTTTCAGATAAGGGAAACACTTATGTGGACCATCAATGACTTTTCGACCTATGGAATATTATCAGGATGGAGCACTCATGGCCGTCTCTCATGTCCGTATTGCATGGACTGTACTAAGGCTTTCCGTTTGAAATATGGAGGCATACCGTGCTTCTTCGATTGTCATCGACAATTCCTACCGAAGGATCATCCGTGCCAGAGGAACAGGAATGAAAATCCACCGCTAAGGTGGCCCGGATACACGATATAGAAAGAGGTAAAATATTTACCAAGGGCTATCGAAGAGCCTGCTAAGGGGTACAAGTATGACAGATTTGGTTGCATGACAGATTTGGTTGCACTCATAACTGGATGAATATGCGTATATTCTGGGATCTGCCATATTGGAGCACCAATCTGATCAGTCATGACCTTGATGTCATGCATATCGAGAAGAATGTGTTTGACAACATAACTAAAACTGTAATTGACATAAAGGGGAAGACGAAAGACAATCCGAAGGCCAAGTTGGACTTGAAAGAAATATGTAGACTGTATTTGATAGATGAGGGGAATGGAAAGTTAAAGCAGCCTAAGGTAAATTTTTTACTGGAGAAGGAGGATAAATGAAGACTTTGTAGGTGGATTTATGGCCTAAAATTTTTAGATGGGTATGTGTCAAACTTGAGAAGATGCGTCAACCTCAAAGAGAATAAACTGGGTAGAAAGAGCCACGATTGTCACGTATTCATGGAGAGGTTTATTCCGATTGCATTTCGAGAATTCTTACCGCAGGTCATTTGGGATACATTGACAGAGCTCATCATATTCTTCAGAGATCTTTGTTCTACTAAGTTGTTCGTCGGTCGTCTAGAAAAGTAAGAGAAGGACATTGTGGTAACATTGTGCAAGCTCGAGAAGGTGTTTCCTCATGGATTCTTCGACTCCATGGAGCATTTGCCAATTCATCTTTCCTATAAGGCACGTATTGGTGGGCCTGTCGGTTATCGATGGATGTACCCGTTCGAGCGGCATATGAACCACCTAAAGAGAAAGATGAAAAATAAGGCACGGGTTGAGGGTTTTATTTGTGAAGCTTATGTGCTCGAGGAGATTATAAACTTTTTCTTGGCGTATTTTAAACTTCATGTTGCTACTAATCGAACAAGAGCTGCGAGAAGCGACGACGAATATCAGGAATCTAATGATGCAATACTGAAAGTATTCAATGCATCTGGAAAGCCTTCGGGAAAAATAACAAAGAGATATTTGAATGACGATGAGCTAAGGGCTGCTCAGTTGTATATATTACTCAATTGCGACGAGGATAAAGTGGAGAAGCTAGATGGGTAAGTAATTAATACGTCCACGTTTACGTCATCTCATTGTAATGGTATAAGCTCGATAATGTTATGCTACTAATCGACGGTTGCTTCATTATTTTTAAGCACATATAATGATGAGCTAAGGTCAGTTATACCCTACATAACAGACGAAGAAGTAGAACAAGAAATGAGACATCATTTTCCTTTTTGGTTGAGCGCATATGTAAGGAGCTCGGTAAATACTTTTTGTATATGCACTTTACACAATAATTAACGGAACGTTGAACTTAATTTCTTACCTTATGGTATTTAGGTCGATCGTCCAGACGCAACACTTGAGAATAAATCTATTAGAACTCTAGCTAAGGGGCCAATTTATACCGTCAAATTTTTTCCAAACTATTGTGTAAATGGGTTTAGGTTCAAGTCAACAACTGTCCCGATCAGAGACAACTTCATAGATCTCGAGGACACCAAAAATAGTTATTTGTGTATCAAATGTTCGAACTATAAAGATGTCAACATAGGCAATAATTTCTATGGCGTCTTATGGGAGATTATGGAGCTGATATATAATTATGGAACATAACCTGCTAAGATCATGTTATTCAAGTATGAATGTTTCGATCCGATCCGATACAAGATCAAGGTTAAAAAATAGACAAGCATGGTCTTGTGGATATAAACTATCGGCGTCGATATCAAGGCTACGAACTATTTTTCCTCTCAAGTTAGTCTCAGCTCATGTACTTTACAACTTATCCTAAACGGGAAACAACGAGGTCGGACTGGTGGGCAGAAGCAAGACCAAAATTAGAAATACCTTTGATGTTGACGAAATAGCTTATCAGGAGGATGAGCTACCTCTTATAACAAATATTATAGAGGCGGACTCAACAGAAGTTCCTCATTACACAGCTAATCGTGTTGAAGATGTAGAATTATCCGAAAAGGAAGATGAAGTAGATAAAAGTGAAGAAGAGGAGAATGAGGTCGAGGAAGAGGAGGACGAGGAAAACGAAGAAGATAAATTTTTAGAAGAGGATTAAAAATAACATTAAATCAATTTAGTCTTGTAACATGTACTATATTTTTCTGGATTAGACTTCTTAGATATTGTTGCCAAAACTCTAGACATTTTGTGTGCAATTCAACGGAGGGTTGCTCTGGGTCTATTTATACATTTTTCTGGATTAGACATTTTTGTGTGCAATTCCATTATGACTGTGAGATTTATTTTATTTTTCTTCTTCATTTAATTTTATTTGTATTATATATATATATATATATATATATATATATATATATATATATATATATATATATATATATATATATATATATGCGTATTTGTTTTATCATTATATGTTGCTATCAGTTATGACAGGACGACGCAGAGGGTTCGGACGTTGAGGAGCATCTAGAGGACACCGTGCTCCGCGCGGCAGCACTCCATCGGTACCGGGTACTAGGGCCCGACCACTTGCATATCCTCATGACAGTACTCGTAGGACGAGCACTCCTAGGATGAGTATTAATCCACTATTCTGACCACTTGCACCTCCTCATGACAGTAGTTCTGGGACAACCAGTTCCAGCCGGAACCTACTACTCCTCCGTCTACCATTACTACTGCCGACGGTACCATGGCGACCGAGGAGGAGACGAGCGAGGCCCAGCCCTCACATTATCAGAGAGATCCTCCATGCGCGCCTCCGAACGAGCATCAGACGGAGATTTGGGCCGATGGCACAAAGTAAGTTAATTAGTTAACATTTCCTTACGCATATATATATATATATATATATATATATATATATATATATATATATATATATATATATATATATAGACTTTTCCATGAATATAATTATCTCTGTATAGATATCATCCGTCGAGGGTACAGAGATGCCTGTGGCACTTTCTTAGGTACAATTATGGTGGCCCTTGGATCAACTACTCCGATGCTCCAGACAAGAGAAAGACGTTCTGGTAAGCACTTTAAGGTAAAAATATATTTGGTTTTAATATCAATCATCTAATTTACTTATATTACATAACTTACTATATTACTTCTTGTAGGACACGCATTTCTACCCACCACACCGGACCGAGGTGATCGAGGAGATGTTTTCTTCCATCGACGCCAAGCTAGTCCGGGATGCGATCAATAATCAGAAGGACCATGATCGTTTAGGAAAATCAATCCAAGGTTGGATCACGACTGATCAGTGGAATCAGATGAGGGCTAGATTCGTCGATCCCAGGTACAAAGAAAAGTCGAAGAAGGCGAATGCGGCCAGAAAGAAGGCAGAAAAGTGGTGTGGTGGTTCAATTTTGATGACAGAACATTTTTGTTGCATGGTAATTATTTGAACGTATATATATATTATTTTAATCAAAGTAGGATAAAATAGTTAATTTTAGCAACAATATATCTATTTGTAATTACCAGGTTCAGAGGGATGAAGACGCTAACATGGTGACCGTCTTCCTCGCCACCCGTCGGAAAGGCGAATAACTCATCGATGATAGGGCCACGTAGACTTACGTAAGTATTACTTTACGTTTTTTATTTTATTTAAATATAACTTAGAAAATATGCAAATAAATATTTATGTAGTTAGTAATAAGTTGCTTAGATAATAGGGTTATTTACACTAATTATTCCTATATTTTTGGGTTATAACACCGGGTACCCCTGCTTTTAAACAACTTAGAAAATATGCAAATAAATATCCATGTAGTTAGTAACAAGTATATTTATCGAGCGATTCATTTTTTTCTAGAATGAGTATCTACGGCTCCGTGAGCAGTCGACGCAATATGTTGCATCTTGTAATCTCCCTGATTTTCAAGAAAATTTTAATTTTTGGATAATTATATTTTTCTGGAATTTTCTGAGATTTTTCTCTAATTAAATTAAGGTGTTTTAATTATTAAAGGATTTTTAATTATGATTAAATAATATTAAAATATTATGAAAATAATATTTTATGGTGTAAAATTAAAAACCGGACATAGGGTATTTTTCCAGGAATTTATTGGACCCCGGATGGATTTTTAAAAGCCTTAAAAACAATTAAATTATTTAATTAATTATTTAACCCATTATAAAACTCGGTTTTTTTTTCCCTAACCCAGTTCTGAACCGGACCGGCCGGTCTGCCCGAACCGGCCCAAACCCATGACGGGTCGGATCCGGGTCAGACCCGACCCGCCAGAGCCCGACCCGGCCCGCCAGCGAATCCCTCTCCCCGACCCCTCGTTTCCTTTCCTCCGTCCGGCCAACCCGCCGTGGCTGCTCCTCTTCAGACCCTTCGCCGTCCGCCGCGTAACGGCCGGCCAGAGACTCTGACTCTTCCGCTCCCCTCACCGGTCGTCGGACCACCTTCTTCTTCCTCCCTATAAAACCCACCATTTCCTCCTCTCTCCGCCCCATTCCCCTCGACTCCGGCCAACTGCAGAACCCCTCAGCCGCCGGCCACCCGCAGCAGTTCTCTTCCCCGGCGGCGCCTGCCTCCCCGAGTGCCACCCTCCAGCCAGCCCTCTCCCCTTTCTTCTTCCCTCCGCCGCAGCGCCAGATCAGGCTGCCCAGAATCCACCCGCAGAACCGGCCGACCCTCGAGACCTCGCCGCCTCCGTCCGGCGAGTCGTCCCAGCACCCCGGCGAGCCATGACACAGAGGACACGGACACGTAGCAGAGGACACGGGAACCCTAAACAGTAAACCCTAGCTTCTGTGTTTTGTGTCAGACACCGTGTCCAGGACACAGACACAACTCAAGGACGCGAAGAACTCAGTTTTTCAACTCACTTCAGGTATTCATAACTTCTTGCTCGTAGCTCGGAATTCGATTCCGTAAATTGTATTACGTAGCCTGTATGACCCTCTCGGTGCCCGGACAAACCGCTCGGGGCATCGCGTCCTGTGGTGATCGCACACCGCGATCCAAAAACAGGAAAAACCAGACCCTGTTTCACCCCGAAATCGAGTACGCCCCGCCAAACGGGACGACTTGGTCGCGTGCGGTCTTCACAGATACGTGCGCGTCGTTGATACGGACGTGCGGGTTTTCGCAGAAACTGATTCGGATGTGCGTGCACACCGAAATCAGTGCGTATCCGCAAACACCGCCCCGTATCCGACCCTTCTATTTCTCGCTGTAACTTAGTGTACACACGTCGGATCGAGACAAAACTTGCGCCATCGGACTCGTAGCAATACGCTGGTCCTGTGAGCCAAGTTTGGTTCGATTCTGAGAACGTTGACAAAATCGTGTGTCGTGGGCCCCACAGGCTCCACCCGACGGGCGATTTTGAGAACGGCTCATCGGAATCTAATTCTAGAAGTTCCGTTGGGTTCGTATCATCGTTCCTGACCTGTTGACACTAAGTTGGACTATTTTTGAGACCTTTGACCCTGGCACGTTTTTCGGTGCAAAGCGGCCCACATCTGGACCCCGCCTTGACCCGAAAATGACGTTTTTGCCCTTGTCTCCAAATTGGACTCAAGGATAGGCGTTTCTAGCTGATTGATGTGTTCTGGACCTGATGGTGATGTCTATTTCAGCAACCGGAGTACTGCCTGGAAATCCAGCTGAAGCTCGAGCTACAACTGAAACAGGAAATCCAGGCAAGTGTACCTTGCCATAAAATGCAGTTTATTGATTCATTTAGATTCTCTTGCTTTAATTTCTGTGGCTATTGTACTTTCCCTATCAAATACTTTATCCCCAGGACACCTGACACAAAGCATGATACAGAATCTTCCTGATTATTCAAGGGGATTTTGTTTAGGATATAGATTTCATAACTTGAGCTTTATGTTTTATCCTGACTAGTTGCATTAGTTTAATCTTGCGTAACATGAACATTGAGATCTGTGACGTGAGATTCATTGGGTGGGGAGAGTATTACCATATCAAGGCTGAATATATATTATATACTGTTATCTGGAAGTGTCCTAGTCTCTGACACAGAGCTTTGGCACCTGTACTGGCCCTTCGAGAAAACACTGCTATGGTTTCTTGTCACTGATCCTGTAGTAGTCTCAGCCTGAGTATGAATAATAACTCTCACTTGCATTATCACTTATCTAGTTTAATTATTTACCCAGATTTGTTTGATAGCAACATCGGCATGCCACTGTCTTAGACTTATTAATTTCTTGTGCTTCTCTTGTGTTTAACATCTTGGTTGACTTACATGTTCATTCACTGTATTTTGGCTCGTATTCTTCTGTACCTTGTTACGTCCCTCTGAGGACCTGGTTTTGTTCTCCAGTTATAGCAGACGAGATCTACCCTGAGGTGTACGGAACAGGGGCACTACTCGGAGCAGTACCTGAACCTGAGGACGAGGTGATCACTGAGGACTTCTCCTGAACAATTGCTTCGCCCTGCTCAGTATTATGGCAAATAGACTTTAATTCCTGTTAATTTAAACTCTTTATTTCCTGTCTTTGAGAACTTGTGTAACCAGACTTAATATCGGATTGTTCTCCGATTTTATTTACTTTGACTGTTGTTGTTTAGTATTTCTTTTGATGTTATTGCTATCTTATATCTGTGGATGAGAATAGTAAAACTCTGACTGATGTAATACAGCTTAAGTATACCCGATGGATCCATTAAATTGGGTTTGTCCATCGGTGCATGCTGCTGGCCATAATCACGCATTCAGTCCCTCGGTATTTTGGGACTGGGGCGTGACATAGTTTTTGTGGTGGCCCATGCAGGTCAACGACTAAATTGTTCGGTTTCAACTTAGGGACCGAACAGGCCTACAATAAAATAGGATAAGTTTTTAGGATCTCATCCACTTGCTTGAAACGTTCTTGATATCTGTATCGGATTCGAATTAATTCTTGACTTGCATCCTGCTTTGATCCCTGTACGCCTCTTATTGTTTATTTTGGGTGCAGAGATATGGATTCACGAGCAAACGACGAGACTCCTGCAGAAACACCACAAGGTGCTGTGGTCACCTAGGAAGATGAAGTGACACCAGTTGATGAAGGTCAATCAGCTCAACAAAGCAGTCAAGCAAGTCAGCCTGCCTCGAGAATCCAGGAAGATGACGTTCCACCATCGACGCAGTTTGCTCCACCGACGCCTACTGTCCCACAAAGGCAAGTTATGGACGTGCAACAGCTGTTTCAAATGTACTACCCGATGATGCAAGCTTATCAGAAGGCACAACAAAGCCAAACGGAGGAGTTCATTTGCAGACTTAGCTCAGAGCTACGAAAGTTAATCAGCTCCGTTGCAACGGATGTTGTTACTGCAGCACGGGCCATGGAGTGCATCACCAGGATAGAGTCAAGCCAGAATCGGCTGCATGCACCAGACCAAGCACAATAGGAAAGAGCTGCAAAGCGACCCCAGAAGAATCCACCGAGAGCAGCATCCAGAGCCTCAATCCTTCCTACTTGTTATTATTGTGGTAAGGTAGGCCATGTTGATAAGAAGTGCAGACGCAAGTTGGGACTGTGCTTGATTTGCGGATCCAGTAACCATTTAGCCAGAAGTTGCAAGATGCACAGAGGAGAAGCATCAACGGTTAACCAACAAGCGTTACCAGTACCAAGGCCAGCCTGTCCAGCTTTGGGAGCACCGCAAACGGAAGAGGAAGGAGTCATACCAACAGCTTCAGGAGAGAATCAGCCGAGGCCACCTTTGATACCCCAAGCCGTACTCTTCCAGCAGGTCCAGCAGCAGCAGAGGAATCCACCTCAAGGACGTGGACAAGCTTTGACGATGACTGTGGAAGAAGCGCAGAACCATGGAGTTGCTAATGCGAGTAAGTTTTAGTTGTTCCGTTTCTAGCATTTCTATAATTCGTGCTTGCTGGTTCGTGACCCCAGACTTAAAACCTGATTTGCTAATGACTGAATAACTTAGAATATTTTATAATGTTTAACCTGATATATGTTTTAAAAGATAAAACTGATTTTCTAAAAACTGTAATCTTCTAGATTTCCCATTTTTGGAAAATTGCATAACTTTTAATGCTTAGGAAAATAATTTTTCCTAGGTGCTCCTTGATTTTGATGTACCTCGAACAATGGTTGCAACTGTGTCATCTCTGTTGACCGGTTAATCTTTGATTGTGAGGACGCAATCCTCTTAAGGGGGTAGATTGTAATCTCCCTGATTTTCAAGAAAATTTTAATTTTTGGATAATTATATTTTTCTGGAATTTTCTGAGATTTTTCTCTAATTAAATTAAGGTATTTTAATTATTAAAGGATTTTTAATTATGATTAAATAATATTAAAATATTATGAAAATAATATTTTATGGTGTAAAATTAAAAACCGGACATAGGGTATTTTTCCAGGAATTTATTGGACCCCGGATGGATTTTTAAAAGCCTTAAAAATAATTGAATTATTTAATTAATTATTTAACCCATTATAAAACCCGATTTTTTTTCCCTAACCCAGTTCTGAACCGGACCGGCCGGTCTGCCCGAACCGGCCCAAACCCATGACGGGTCGGATCCGGGTCAGACCCGACCCGCCAGAGCCCGACCCGGCCCGCCAGCGAATCCCTCTCCCCGACCCCTCGTTTCCTTTCCTCCGTCCGGCCAACCCGTCGTGGCTGCTCCTCTTCAGACCCTTCGCCGTCCGCCACGTAACGGCCGGCCAGAGACTCTGACTCTTCCGCTCCCCTCACCGGTCGTCGGACCACCTTCTTCTTCCTCCCTATAAAACCCACCATTTCCTCCTCTCTCCGCCCCATTCCCCTCGACTCCGGCCAACTGCAGAACCCCTCAGCCGCCGGCCACCCGCAGCAGTTCTCTTCCCCGGCGGCGCCTGCCTCCCCGAGTGCCACCCTCCAGCCAGCCCTCTCCCCTTTCTTCTTCCCTCCGCCGCAGCGCCAGATCAGGCTGCCCAGAATCCACCCGCAGAACAGGCCGACCCTCGAGACCTCGCCGCCTCCGTCCGGCGAGTCGTCCCAGCACCCCGGCGAGCCATGACACAGAGGACACGGACACGTAGCAGAGGACACGGGAACCCTAAACAGTAAACCCTAGCTTCTGTGTTTTGTGTCAGACACCGTGTCCAGGACACAGGACACAACTCAAGGACGCGAAGAACTCGGTTTTTCAACTCATTTCAGGTATTCATAACTTCTTGCTCGTAGCTCGGAATTCGATTCCGTTAATTGTATTGCGTAGCCTGTATGACCCTCTCGGTGCCCGGACAAACCGCTCGGGGCATCGCGTCCTGTGGTGATCGCACACCGCGATCCAAAAACAGGAAAAACCAGACCCTGTTTCACCCCGGAATCGAGTGCGCCCCGCCAAACGGGACGACTTGGTCGCGTGCGGTCTTCACAGATACGTGCGCATCGTTGATACGGACGTGCGGGTTTTCACAGAAACTGATTCGGATGTGCGTGCACACCGGAATCAGTGCGTATCCGCGAACACCGCCCCGTATCCGACCCTTATGTTTCTCGCTGTAACTTAGTGTACACACGTCGGATCGAGACGAAACTTACGCCATCGGACTCATAGCAATACGCTGGTCCTGTGAGCCAAGTTTGGTTCGATTCTGAGAACGTTGACAAAATCGTGTGTCGTGGGCCCCACAGGCTCCACCCGACGGGCGATTTTGAGAACGGCTCATCGGAATCCAATTCTGGAAGTTCCGTTGGGTTCGTATCATCGTTCCTGACCTGTTGACACTAAGTTGGACTATTTTTGAGACCTTTGACCCTGGCGCATTTTTCGGTGCAAAGCGGCCCACATCTGGACCCCGCCTTGACCCGAAAATGATATTTTTGCCCTTGTCTCCAAATTGGACTCAAGGACAGGCGTTTCTAGCTGATTGATGTGTTCTGGACCTGATGGTGATGTCTATTTCAGCAACCGGAGTACTGCCTGGAAATCCAGCTGAAGCTCGAGCTACAACTGAAACAGGAAATCCAGGCAAGTGTACCTTGCCATAAAATACAGTTTATTGATTCATTTAGATTCTCTTGCTTTAATTTCTGTGGCTGTTGTACTTTCCCTATCAAATACTTTATCCCCAGGACACCTGACACAAAGCATGATACAGAATCTTCCTAATTATTCAAGGGGATTTTGTTTAGGATATAGATTTCATAACTTGAGCTTTATGTTTTATCCTGACTAGTTGCATTAGTTTAATCTTGCGTAACATGAACATTGAGATCTGTGACGTGAGATTCATTGGGTGGGGAGAGTATTACCATATCAAGGCTGAATATATATTATATACTGTTATCTGGAAGTGTCCTAGTCTCTGACACAGAGCTTTGGCACCTGTACTGGCCCTTCGAGAAAACACTGCTATAGTTTCTTGTCACTGATCCTGTAGTAGTCTCAGCCTGAGTATGAATAATAACTCTCACTTGCATTATCACTTAGCTAGTTTAATTATTTACCCAGATTTGTTTGATAGCAACATCGGCATGCCACTGTCTTAGACTTATTAATTTCTTGTGCTTCTCTTGTGTTTAACATCTTGGTTGACTTACATGTTCATTCACTGGTGCGCGGCGGATACTACCTCCTAGTTCGACATCGGTGGCTCTTTCACATGGCCAGTTGGACTATATCGTATTCCAGTTGCGCGGCGGTGTTCCTCCTCCTCCTCTTGATCAATATTAGTCCTAGGTTGGACATATAGTTATGAGTTTGTGTGAATTTGGCCCATTTTGGGGAATTTGTGTGACATTGGCCCATTTTGGGTCTATTGTATATATTCTTTTTGTGACATGAGGATATTTATTTCAGACTTTTATGTATGTTTGAATTTGTATGACATTGGCCAACAATGACAGTAGATTTTTTTATCGGTGTTTAATAATTTTCTTATGTGTGACAATCTATTTTTATAAACTATGAATATATTTGTATAAACTGCAAGCTGGATATTGTTATATAAATTATTATGTAATAATCTGTAATTTTTTTAAAAATTACAGTAATTTAGCGACGTTTATCGACATTTACTGATGTACAAATACGTCGCAGAGAGGTATCAGAACGTCGCTATCCCTGTACCAAGCTGTCGCAAATATGTCGCTAAAAGTCGCTAATTTGCTGACTTGGCAATCTCTGTCATGTCATCAAGACGTAACTAAAAACGTTGCTACATTCAAAAAATATTAGCGACGTGCATGTGTTGCTAAACGTCGCTAACGGAAGAATGCCAGCGACGTTTAGTGACATAACAAACGTCACTAAGTATAGAAATATCAGCGACGTTTTGCGACTAAATTGTGTCACTCATATACCGATGTTACGCCACAAAACGTCGCTAATTGGTGAAAATTTTGTGACGTTCATATGTAACCAAGATACGTCGCTAGTTGCGACGTATAGCGACGTATTTTCAGTCAGCGGCTAGCTAGACCGCGACAATTGTAAAACGTCGCTAATAACGTCGGTATTTTATTTCAGCGACATAATTTTACAATGTAGCAACGTTTTGTAGCATCGCTAACCCCAAAATTTTTAGTAGTGACACTATCCCTATGACATGGTGGTAAAATATTTGTGGATCACATAAACCTCAAATAGGTGTTCACCCAGAGAGGTATTGAAATTGAGATGGAGGTGTTGGGCCGAGCTGATCAAAAAGTATCGTACGACATTTGGGTAAGTCACTTAGCTGGGGTAGTATGATGTGATGATCGTTCGGAGCATGAAGATGATATTTTGAGATGGTGTGTGTCGAGCATGGTACGATTGAAGTCGAATTAGAGTTTGGATGTTTGAGTTCAGATGATACAAGCAAGAATTCAGAAATAGTTGGATCATAGGGCCTTGCAGAATACTCGTTGCACTTGGGATGCGCAAGGACTTGGAGCGTGCGTAGTTTAGGCTATCACTAGAGAAAGGATTGAGTCAGAGCACGAATTGAATTGGGTCAGGCGGAGAGATCATTAGTGGAGTATCATCTTTATTGAGAATAGTGCGTATGAATGTGTTGAGGGATGAATGTCAGGATCGGTCAGTCGAGAGTGAAGCGACAAAGTTCTCAGACACGAAGATACCTTTGTAACTTATCCAAATTCGCTATCGCTAAGCTCAGCTGAAATGCATGTATTTCAGGAATATCTTAAATATGTGTATGATCCAAACTAAGCGATATATTGAATTCGAATTGAGTTTCAAGTAGGATGTGGGAATACGGAATTGATGTTCGAGCGTTCAGCGCGTAGCGAAGATGCCGAGTCTGGATTACTAGAGTATGAATCACATGGGGCAAAGTTTATGAAATGGTCAAGCGTCATATGAGAAAGGAAAGGGTACTGGTTTGGTTCGAGGGTGAACCTTATTCTAAGTGGTATATTATGGAATGCCCTACAACCGCACAGTGCATTACGTTGAGTCGGATTAAACGAGGCAATGGTTGGTTATATTTTAATTTATTGAATTTGGGAGCAAGTATTGATTCGAGTTAGTTTTCATGTGCAAATTGCGTGCGGAGTTCAGTGGGATCAGAGTATAGCCTCGTATATCAGGCTAAGGCATAGGCGTCGTGCTATGGAATCAGGTATTCGTTCAGATCAGTACATTGATAAAGGGATTTGGAGCGATAATGTCGTCTTTCTTAGTCCGATCGGTCGGATAATTTGGAGAGCACGGTCTGCTCTCACGGTCATACCAATTGAGTATATCGTACTTCGTATCGGACCACAGATTCAAGGAATCGACCGTATCGGCAAGGCAGAGTACTTAACAGATTCAGATTTGGTGAGTGGGCTCTGTCCCTTCTCCTCTACTCCTTTTTGCCTAATAATATAGAAAATACGTAATATCTTGGACACATAGACTGGAACTTGGAATCACTGCACTCTGGCGTGCATAGAGTGTGCACCATTTGGATGAATAAAATTTTTGGCGTTGAGTTAAGTTGTACGATTAGGACCAGTACGAATACTTCATCGAGCGAGCATACGTTGCGCACGAGTATTAAATAGAACTCTTCATCAAGCAAAATGTATAGATGTGGTTCAAAACCGGACAACTACATCGGAGAGGGCATTTTTCCACTGTTGGTGCATTATGCCATAATGCATTTGGAGAGAGGGGTGTTGCAGCTATCGGAGCACTGTGTCGAGAAGCAACATGGTGCCTATTGAAGATTATTTGAGAATGGTGCCTTGGGCTATAATTTGAGAACGGCTTGGAGAATTTGATAGCGACGGATCGAGTATCATTTGCTGGGGCGAGAAGGCACGATTTCTTATCGTACCTACTTTTCATCGTTGCATGGTTACGTATAACTTGTGCGCGGAGTTTGGTTTCCTCGAACAGGATAGCACCGTGGCACCGGGACCGTTCAACGATGGGGAAAATATTTAGAAGTGCTCTTGGAGCATGGTATAGCGAGACATACAACTGCGGTGTTGCAACCTTAGAATGGATGGCATATCTCTTACTAGAACTTGTGTTTCGGTACGAGGCATTTGCGAAAACTACAGTTGAGGCATTACAACCAAATATACTGGAAGGATACCCACATTTGTTATATAGTCCTTTAAGGCTTGGCCAGTGACCTTCATATAGATATGAATCACTTGAGTTTGTTGCATTTGAGTATACGGCGGGCGGCCACCTTGCCTCGGGCAAGAGTGTGCTTATCGAGATTGGATTTGAGACTTGGAGTGCGAGGTAATTTAATAGCTTCACGCTTAACTTACGAGATTTGAGTAGAACAAAAATGCATGCTTAGTACCTTTGTGATGGAATATAACATGCTAGTGTGTTTATTGCTTTCAGTAACATGCTTTATTGCTTTCAATGCATGCCTTGCCATAAAATGAATCTAGGTTCAAGTAGAAAGATCATCATATAACTGCTTGCTTTCACTATTTACTTAGTGTCGGTTTAGACGAGTGGGTTACCTCGCTCACCAGTACGGCTGTATACTAACCCACATTTGTGGGCATTATTTCCAAGTACGCAGGTGTAGTGGATCAGCTTGGATATACGGGACATGATGTATGGAATGGTAAGTACCTTTGTGGACAAGAGAAAGAGCAAGAGTGTTGCATTACCTTATGGCATGTTCATTTGGACCCTTCGAGAGCTTCGTTGCGTATACTCTGATGTGTGGTTGGTACACAATACTTGACTTTTATTGCAACTTGGTCGTTTCGATGATATCATGATGTTTGACATCAACGCCTTGTGCGAGCGCAACTCTAGGCTCGCACGATATCACGTCCCAATGAGAACGGTTGTCCTATGGGAGCGCTGCAATATGGTTATTCACGTTCAACGGGGACGATCGAACTTGCGGGAGAATGTGGCATGACATCAATGATATCTCTACTCCATAAGGACGACAATATGACAATATAAGGATAATATCAATACTCAATCACAAAGATCTATAAGGAAGATAATTGGCACGATATGATAAGATATGCAAACACAAGTCTAGAAATAGTCATCTCAACACAACAACATCAAGTCTATGTTGGCCCAATATTTATGTTGATTTTTTGAATATGGCTAATCGATTAAGTTTAGCATTATGGTAATCGATCAATCACTATAGTATCTTCTACTTAAACTCAGCATTGTCCAGATATATAATATTTGCTTCTGTATATTTTCTTGTTCGTCTAACATGTACTTGCAGAAAGCAATAAGCAAGATCAGCAATGGACATATGCTATATGACGATGAGCCAAAGACGACGTTATACCAAAAGATTTCTTCCAACCGCCTACGACTTATCTGGAGCCTCGTATCCGGGGGTTCAGGGGCGAAGTCACCAAAAGGTATTCAGATTCCCAGATCTGGTTATCTTTGGACAACTGTCGTCAAGGAAAAAATATCTTCAAGTCAGCAAATGTTTTAGAAGTTTGGCATCATCAGTGCTCTTGGTTTTCATATATAATTTGATATTTTATTTGAGTCTAGAACTTATGTACATCGAGTCACACTGGCATAACCCAAGTCCACTCAAATAAACCCATGAACCTATCCATAAATTTGTCTACCTTCAACCCAAAGATTACCAGAATAGACAATAGAATTCGGATCGAATTCGTGTCAAACTCGGACCAAACTCGATTACCCTTTTGGTATGAAATCAACCAGTTTAATTAGCTCCTGATTTCTTAGCCCAACGTTCAAAAATTTAAATTAAATTCCAACCAAACTTTGGCCGAATTCTGCTCAACGATACCCTATAAATAGGATTAAAATTTCCACAATATTCAATCATCCAAGCATTCAATCTTTCAATCCTTTAGTAAGCAACACACCTGAGCCTTAAACTGCCCATCTCCAAGATCAACTCCCTAACCTTCTAATTGCTAAGTGCGATCTCGGTCTAGAAGTCTACAAGAGTTGTAAAGATTTTGGCTCCATCAGTTTTCTCTCTTCTTCTATGTGAAGTTGCGAGCCTTCGGATCAAAATACATGGTGTGTGAAGTTGCGAGCCTTCGGATCAAAACTCTTGGTGTAAAGAAGTGGCAAGCCTTCAGATCAAAGCTTGTGATTCACTATTGGTGATTATAGAGGATAAAACTCTGAGCTTGAGTTCTCGGGACTAGACTGGTCCTCTCAGAGGGAAACTAGTATACATCTCGGTATTTGCGTTTGCTCTCTCTCTTTCTCTTACTTTATTATATTGTATATACACTGGTAGTAATTTACTGCCTTCACTATGCTTAATTTTTAATTGGGTATATTATTCCACTGTACTCTATTCACCCCCCTCTAGAGTTGTCCTACGGTCCTTCAGTCTAAGAGTCTAACAATCTCCAACATAAGTCTAGGAATCAAAATAATAACAACTTAAAAGTCTAAGTCTCTGGAAACAAATCCAGTACAATAGAATACTAAGTAATGCTAACTAGGCAACTACTAGCAGTGCCTTCTCTACGGGAACCTGATCCTTCCGAGGCTCATGAACATATACTCATCAGCTACTCCGGGTCCATTGAAGGTGTTACAGAAATCTTCTAAGTCCTCTGAAAAATATTGTCCAATCAGGATTGGAGAGAAGCACATAGACTAACAGCAGTTCCTTTAAGTTGACAAAGACTATAAAATAGTAAATAATGAGAATATAAGATGGAAAGTAATACTAGAACAGTAAGGAAACATGTAAACAGATAATCATATCACATGTAATAATAAACTGTAAGTAAACCGGTGAATGACGGTATCATCGGGTATAAACAGGAATAGAGGAATGAATAACTAGCTAAGTGCCTTAAAATATTAGTTTATTATGTGATCGGCTTGGAACAAGATCAGACTCTACCATATATGATTGGTTATGCATAAGTACATGTAAGCAGGATCAGGCACAACCATATATGGGGAGCTATGCACAAGCAAGTAATGAGGGTGAGCTATTCACAAGTATATGGGGTATGATCACATAATCAACTAATACTTTTCCATCTCCAGACTAATATAATGGATCCAATCACGACTCCTCATGACTAGAATCCATATATAGTAGTCTGTGTACCATCGTGTCGGAAATCAAGTATAATACTACAAAACTGATATCATAGTAATCATCAAAGTAAAAAAAATATCAGAGAATGTACTCGCCTAAGGTCCTGAACAAGGAACTGCAAACAGTGCTCAAACTGGAGTCCAAGAGTCCTAAATATGGAATATCAATGTCAAAGAGTTATTTAGAACAATAACCAAGTATAATTGACTCTAGGTTAGGTATTTGGGTGATTTCTAGGTTACTTGATACCATACTAGGTCTAGGCTAAGGTAAGACTCCATAGTTTCCTATGGGTTGGGTTTCTAGAGTGATACTAGGTCATCACTAGGTTTCTAGGTCGTAACCTAGTGCTATAATGCTAGGTATTAATACTAGTTATATATGTGGTTATCTAGCTTATATATACTAATACCCTAACTTATTTAGTATCAATACCTTAGTATTTTAGCTAATCACTTAACCACTAGACATTATCTAGCCTACGTTCCTATACCTTGACATCCTACACTACACACAAACTCTGATACCTGAACACAATCTGCCCCTTATCCCATTCTATTACTCCACTTGCTCACTGAACACTCACCTGCACCAACTGTTGCCCTCATATTTAGGTAAGTGATACACGGCCACCACTTCTCCAAGCCTACACAGACACAATCATAAGATACACATATGAGTGCACCAGCACTTACTTGTGCATTTCTGCATAATGCACTGTCATTCCACGCCCCAAGCATCTAACCTGCACCCCTATCTACTGCACATCCTCTTCTCTCCTACTGAACTATACACACTTCATTTCACTTATAACCTATACCCCAACTTAACATAGGGTTATACCCAGTCCCCTAGTTGTAATAGTTGTTGCTACTGGTCTCTACACACGAGCATAAGAGCTCAAAGACTAGCAACCACACACAATGCTGGGCACAGAAGCTTAGCTAATACATGATTTCCCCTTATCACTTGCACCTCTATTGAACTGGAACCCCACTGCTACTATAGCCTCTAACGGCATTACTGTCCCTCATCACACCTTCATACATACTAACAACACACCAGTATTAGACTTCCTATGAGCCACTGTTGTGCCAATCAACCCTATCACCAGTGGGTACTGATACACCACTGTTGCATACACCTGCACTCCCAGACCAGCCCTCAATGCTTCAACTGCACTGCAATATGCCAAACTGGCAATGCACCAAATGTTCATCCACACAGATATGCACCTTTATCCATATATAGAGATACAATATATATATATATATATATATATATATATATATATATATATATATATATATATATATATATACACACACACACACACACACACACACACATACACAAACACTAGGTGCTCCACACTACTTCTATTACCATTTAAGTATCAAGTACTTTGTGTGCACTAAGCATAATACTCAACACTTACACTAACTCCAGCATTGATACACAATAACAATGGCTATGAATCATCATATATATAAATTATGATATATAAATAAATAAATAAATATATATATATATATATATATATATATATATATATATATATATATATATATATATATATATATGATAACTAAAAATAATGCAATTAGAGAAAATTAACATATATTGGCTCAAATATCCAATTCTACCGACACGCACCATGTCGTATTATGATACGACCTACCCGCATCCAATTGTGGACACGTACCCACTCCCACACAACCAAATTAGATACAAACAATCATACTTGACCAAATGACAAACATTTGGTGTCACAAATTCGAAATTCTTCCAATTTGGACACAAACACACATGAATCTCCTAGATTTTGGGACAATACCTCATAGATCTTGGCCTAATGGGTTGGTCATGTACATAGGTAGGTTCCTAGAGTCTTAATTACAATTTCTTTCATGAAAATTGATGAAGAATGTGAGAATAATACCTATTGGGAGTTGGATCCCAATGTAACTCCTCCAAGTGGACACAACTAGAGAATTTGATACGATCTCCTTGAAATCTCATCTCCAATGGATCTCCTTGTGATCTCCAAGCTCCTAGGCCTCCATGATGGTGAAAATGAGTGGAATTGAGTGTGATTTGAGAAAATTTTGGTGAAAAATTGGTTGCTTGGGGAAAAAGAAGCTCAAACTAATGAAATGGAATGAAAGGATGGAATGATGAACTTCTCTCTCCTCCAAGTATGGGCCGGCCACATTGGGTGAGGTTGGGTCAAGTTGGTTGGTCCAATTTGTCCCTTCCACAAGTTTCTAAAGATTTCTAGTTGTTTAATGTAGGATCCTATGTCATCTTAATTAGTTAAGGAGAGTATCATTCTAATAAAAAGAAGAAATATTATATTCTCTAACTGAACTAATTTAATTAATATAACTAACTATGTCATTAAGTCGTGGACCTACATGTATGGTGTTAACTAGGTCCACTACACTAGTCCATTCTAACTAGTCTACACATGAGCCCAACAAATAAATATAAATAATATCATTACTAATATAATTACGAAATAATTATTGAATGACTCTCTTTATAATGGAGAGAGTGAGAAAATAGGAGACAGGACCCCACGAGGAGTCCAAAAACCAATTTCCATGTCCAGAAGATTTGCTCATCAAAGGGAATGAACCTCATAATTAAGAAATGAATTAGCACAAAAACTATCTGAAATGAACAGGAGGCCACATTTTCAAGATTCATGTTTCACTTGTACAAATATAGCGACAGTAGCATTTCATAAGAACATATAGCTACAGATGGCCAGATCATAACCAACTCCAAAGCCAAAATTTCTTGCTCATGAACCAAAGTTCACATAATTAACATATGCAAACATAGAAGCAAATTTAGCTGAGGCAATCAAGAAGTTCATTAAGAGTTCAAGGGATGGAGATGGAGAGCTGGGTTTTGGCGCAGGCCTCCTCCGAGTCCATCCACGACGTCTGGATGCGCTCGTTGAACAAGTAGAGGTAAGGCTTCTGCTGCTTCTGAGCCCCCTCTTCTTTCCTCTCCACCACCCTCGTCGCGCCGGCGGCGGCGGGCTTCTCCAGCTTGAGATCGGCACCCATCACAAAGCAATGCCGGCCCTTGTCCCGGTCGAACCTGTCTTCTTCTTTCGAGAAGAAATTGTGTTCTTGGAGTCCATTGGTGTGTTGGAAACTAGTGGTGTCGTCGTCATCGTCGTCGTCGAAGGAGAGGCCGAGAGGAGACTTGTAGGCCGAGGAGTAGGGATACAACTGAAAAGGAGGAGGAGGAGGAGGATGGAAGTATGGAGTGGCACTGGCAGCAGCTGCAGCAGCAGCAGGAGAAGTTGGAGGCAGTAATTCCACGTGCTTTCTTGAACACTTCTTTCCTCTGTGCATGTGCCTCTCGCAGTACTTGGATTCCTGGGACGCCTCTTTGGAGCACCTCCACTTCTTCCCATCAGTCCTCCTGCACCTCCATGGCTCTGGATCCTCCTCTACTTTCCTATCAAAACTCACTGTCCCAAAAAAAAGAAAAAAAAGAAAGAAGAAGATCAATTAGCCTCTCTGGAAGAAAAATAATTCTCTGTGTATAACTAAGGGGGTTATTTGGTCCCGTTTAGTTGGTGGTTAAAATGATTGAATTTTTTTTTTATTGAGACGACATGAATAGTAAATCTTCGAGTAGAGAGAAGGTGGTCCTCCACCCAAGCGTGTGAAATGAGAACGATGATTTTCTACTTCCGCACGCTCCGTAAAACTCTAATATCAAAACTTCGATTTCGTGGTTGACAAAAATTTACTATTTATGTCGAATCACAGTAAATTATGTCTATAAATTCTCTAACCAAACACGTGAAGTGGTTCCAAATTCAAATTTTGACCAGTTCGGCACTCTAAATCCGCAAACCAAACAGTCTTTTAGTTATGTCAATACGTAAATTTGTTATGTTTAGTTTTAGGATCTAGTATAAAATTCAAAATATACGTTTAAGATCTTTACCAAAAATTGTTGTTAACTATATGTCGTTAAACCGTCGCTAATATCTACTAGGTGTAACTAACTTATAGTCGACACGGGTCGATAAATGTTACAAATTAGGGATACGAAGGAAACTTACCACCAGGAGGGTAGAGGGAGAATGGATCCATCAGCAACAGACTTCTCCGGAAGAGGAGAACGAGATGAGAAGGGATGGGGTTCCCAGAGACTATGTTGTTGAACAACAGCATCTGCAGCTCCAGCTCCTTCCTCTGAGATGATGTGAACGCGTGATGAGGCCAGCTGCTGATGCTACTGCTCATCATCATCATCATCTTCTTCTTCTTCTTCTCAGCAATGAGAGAGGAGGAAATGGGAATGGCTGGCTTTGATGATATTGACAGTGCGAGCTGAGCTTGGGGAGAGGTGAATGAATATATGTAGACAGGAAGCTACTGCTGCTTCTTTTGCTACTACTTATTAATTATGTGTTGCAGGTGCCATATTATATACTGCCATTACTTTTTGTGCAGAGGAAGTGTCACTCAGTCAAGGAAGTGTGCAGAGCATGCTGCAGAATCTTCAGTGAGTGCTGCTGCTGCTGCTGCAGCATGGAAAAAATCATGACTCATGAGACTGTCACACCAAAGTGGCAAAGCAAAACCAGAGATGAGGGGAAAAGGAACTGAATTTCTTTTCAAAACCTTCGATTAGAGAATGGATTGTGTTGTGTTGGTACACATTACTTATCACTTAGAATTGATTCAGTACGGTCAAAATATGTTTATAAGCTTTACTTTTTAAGTAAAGCCAAAATAAGTAAATGTGGGCTTTCATTGCATTTACTATATTGACTTGTTTATTTATGGTTCTTTGCACTGGAGTTCACTACGTACATATGGTTTTTTCTAAGTTTCAGCATCAACTTCTTCTCATAAGCTTTAGCAATATATAATTCATGATAATTAGAGTATGTCTAGATATGCTCGAGTAGAAGTAATTGCCACTCACTCTCTCTCTCTCTCTCTCTCTCTCTCTCTCTTGTATGTGGAAACTAGGGATGAGCAATTTGAAGCAATTTTAGTTTGAGCGAGCTTCCTATATGAAAGTAGCCCACATTGTCCTTAATTAACAAAATCAGCACTATGGACTTTCCTTCCTTAGAGTTACTTTACCTCTTGTCCCTTTGGGGATTGTTTGGATCAAAATTTTGTATTCCAAAAAATTTATTTTCTATTTATTTTTTATGAAAAATGAATTCAACATTTCTATACACATATTTGGTTAGATTATGTTAGAAATATAAAAAAGAATGTTAATTTATTTAGTTTTTCATAAATATCTGTTCATGTTTCTATTATATAAATTTATATGTTTGGGATAGAAGTTAAAATTTTGAAAATAAGGTAAGGGTGTTATTGTCCAAACAAAATATTCAACAACATTCTTAGGAAAGCAAAACTATTCTCAAGGGGAGCCTTGGGAATTACTTTCCCACAACAATGGGAATATGAAGACCCTCATATTCTCCCCTAATTCTCAATCTTACACATACCAAACAAGAGTACAAGAGTACAAGAGTAAGGAATCTAAAATCCATTCCCAAGCCTCAAAAACTTGAACCAAACGCCACCTTAGGGATGAGCAAATAAAGTTACACAGCCTAGATTATACATGGAACGCAGCGCAAAACAACAATTGTAATCCAACTCCATATCTCCAATTAAGAGGGAAGGATACCTTGGCAGTAGGTGTTAGAATAAAATCTTTATTTTCGTTTTGAAGACCTGTAAACAAAACTAAATAAAATTAATGTTACCGGTCTCTGGAAAAGTCGTGCACAAAGTACTGCCCTAAGTGTTGATCTGAGATCTATGTGCAGACGTCTCTCGAATGCTCCTACTAGTAAAACCCTCGCACTACCGGTTTCTCTTCGTTGCACACAACTCGGAGAGAATGACCAAAAATTAGCTCTGTCCAGATCAAGGAACCGAATAACAAAATTGTCATAGGAGAATGAGAGAGAGTTTCGTAGAGAGAGAATTTTTTGTAGTAAGAAGACAGGAAAGGACCTTAATTTATAGGATGATAAATCTGAAACTGATGGCTGAAAATAACACATAAAAAATGTGCAAGAAAAAGGGCTGGAGTACTCCAGAAATTGTCATGCCCCAGAATTAGAATACTAGAGAGCGGAGGTGGAAAAAGCCAGCTACGTACACCAGAGTACTTAATACTTCGAGATACTGTCACGGCTGTCTAGACATGTGAGGATTTTACTCTATAATCCAACAGTCATTCCTGGGTCAAGGGTCCTAGGTGTCTCAATCTCTTGCATGCAACAAGTTACAAGATATATAATCATCAAACATATAATAGTGAGGCATCCCAAACTATACATACACAGATGATCATGAAGCTAGTTACAAAATAAAGAACTAGTAAGAGTACAATATTGATCAACTCTAGCTATAGTCTAGAATATGATTTACGTGTAGGCCTACAGGCTAGAATGTCAAGTTCCAAAATACGAGTTAAACACGTGCTCAGTGGCTAAACGTCTCAAAAGTATAAGTACAAGATCAAGTAGGTGATGAAGAAGAAACACACTCATGTCCTCGGGTGCTCCTGGTGTTCACCATCTTGAGGCAAAAAGTACAGAAGATCTTGTGGTCCTGCTCCAAAATCTAGCCATACAAAACCAGTAGGGTCAGACTCCAAAACAACAAGTACAACAAGGAAGCCAACTTAGAAACTAAAACCAGCATGCAGACAAATCAGAAAAAAATAACACAAGGAACCGTTAAATAAGTGCAGCAAGTAAAATAACAGTTAAATAGTTCTAGAGTATTTAAACAAAGATATCTGAAATCAGTACTCATGTTACATTTTTTGGATCAGTTGTTTAAATAAATCAGGATAGTACTAAACTAGACTAAAAATCAAGCAATCACGGTCAATCATACCCTACGGCTTGCTATCATTAGCTAACTAGGGTTATCACATTCCTAGTTACTAACACATGTAGTTTGAGATTCCATACAGTCATATGCCCTGCAGACTATCCGGGTTATCCAGGCGTAAGGATACATGGATAGATTATATCAATTATAGTAATTTATAGAAAAATACAACACTCGACGGCGTGTTGGAAGTGTGCCCCTCACGATAGAGAGCTCCAAATTTATCAGGTGTCACTGGAATACCGGGATTACATGTAGCCAGTAAATCTCTCTAGATGCCTCCAATTCATTATTCTAGTTGTTATTCTGGGCAAGTTATTAAGAATTTCTTACCGTAGTGCTCAAGAATTTGCCTTAGACATGATGCAGGACAGGATATCATAATAGCTTGACAAGTACATTCAGGACAAAAGCAAGCAATTCAACCACGAAAATTTATCTTATCAGTTCAAGCATTTCAGTTCAGGAAATTCTAGCATGTCAGGAGTGTGCTTCGTCGAGCCACTATCAGGAGTATCGGTACATGTCATGTTAACTTGATACGATGAGCTATTATCAGGAATATCAGTGCAAGTCTGGTATCGGGAGTTCAAGATTAACAGTGTCAATACAATCCATACTCAATTCTAGCATGCCAGGAGTGCGCTTCCTGGAGCCACTATCAGGAGTATCAGTACAAGTCAGGTGTCGGGAGTTCAAAATTAACAGTGTAAATATAATCCATGTTCAGAAAATTCTAGGTTTTGGCAAGTTGTCACAAATCGAGTTATAAGAAATTTAAAGAAAGCTTGCATTCACAACAATTAACAGAATAGGCTAAACAATAAAAACAATTAAACCATAAGAGAACAAATCATAAACAGCTAAACTACTACAAGTATCATTGGCGCATGGGGTAAGCTGGTCGCATGCAACAAGCTGATCGCATGCAAGAGCTAGCCGCATTCAGCACACTGGCCGCATGAGAGATGCAAAGTCCACCTCTCGAGATAAGGTGAGTGACATGCAATAAATACAAAGTCAGAGAAGAGGCTGATGTGACTGGCCGTGTCAGAGAAGTGACCAATGTGACTGGTCAATAAAGAAAAGATAAAATCATAGAAAGTCATGCCAAGGCGGTGCTGAGTCATGCGTTCAAAGAAAAAAGAAACGCATAGCTCTGGGCCGCATGGACGACTCAACCGCTTGCTTCTCTTGGCTGCATACACATTTGGTCATATGAAATCGTTTGAACTTAGAGAAATTTTTATTCATTCAAGTTTCATGCACTTGGCCAAGGGACGCATGTGCAGATTCAGTCATGCATACAACAATATTGCCGCATGCTGACTTGGAGCGAGAAGTCCAGGCCGCCTGCCAAGCGGGGCGCATAGAACTTCTTCGTCCCAGAACAGCAAGTTTCTGCCATGAAAAAGCTTCAAGTCTAAAAACTTGTTTTCTCCATGAAATCCCCATTTTAAGTCTGAATCCAGCAAAGTAAAGTTCAAAACCGAAGAAAAACAAGTGCTCATCAACATGGAACTACTAGTTTCGGAAAATATCAAGTTTTAAGAGATCAAAACCAAGTAAACTCAAGAACACCAAAAAACTTAGAATTCAGATATACTCCTACCAAGTCCTCAAATCCAAAAATACCAAGAATTAAATATATGAAGAAACTCATAGAGAACAATAAAGAGCAATAAAATACAAGAAAGCTAAATAAATATAATATAGCAAGTTCTTCCTTATTGGCAAGATGTACTTGCCTAAACCCACTACTAAACTACTACTACTACCCAAGGCAAGCTCACAACTGGGGCTAGGGTTCGGCCAAGGAGAGGAGATGGAGAAAAAAATAAAGAAAGAGAAGGAAATGAACAAGAATGAGGTGGAGAGAGAAAGAAAATGTTATATATATCAAAGGGGGACTAGCACTATTCATAATTCTAGAAATTACATAAAATCAGCTAAAAAATTCATAAATTACACGGAAAGCAATTATACAGCTATAACACACATATGCCAAATAAATACAATAATACTAAAATAGTAAGACGGATCTCACAACTCTTACCTCCTTAGAAAAATTGTCCTCGGAATTTCAACAAGGCTCCGAGTTTACCAAGGTATCTTTAAAGATTAGGCAGGTAATAAAATAATCACGACCATACGATTATCAATCACATATTACGAACTACCTAGAACAAGACAAGCATGCACACGATAAGATCAGGGTACGAGATATACGAACAAATATACCTCACGAGTCAAACAAATACTGGTATCTAGCTCGGATATCATCATCGCGCTCCCAAGTTGACTCGCCCGGTGAGTGATGTCCCCAAGCAACTCGAACTAAATGAATGGCCCGATTCTTGAGAATCTTCTCTCCGATCCAAAATGGTTACAGGTCTTTCCTCATACGAAAGGTCGGTACCAATAACCAATTCTGAATGATCCAGGAGATGACTCGTATCCGATATATACCGCCGTAACTGTGATACATAGAAAATGGTTACCAGGGCTCACTTGGGAAGCCTTCAAAGAGTTTTTCAAGGAGAAGTTCTTCCCAGATGTGGCTCTTACATCTTTCGAGAGCCAGTTCCAGTACCTCGTCCAGGGAGGTATGTCAGTGGACGAGTATGCGACGGAGTATTGTTGACTAGGTCACTTCGTGGAGGGGCAGAACCCTAGAGGCAGAGCTAGAAAGTTCAGGAAGGGCCTGAACCGGGAGATCAAATCCCACACCAACGGAGATCCTACTACCACCTTTGAGGATATTCTCAGACAGGCGCAGAGAGCGGAGGATGACTTAGAGCTTGGCTCTAAGAGGCCGAGGGACATAGGAGGATCCAGCACCAACACGGGTCCATGAAGAGGCCTCATTTCCAGCAGCAGCACCAGAGGCATTATCAGCATCAGAGGCAGCAGTATCATGGGCCAGCTAGAGCGCCGGCATAACAGATGCATCAGATCCAAAGGGCAGTTGTTTCTTGCACTTTTCGTAAGAAGCAAGGACACGGATGGGACGCATGTAGGATAAGGCTAGGCCAATGCTTATTCTATGGATCGGGAGATCATCAGTTGAGGGCTTGTCCTAAAGTCCCAACTCGTCCAGTTCAGGGTAGAGGACAAGCACAGAGAGAACCTGCTAGGCCACCAGTAGGGCAGTAGAGAGGACCTCTACCACCGCAGCAACAATAATAGTTTGCTCAGCATCAGCAGAAGAGAGGAGCGCAGCGACAGGGGCAAACTTTTGCCTTGACTGTCGAGGAGGAGGAGCTGGTTGGCAATGTCATCTTAGGTTCAGTTTATCTCAATTCCTTTCCATCTCATGTTTGATCGATTCCGGTGCTTCTCATAGCTTTGTGTAAAATCTCTCGACCAAATTTAGGTCTACTTAGCTTAGATAGGGAGACTATGGTTAATTTGGAGCCAATTAGAATTTAGAACATAGTATTTTAGAATTATGGTGCAATATTTATATCACTTAGTGCACTTACCGTAGCTTCGATATTTAGAGCACTACACTAGCTATTACCTTCAAACAAATTTTATACGCTTTACCTAGACATGCCAGCCTAGCATTCTGACCTTTGTGTAACTCATAAATACCCTCCCTTATGCTTTATTTTAGTCGCACAATATTTGTTACAAACGTTCATTCTTAAATTCAATTAAATCCAACTTTACATCCTTGTCCGTTCCAATCGAAATTAGAGACACAACCTCAACCTGTTTTGTCTAACCCAAATTATGGCATTATTCTATTCTGAGTCTACTACGTCTATGATACTTGTATCCCACCCAATTTTAATCCCATGTATTTCTAATTAATTAAAGAGCACCAATTACACTAATTTTAATTAAATTGGTGTAAGGACCCAACCTCACCCAAAACTAGATCCAACCCAAACCCCCACTCACACCCTCAAGGTTCATACTAAACATCATACACCATTTTAATCCACTACATAATACCAAACATGGTATTTTGGCTCATCCAATCCCAAATTCCAGTAATTATGCAATTTTCTAATTGTTCAGGGATTTTTATGCAAATAAACAATGAGGTGTTCCCCTCTCATTGGCCCCGACACATGAAGAACCTTATTCTTTCCCCTTGACCGGTCCACCCTATTTTCCCTCCCATTTGTTGTACTTGCTACAACTTTTCATCCTCGTGTTCACGACTTGTACATTAGCATTGGGCGGGAAAGACAATTAGTAGGCGTATGGGACAGACATTTGGCTGCCATAGTTTTAGAGTAAACTGCGGGGTCGTGAGCCTCAGTGTTACCCGGTTATGGGCCATGTGTTACCCGGTTATGGGCTCAGGTTACCCGGTTATTGGCGTATATGCTTATCGATACATCCGGGAGAGGTTACTAGCTGCGCGCTATCATGATCGGTGATGTAGTCAGCATATACTTCTGGGATCCAGTTTACAGCTAATGCCAGGTACTTAGCCTCTGGCTCGAAGCTACGCTTTATACCTTTTACCTATCCATACGTACCAAGGTTGTCTTCAAATGCATTTCACTTAGCTGGTTAGATCATCCTTGAATTTACACAGTATTTACTTTATGGCATGCATTTTTGTATCTTGTTACGTCCCTCTGAGGACCTAGATATCTTCCAGATCCGGACGAGCACTTGTACCCGACCATCTACGGAGCAGGAGTAGAGACATGATTCCTGATTGAGGAATTCGAGGCATTTCCAGAGGAGTTCCCGTGATTTGGGTATACAGCTATTTCGGACTAGAGCATTCTTATCTAGCCAGTCGATACTCTAGTCTAGTTATCTTACTTCTTTCTGCACTTTTATTCTATTTGTTGTATTTCAGTGGATTTGTCCCCATCAGACTATTTCAGATGTATTATGAATATTCAGACTCTTGTATTTCATTTACCAGCATTTATTTTAGTCATTACTATATTGTATTCTGTGGATGAGATTAGATATTTACCTGTTGTATGATAGCATTTTGGACTTGTTAGCATTTTAGGACAGCGTAGTATTCTTCGTCGGATCCATTAAATTGGGTAATCCCTCAGAGTCATATTAGCTGGCCATTGCCACGTGGCCTGGTCCCGTGTATTTTGGGACTGGAGCGTAACATGGTTTTAGTGGTGGCCCATGCAGGTCTATGTTTATCGCTTGTGGTATGGTATCATGACCAGTGAGCCTGCGATAGGATATAAATTATTAGATCTCATCCACTTTGATTACCGCCCTTGAACCTCCTTCGTATTTGATTATTTGAATATCTGCATCATGTTTGTTATTCCCGTACTCTTTTAATAAAGTTATATTTCTTGCAGCAAGATGAACTTGTACAGCGGACACGAGGCATACGGCGCCATTGTGCCATCTACCACCGCGCAGAGGGAGGATACACCCCCTGGACTACCCGGAGAGTAGCCACCACCACAGGACCTGGTGATCCCATATGCCCCACTGATACATTGGCACCAGACTTCTCCTGACGACCAGACACAGCAGCCCAAGGGACAGACTTCACAGACGGTCCAATCTCGAGGGTCAGACTTCGAGAGCTACACCGATACAGCAGTCCGAGAAGCTGACATCGGAGGAGACACCTACACCACAGTCGGAGGTCCCATTGCCATCACCTCTGCCCTTTTTACCACAGATGCCACAGCCAGAGGGACAGTCGTAGATGTTCCAGTTCTTCCAGAATATGATGCAGGCGCAGTAGCATCAGAACGACACATTGAGACAGATCTTGATGGCAGTTCTAGAGAGAAAACTTGCCCCAGCACTCGCAACAGCACCTTCACCAGTTCAGACAGCTGGTACTATTCAAGGATTTTGTCAGATGGGTCCGGATACCTTTTCAGGCAACGAGATCGCAAAAGAGATCTCCGATTGGGTCGCCAATACGGAGATGCTACTGGAGGCTTCTCAGCTACATCCAGACTTTTGGATGACCGCAGTGAGGGCCCAACTGAAAGACAACGCCCATTACTAGTGGGACTCCATAGAGCACAGCATAGGCAAGACGTAGATGTGGGAGCAGTTCTTAGAGTACTTCAACGTAAAGTATTTTTTGGCTACGGTCAGGAATGCCCTATACTCTCAGTTCCTACACCTGGAGCAAGTAAATATAACCGTAGACGCATACGACACGGAGTTTAGTCGACTTACCAGATTTGGTGCCGCCCTGATACCCAATGATCTGGAGAAGGCCAGAAGATTCTATCATGGACTGACGTACGAGCTACAGAGGTACACCACCACCCAGGCGAGGATTTCTAACAAGAAAGTTTTGTCAGAGGCTAGGATCCAGGAGGCTATTAGCAGAGGATCGAGGCATTCCAGTACGACCGTACCAGCCAGAGCTCAGCCCGGGACAGGAGGACCGATCCGTCATCCCGGAGTGCTGACGCAACAGAAGATCGTGTCGTATCAGCAGAGAGAGCTAACGACATGTCACTTTTGTAGAAAGAAGGGACATGTTCAGAAAGATTGCAGAAGAAGATTAGGACTGTGTTTGAGGTGCGGATCAAACCAACATCAAGCTCAGGAGTGTTCCCAGTATGTCGATAGATCCCAGCAGATAGTGCAGAGGCCAGCTCCACCAGTCCTAGGTATGTCCGTAGCAATGCTTGATGAGTTATAGCTTATTGTGTGTTTATTTTAATTTCGAGGACAAAATTCTTATAAGTTGGGTAGATTATAAAATTCCTCGACCAAATTTAGGTCTACTTAGCATAGATAGAGAGAGTAGGGTTAATTTGGAGCCAATTAGAATTTAGAACATAGTGTTTTTGAATTATGGTGCAATATTTATATCACTTAGTGCACTTACCGTAGCTTCGATATTTAGAACACTACACTAGCTATTACCTTCAAACAAATTTTATACGCTTTTCCTAGACATGCCAGCCTACCATTTTGACTTTTGTGTAACTCATAAATACCCTCCCTTATGCTTCATTTTAGTCGCACAATATTCGTTACAAACGTCCATTCTTAAATTTAATTAAATCCAACTTTGCATCCTTGTCCGTTCCAATCAAAATTAGAGAAACAAACTCAACCCGTTTTGTCCAACCCAAATTATGGCATTATTTTATTCTGAGTCTACTACGTCCATGATACTTGTGTCCCATCCAATTTTAACCCCATGTATTTCCAATTAATTAAAGAGCACCAATTACACTAATTTTAATTAAATTGATGTAAGAATCCAACCTCACCCAAAACTAGATCCAACTCCAACCCAAACCCCCACTCACACCCTTAAGGTTCATACTAAACATCATACACCATTTTAGCCCATTACATAATACCAAATATGGTATTTTGGCTCATCCAATCCCAAATTCCAGTAATTATGCAATTTCTAAATTATTCAGGGACTTTTATGCAAATAAGCAATGAGGTGTCCCCCTCTCATTGGCCCCAATACATGAAGAACCTCATTCTTTCCCCTTGACCAGTCCACCCTATTTTCCCTCCTATTTGTTGTACTTGCTACAACTTTCCATCCTCACCATCTCCACCCTACAATTCAAAATCCATCAATCCTAGCCCTCCCTTCATAGGTTCTCCAACTCCCCAAAAACATTATTCCTAGTCGGCCCTAATCCCAAGGAGAGCCCCCTCTCTCTCTCTCCTACATATACTACACACTTTCTCTCTCTACAAACACACACCAGCAGCCAACCTACAAGAAAACCCTAGAAAAGAAAAACTATAATGCCACCTCCCTCACCCAACCCGACCTCATCGCCGCCACCCTTTCCTCCGGCCACCAGTCCCCCGCCGACCTTCCTTCACCACCACCACCAGCAACACCACTCCCTTCGCCTATCCCTACCCTCGACCACCGCCGGCATCCCCACCAGCAGCCACCACCACCACCCTCACCCCCGTTCAGTCACCAACTCAAAACCAACACCACCCGACCCAACTCCCCCAGTCAACCCCACCGCCACCACAGCCAACCACCACCACCTTGGCCACCATCCTCACCGTCTCCACCACCATCCTCACCATCTCCACTACCATCACCGTCGCAATTACCAACACCACCATCACCATCACCACCATCATCAAACCCGCCACCACCCGACTTCCTTCTCCCCCGGTCAGCCCTCCCCACCACCGCCGGTCCCCCACGGCCAGTACACCACCATTGCCAGTTCCTCACTACCACCCTGTCACCGCCGCCGCCGCTGCATTGACTGCAACTGCTGCCAGAACTGCTGTTACTGTTGTTTCACACTGAGCCGTCGGAGCTCCGCCCTCCCTCGACGGCTCACCCCCCCGGTCACGATCGTCAATTAGGTACATTCCTCGTCGTATACGTGTATGTCCACGTATTGGTATATACATATAGCGTAGTGTAATATATATGCATTTATATATTAAATGTATATGCATTTATTTATTAAATGTATTATGTATTTATGTATTAAATGTATATACATTTATGTATTAAATATATTATGTACTTATGTATTTATTTATATGTATTTATGTATATATGTGTATTTATATATTTTAAGTATTAAATGCTATTATACGTATTTATGTATTAATGTTATTATATATATTTATGTTAATAAATTGCATCTTAATAATTTATGACTATTTTAAATGAGGAGATGTTGACCAAGGTTTAGACACTGGGTTTTTGCACACTAATAAGTTAGCTTTATAAATATAATATGTCATTTAATTTGTAGCGTATTTTTATAGCATGCTAGCTAAGACTTATAATTTAGTATATTACGTAATTAGTTTCATGATATATTATTGGTATTTCGTTGTCTTGATGTACACGAAAATCGAGGATACGACACGTGTACATTTTAGCTACGTGTACACGCGACCATGTTAGTTGACCATTCGTGACCCCCCCTGCGTCAGTTCCTGACTGCAGTGTGGTTATAATTTCCATGCATGGAGACCTAGATGACTACCCACATCAGACGTGTCCTGAAAGTAATTAGGATACCTGGTACCACTGTGTTAGAAGTGCGACTTAGCACCTACACGAATCCGAGCTGTGACCGTGATTGTAACATGTGAGAATTTATACCATAGAATAACTTGTAAAATGATGTAGACTAGTAGACTAAGTGTACCCCTAACCCCCTTGACCCGTGACTAGTCAACCTTAGCCAACGTATTTAATTAAAACATTTATTTGGTTTGGTATCTGCGTAACTCATGACATTGCGTAAGTCATACTTGTGTACGTGATTAACATAGTGTAATATAGTGATTAATATTTAATGTTATTTATTCGTAGGCATCCAAGATGATACTACCTTGGCTGTTGGTTCCGGAGCATTGCTTGTGCACACCAGAGTTCCAGGCAAGTATACATTGCCTTGTTGTACTGTTTAAATTCAGATATTATTTAGATGCATGTTTTATTATTTTAATATTAATTGTGCGCGTCCGAGAAAGACTCGGGTGCAGTCAATGAAGGCGTTGACGTTAGGACTTGTGTCTGACCTAGTGTCTAATGGACCCACCTAAAGTTGTGGAGTTATCGATATGACCCCCCAGGCCTTGACACGTATTATTACACGTCACAGAGTAAATTTATGTAGGGACGCGTGCTTCATAACTGTTTGGCCATCAGTATGAGCAGCACGTGTGATGGTATTTAGCTTAGTTGTTCATTTCTATAGCGACTTGTATTATAGTACGAGATGTCCACGTTGTGTTCACGACTTATATATTGGCATTGGGCGGGGAAGATAATTAGTAGGCGTATGGGACAGACATTTGGCTGCCGTAGTTTCAGAGTAAACTGCGGGGTTGTGAGCCTCAGTGTTACCCGGTTATGGGCCATGTATTACCCGGTTATAGGCTCAGGTTACCCGGTTATGGGCGTATATGCTTGTCGATACATCCGGCAGAGGTTACTAGCTGCGCGCTATCATGATCGGTGATGTAGTCAGCATATACTCCTGGCATCCAGTTTACAGCTAATGCCAGGTACTTAGCCTCTGGCTCGACGCTACGCTTTATACCTTTCACCTACCCATACGTACCATGGTTGTCTTCAAATGCATTTCACTTAGCTGGTTAGATCACCCTTGAATTTACACAGTATTTACTTTATGGCATACATTTTTGTATCTTGTTACGTCCCTCTGAGGACTTGGTTTCCTTTCAGATTCGGACAAGCACTTGTACCCGACCATCTACGGAGCAGGAGTAGAGACAGGATTCCTGATTGAGGACTTCAAGACATTTTCAGAGGAGTTTCCGTGATTTGGGTACGCAGCTATTTCGGACTAGAGCATTCTTATCTAGCCAATCGATACTCTAGTCTAGTTATCTTACTTCTTTCTACACTTTTATTCCATTTGTTGTATTTGAGTGGGTGTATCCCCATCAGACTATTTCTGATATATTATGGATATTCAGACTCTTGTATTTCATTTACCAGCATTTTTTCAGTCATTACTATATTATATTTTGTAGATGAGATTAGACGTTTACCTGTTGTATGATAGTATTTTGGACTTGTTAGCATTTTAGGACTACGTAGTACACTTCGTCGGATCCATTAAATTGGATAATCCCTCGGAGTCGTATTAGCTGGCCATTGCCATGTGGCCTGGTCCCGTGTAGTTTGGGACTGGTGCGTGACACTTTGTATTTGTATCTTTTGCTTTGAGGCATTATTTTGAATCTGAACCGTTGGCGAGGACTTACAAGATCACGACCGGGGGTGGCAATATCCTGGTCAGTGATGTTTGCAAGAACCAGAGAGTTTATTTGGGAGGCCGAGAGCTGAGCGTATGTGTACTTGTAATGCCACTTCCGAGTTACGATATATTACAAAGGATGGATTTGTTGAGTAGACATCACGCTAGTATCGATTATCGTGGAGGTAGAGTTTTATTTCAGACGCCAGGAGAGCCAGAGTTTGAGTTCGTCCGAGGAGCAGAGCAGAGCGAAGACAATTTCTATGGAGCTTTGGTAGAAGAGCAGGAGCCGCCATATCAGTTGATTACAGAGTTCATGGATGTCTTTCCAGAGCAGTTATCGGGTTGCCGTCGGACAGAGATGTGAAATTCTCTATAGATTTAGTGCCAGGCGCAGAGCCGATATCTCAGCACGTCTATAAAGTAAATAATAGTGAACTAGCGGAGTTGAAGAAGCAGGTGGATGAGTTGCAAGATAAGGGCTTTATCCGTTCTAGTTCATCACCATGGGGTGCTCTAGTACTTTTTAAACCAAAGAAGGATGGGTAGGTACGTATGTGTATCGACTACAGGGCACTTAACAACTTCACTATTAAGAACAAATATCCATTGCCGTGGATTGATGATTTGTTTGACCAGTTGAGCGGAGCGAAGGTATTCTCAAATATAGATTTGAGGTCAGGGTACCACAAGGTAAAAGTGAAGAGGGCAGACATCCCAAAGACAGCTTCCAGGACTCGTTATGGGCAGTTCGAGTTCTTGGTGATGCCGTTTGGGTTGACCAATGCCCCGACAGTATTCATGAACCCGATGAACAAGGTATTTCATCAGTACCTGGATCAGTTTGTTGTAGTCTTCATAGATAATATTCTGATATATTCGAAGACCCCAGAGGACCATGAGCAATATTTGAGGATAGTTATGGAGACCCTCAGGAAGGAGAAGTTGTATGGCAAACTATCAAAGTGTGAGTTCTTCCTTGATAAGGTTGAATTCCTCGGGCATGTTATTACAGGAGATGGAATCTCAGTGGACCCGAAAAAGATTTCAACAGTTGAATCGTGGTCTACCCCGAGTTCAGTAGCAGAGATCAGGAGTTTTCTTGGATTAGCAGGCTACTACCGGAGGTTTATTCAGGACTTTTTCAGACTTACAGAGCCGATGACTAGACTAACCAGGAAGGACGTCAAATTCGTCTGGACTGAGAATTGTCAGTCAGCATTTGAGGAGCTGAAGAGGAGGTTGACTACAACTCCAATGTTGACATTGCCATCAGGAGCAGGAGGATTTTCCATTTACAGTGATGCATCGGGAAAGGGTTTGGGTTGTGTGTTACAGCAGCACGGGAAGGTGATTGCCTATGCTTTCAAGCAATTTCGTCCGCATGAGAAGAACTATCCTACCCATAAATTAGAGTTGGCAGCAGTTATCTTTGCTCTTAAATTATGGAAATACTACTTGTATGGAGAGAGAGAGTGGAGAACTTCACAGACCATAAGTATGTGTTTACACAAAAAAAGCTCAACATGAGGCAGCGGTGATGGTTAGAGCTGATGAAAAACTTCGATATTTCCTTGCAGTACCATCCAGGAAAGACCAACATAGTCGCGGATGCTTTGAGCAGGTATCCCGTGGCTATGTGTTTGACTAGATACAGACATTTATTGGCCGATCTTGACAGTTTGGGCATTGAGGTACTAGTTCCTGGAGTCACAGCACAGATGTGGGGACTTCAGGTACAGTCAGAGCTGATAGACCGAGTCAGAGCCGGACAGTATGAGGATGAATCTCTTAGGAGCTTCAGAGCACAGGTTCAGATGGGGCTGGCAGAGGACTTCATTGTCGTAGATGTTGGATTATTGCGGCACGGTACCAGATTATGTGTACCGAGAGGAGCATTGCGCGAGAAAATTCTGCAGGAGGCGCATCGTTCTCAGTACTCTATGCATCCAGGTGCCAATAAGATGTATAGAGATATAAGGGAGCATGTATGGTGGTATGGCATGAAGCGGGAGGTAGCTAGCTTCGTGTCTAGATGCTTAGTTTGCCAGCAAGTAAAGGCGGAGAGACAGAGGCCAGGTGGATTGCTTCAGCCTTTATCCATTCCGAAGTAAAAATAGGAATATGTGACCATAGATTTTGTATCAGGACTTCCGCGTTCTCCAGGAGGTAAAGATGCGATTTGGGCCATCGTGGACAGGTTGACCAAATCAGCACACTTTCTGCCATTCAAAGTGGGTACATCTATGGAGAAGCTCGCAGAGATGTATATGCGCCAAATTGTCAGATTGTACGGTATTCCAGTGAGCATAGTCTCGGATCAGGATAGTCGCTTCACGTCCCACTTCTGGAGGAGTTTGCACACTAGCTTGGGCACTCAGCTCAAGTTCAGTATCGTATATCACCTTCAGACTGACAGACAGTCGGAGAGGACTATTCAGACTCTCGAGGACATGCTACGCACATGTGTTTTAGAACTTGGAGGTTCTTGGGAGGATCACCTTCACTTGGTAGAGTTTTTATACAACAACATCTACCAAGCCAACATTGAGATATCACTATTCGAGGAATTATATGGACGGAGGTGCCGTACTCTGTTATCCTGGGATAATATTGGTGAGAGAGCTTTATTGGGACCAGAGATGGTAGTGGATGCAGCCGAGAAGCTGAAGCTTATCAGGGATAGACTTCGAGTGGCGCAGGACAGGCAGCGGTATTCGGCCGATAGCCACCGGAGACCTTTGGAGTTTGAGGTATAGCTTTAGTTTTGTTTTGCTTGTATTTGATTGTTGTTTATTAGAGTGCTAAGATTGTGTTTGGTGCTAGGTTGGCAGTCTGGTTTTCTTGAGGATTTCTTCGACACGTGGCATGATTCATTTTGGTGGAGACGGCAAGCTTAGTCCGCGATTCATCGAACCTTTCAGTATTCTTGAGAGGGTCGGTGCAATTGCATACAGACTAGACTTACGACCTACATTGGAGGGAGTGCATAACGTGTTTCATGTATCATAGCTGAGACGGTACATGGCAGATCCCAGTCATGTGTTAGATTACTCGGAGATAGAGGTGGGCCCTACTCTTAGCTATCCAGAGCAGCCAGTTGAGATTATGGATCAGAGAGAGAAGGTGTTGAGGAACCAGATGATTCCTTTGGTGTGTGTCGCATGGAGGCATCACTTGTCAGGAGAGAGTACCTGGGAACGAGAGGCCGAGATGCGCGAGCGACATCCATATCTGTTCGAGCCGTGAGGTATAATTATTTCTTGTATTGTGTTGTTCGATTTTGGTAGTTAGTTTCTTTCTTAATTTCAAGAATGAAATTTTTTTAAGGTGGGTAGGTTTGTCACCCTCAAATTTTTATTTGAGGGTAGTTTGGTAATTGACATGGATATTTTAAATTTTAGGATTGATTGTATTTAAATATTGTGCATGCATGATTAACTAATTATTGTATTATTTATTTATTGTTAGTTATAGATTTATTTTAGACTTGTGTAGTGGACCTAACCTATTTAATTAGATGTATGAACCAATATTTTATATGAGTTTAGTTTGAGCCCATGGATTAGGAGGTTGTATTAATTTGTGAAACCATTAGACTATAACCTTCCCTCCCTAATTAATTTCTTCATGAGAGGCCCCAAGGGGTAATTAGGACATTTCATACTTGCTTGGAGAAGGGGTAGCGGCCAGCCATATTAGAGGGAGGAGAGAGAGAGTGCCTCATTTTATTTCATTCCCAATTCTATTATATCTAGTTTTCCATCTTCCAATTTCCTTTATTCCCTCACCATTCCTCCACCAATTTCTTCACAAATTCCTTCCCTATTCTTCATTGGAGGATTCTTCATCAAGGATCTATAAGAAGGAAGTAAGGAGCAACAAGAAGGAGGCCAAGATCTACAAGGAGATGAGCTACTTTCCATTTGGGAGACTTTTCATTGGGAATCCATCTCCTAATAGGTATATTTTAGTTTTTGCCCTTATATTAGACCCTAAATCTGAGATTTAACCATGAAAAACTAACCCACATGTATAGGCTACCCATAGAAATTGATTTTAGGTTCATCGGAGACCTACGGTGGAAATTATGTGCATTTTGGTGTCAATTTTGGAGAAATTCTGAGATTGACACATGTAGTATTTGTCATTTGGTCAAATAGATCAAAATGACATATGATTTCTTATTTGTGACTAGTGTCGTGTCCACAATTGGGTACATGTAGGCCGTATCTTGTCAATTTGACAAAATGGGTTAATTTTAGGGGTTTTTCTCTGACACGGGGACTTGTGCATATCACATTGTGACATAGACACGTAGTTGATCTAATTACTATATATATTATTCATATTTAGTGTATTATACTTGTTCGTGTCTTTCGGGATACGTTTGGTTGTGTGTTGGGACCGTATCGCAAGCGTATCATAGAGTTAGTGTGATACGGGTGCGGTGCACCCACATTTTTGGTGTTTTGCCCTTAATTCTATACGTACATGTGTATATATATGTCTATATGATATTTTATATAATATATATATATATATATATATATATATATATATATATATATATATATATATATATATATATATGAGTGCGTATATGATTAAGTGTATTTGTGCGTGTCTATATGTGTGTGTGTATATATATATATATATATATATATATATATATATATATATATATATATATATATGTATATGTATATGTATATAGTTAGTGTATATAGATATATGTATATCTAAGTGTATACATATAGCTTTATGTGTGTGTGTGTGTGTGTGTGTGTGTGTGTGTGTGTGTGTGTGTGTGTGTGCGTTTGTATACATATATGTATATATGTGTATTAGTGTTTGTATATATGTATGTAAGAGTGTATATATATGTATATTAGCATGTGCGTTTGTATACATATATGTATATATGTGTATTAGTGTTTGTATATATGTATATAAAAGTGTATATATATGTATATTAGTGGTTATATGTATATATGCATATGTGTGTTTGTGTTTATAGAGAGTGTGTATATATATACATATATAGATTGATATGTTTAAGAGATGTTATATGTATCTATACATATATATAGGGATTTGTATACTTATATATATATATATATATATATATATATATAGCAGTTTATATTCATAGAGGTATTTGAGTTTATGGGTGAGAGTGTGCTATGTAAGTGGTATGTGTGGTGTGTGAGTAAGAATTGTGGCAGTGAGTGAGGGGGGAGCACATAGCTAGGTGTGCAGTAGTGTCTCAGCTCGGGCCTTCAACACTGTGAAGTGAAACTGCACAGCTTATGCAGTCGCAGTTCAGTCAGCAAGGGGGCAGCCAACTGCTCGGGTAGCAGTGCACTGAAGGATGCATTGTGCATCAAGGTATCAAGTTCAGCAACTGAGCAGTCACTGCTCAGCAGAGAAGAGCAGCAATTCTGCAGCTAGGTGCTCGTACTGCAGATCGAGGAGGTTTCACCAAACGAAGGGCAGAGCACAGAGGATGTGCAGTCCCTGAGGTTCAGTGTTCAGCAAGAATGGGGGAGACTGTACAGTATCCTACTGCACAGTGTATCAGAAAACACACAGTGCTCATGCAGATTGATGAGGTCAACAGCAAGTAAGTTATGTAGGCCACAATAAGTAGTTCAGTCAACTGAAGGTATCGGGCTTCCACATGTGCAGATTTCCTCAAGCATAGCAAGGCTCAGTTCAGTCAGCAAGAGGGGGACTCGGGGTAGCTACAGTTCAGCAGGAAGAAGAGCTACTGCATCTCAGCAAGAAAGTCGAGCAGGGTGCAGTGAAGGAGGGAGATGCTAGGCTCGGGCACCAGCAACCTTGTGCAACTCTTGCACATGAATTGTAGGAGTATCTTCACAGTGGTGCTTTCACTATGCAGTATCAGTGTCAGTATAGTTTCAGTCAGGTATCAGTAAGTTTGGGTTTATCAAGGTATTGATGCTTTGGGTAGCAATGAGTTAAGTTTTGTTTATTTGGGTTAGTTAGTTATCAGGTAGTTGAGGTTTGGGTTAACAGCTAGTTGCTATCAGGTATTTGGGCTATGGTAGCAGTTAGTTGGTATCTTTGGGTTAGATGTTAGTCTTAAACATTGGTTATAGTTAGTATATTGGTGAGGTTTATATATGTGTTAGCTATTATGTTAGAGTTTTGGATTACCTTGGGATACCAAGGTATTACCAAGGTATTGGGTCGATACCCAAGGTATTGAGTTTGGGTATCGAGATAGGTGTGATACGCATTGGTGCAAGGCCAAGGTATCATATTTCATTATTTTGATATAGATATTAAGTATATTGATTTTTATATATATATATATATATATATATATATATATATATATATATATATATATATATATATCTAAAATACTATTTTCATATACGGAAACTTGCGTATCTTAGGATACGGCTTTTTAAGTGTCTTTTAGTATCATTGCTTAGCTTGTATAGCTTAGTTTCATAGTGTATCGACTTAGTGACCTAGTGTTAGACTCTTGCAACCTAGATTTTATCGGTTTGACCTAAAATGGTTTATTGACCTAGAATTGTATCAACTTAACTTATTTTTCATTCTTGAACCTAGTATTGATGCAATATACCATATATAGGTTTGTGTGACACCAGCTTGGGCATCGAGAGAAAGACCTTGCTCAGGACTTCAGGCGAGTACATTTTTCTGATAGTTTTTAATTCATAATAGTGTATATATGCATGTTCTAGAATTGTATACTTGACTCTGATACTGTGATTTCACGAACTTGTACTACATGGATCCCGTCAGGAGATGTTATCCCCTACCGTGTTCAGCAGGTACACGTGTACATGTATCTCATTGTGTATATTGGGTATTAATTATATTTGTGTTTACACACTGCTCGTGTTCAGTGTGCTTATTCGTGTACACTGACTGCTCGTGTTCAGTGGTTATGATATTCGTGTACACCCACTGCTCGTGTTCAGTGGTTATATTTTGTGTTCGTAGCGTGTCGTGATTGGATCCATTGGTATAAGTTGGGGATGGGAGAGTAGGAGTTGATTATGTGATCAAAGCCCCATTGTTACAATGTGTACATTCTGGTTACATACCTCACTTGTAATCATCTTACCTGATCATGTTTACCAAAACCGATCACATAATGAACTTGTATTCAGAGGCACGTTGGTTAGTTTACAGTTATGTTATCATATTGCAGATATTCATATTGTTGATCTATATTTTCGTACATTACCTGTATACCTATTGTTCATTTATTCATATGTTAGTGATCTTGTATTTTATTTCTATTATCTATTTTATATGCTCGATTATGTTATTGGAACTGCTTTCAGAGGTATGTACTTCGTTCCAATCCTGACTGGATATATTTTTCCAGATGATTGGCTTATAGAGCAGTGTCCCATATTCTACGGGATATAGGACGGCGTACCTATAGAGGATACTCCTATAGACCAGGAGGACTTAGTTGCAGAGCCCGATGAGGTCTAGTTTATTTGTGTTGGATTGTATTAGACTATTATTTTGGTAAAGATTCATAGTTTGTATATTATTTCAGATTATGGATTGTATCTTATTCTTTTCTTCGCTATTCCATTCGTGCATTATTCTTCCTTAGTTTGTTTTGTGATTGAGATTAGTCATACTTGTGAGATACCATATTGCTCCTCCGTTTGGAGTTGAGATGATTGACAGGTACCATATTATATTGTTGAGATGTTAGATAGTTAGAAATGACCCAGATAGCGTTTTACCGCTGATTCTGCAGCGTAGGCTGGGCGTAACCATGTACTCGTATCCGAATATCCGGGTACGAGTTATGACATTTCAAGCTTAAAAAGGGGTAGTGGAGGTATTGATCAACTGTTTGTGGAAATGCAGGTGATCGTGCAGTAGGCTTCGCATGAGCAAAGTCTTTAATAACCTATTTTCTTTCCTCTCTCCACCAACTTGTGAGTGGCTATACTTCGATTAATTGATCCTTCTTCCAAGTCTCCACACCAGATAATCTTGCTCTCTTGATTGTTCCGATCAAACGATACTGTAATAAAAGATGTCAAGATAAAATGGAATAGACTTGGATTACTTTATGTGTCACAATCAACTTGTGAATGGTTACCTTGTTGCATGCTAGTTCGCTTATAATATTCTTTCATCGTATTACAATTATAGTTAGAACATTTTCTTCTATTATTGTGCTATGTATATAACACACTTGACTATGGAATAAACTGATCAGGAAGACTATGCAAAATAGATCATACAATATTACTTGTCTCGTGCTTGTGTTGCCTTGAACTACATCGTTTGATAACTTAGTTTAGATTTTGCTTGGTCACAGACAACTTGTGCACAAGGTCTTAGTTCCTGCGGACGGTCGCTGGGGCATTAGCACCGATCTAATCCGGATGAAACTCCTTGATAGTTGCCTACTTCAGACGGGATAGTATGTAACGCCCATGTTCCTTGCGTTGTATGCCATTCCATCCCGAGACTATAACTCGTCCACTATGGCATCGTGCTAGTGACTCCTCTCGTACGTTTAAACTGTGCAAGCTAACTATGTCATCGTGGCAGGAAAGGTCATGGTAAATATTGTGTAGGTGGTTCAAACAGGCAGGTAAAAGTCACCGAACGGTGGCATATTTATTTCAGTAAATTTCTATACCATTGCTTGCTTGTAACTTGAACTAAGGTAAGATAGAAAGACCACTTAATAACTTGAATGCTTTAAATAAATAATGTGTTAATTGGTATAGTTGGCTTAGTTTGCCTTCACAAGTGCTTTTCAATGTACTGACCCTCGTTGCAACAGGTTCTCCGTGCCAAGGCAATCCTACAAGGAGTTAAGGCGACTTCCCAATCCAGCCAACCTACCGGCGTGACCTGTTCGTGCCCTTTTGAAGCATGATTGAAGTTCCAGGAGCTCGTGCACATATCCTATGCAGCTCCATGGCAAGGAGATAGCTTCGCCCGAAGGTGTCTATAGCTTTTGAAGTTTTAGTAAAAGGATATAATATATCGGATGAATATCTTATTTTTTGTCCCCTCTTGTAAGCCCGTGCGGCAACCTTTTGTACTCGTTCAAGAGTTTGTAAATAATGTTCAATATCAATAAACTAAACTTTTCCTTATTTTAATATTGTGTTCAATTATATGCGTACTCTGAATACGTGCTCGTTATATCAAATTCCTTGGCCTTGTGCATTGCGTAACCTAGGCACGCGCGATATCACGCCCGGGGGACGACTATCGATTCTAGAAAATTGGGGCGTGACAACTATCAGGATAGTCAGGATCAAGAGTATCAGGCTTATTAGTACAGTATCAAGATTATCAGTACATGATCAGGATTATCAGTACAAGATCAGGATTATCAGTATTATCAATTTCATGTCAAGATTTAGCAGTTCATTTACAATGTACAATCACTAGATTATGTCAGAAAATCAAGATCAATATTAAGAATGTCATTTTCAGGAAATAACTAGGATTAACTAAAATAACGGGATAAAAAAGAACTAGAGAATCATCAAGAGTTAAGCATATTAAAGAGAATACTGGCCTACAGGCGCATGAAACATCAATTTAGATTTGACGCATAAAATCAGGCAAGAAAGTAACAACCACGCACAAAGGACAAAAACTACTATTGGCGCACAAATGACCAAAATGAGTATTGGCGCACAAATGGCCAAAAACATTTTTTTTGGCCCACAAATCATTAATCCGGACAGTTCTGGCATACTTTGATACAAAATTGCTCGGAGAACAAGGTAGCGCACAATCATACTAAAGCATACTTCTAGGATCTTAGCGCACAATGATAGAAGTGCCCGAGCCAGGAGCTAGGAGCATAAATCTATCATTGGCGCACAAATGAAAGTATGTCAGTAGTAAGGTTTGGCGCACAAACAAGCGCAAGAAGGTCTACTAAAACACAAAACACAAGTTCCAAGACATGGCATAATAGTCGAGACGACCCTGCAGTCGAGAACACAATTCTCGAGAATGGTCAGAAGTCTTTGCATAGTTATTAAGTAATTACAAAGGGCTACAAAGTACGTTATCTCTGAAGAATGCCACATAGTGCGCCACACAACAAAGTGCGTCATTCTCCATAAGCGACAAAGTGCGCCGGTAAGAAAAGTTTACCAAAATGTGTCAACTCTGCAATCTGTAAAGTGCGCCAACTTGGCTTTTTAAGTAGTGGTGTACATTCTTGATGACTTGCAGACCCATTCAAAAGTGCGCCAAGTAGAATTGCCATACTTTTGAAGAAATTGCCATAGTACAAAACGTACGTAGGAGTAGAGGTGCGCCCAGAGTACTTAACATATCTTAACGTATTTTCTAAGGAATTTGTGAAACACACACAAGTGCGGTCACTGGAACTTTGCTTATGCGATAAGGGTTCCCTGCGTACTTTTGTATGCATTCTTAGGCCAACTTTGTATTCTTCGACTTGCTATCCTCGGGTTCCATGAGCAATCCAATCCAAGAAACACAAAAGCATTAATAAAAAAAGTTTTAAGTGTTACCCAAAAATAAAATCGATCAAATGATTAAAATAAGCTATACTAAGAATCAAAGCAAGATCCATGGTTGTTCCTTCAGTTGGCAAGATGTACTTGCCTACGATTAAGTTCTAGCCTAATACCAACACTACCAAGGTCACCCACGGCCAAGGCCAAGCTCATCTGTTGCCCTCTGCTAGGGAAGAAATGAAGAAGAAAAGAGGAATGAAAGGAAAGAAAAGAAAAGTGGAGGAAAGAGAATGGGATTGCTTATATAGCCAAGGGATAGGATCGTAGGTCATTGGATCATAATCTATGCCTTTCACACGGGTTTATCACAGCCTCCCACCAAAAATACCAAGGGACCAACGGTCCAAAGCATGCAACTAAGGAAAACATATAAAAATAACATAAATAATGCATAGATGGCATAAAGCATGATGTAAGAAATTAAATAATAAATGAGCTATATATGTATAATACGCGTATATCGGGTATGTATACTAGAACAGTGAGACGAGTCTTACACGTCTAGTGCCTCAAAAGGTGTCATCTGAATATTGGCATGATAACTGTTATTATACGTGAATTCCACTAAGCGAAGTTGATTCTCTCAAGATCCCCCAAAGTCTAGGATAAAAGCTCATAACATATCTTCCAGGGTCTAGATGGTCCTCTCTGATTGTTCGTCTGTCTGAGGGTGGTACGCAGTACTGAATCTTAACCTGGTACCCAATCTTTCGTGCAAGCTTCTCCAAAAATAAAAAGTGAACCTAGTATCTCGGTCAGATACTATGCTTAACGGCACACCATGTTGCCTCACAATATGTCGCATATACAAATCTGCCAACTGCTCTGTAGACTGTTCCACTCTGAAGAAAAAATGTGCCACTTTTATGAATCGATTCACTATCACCCAAGCTGTATCTCGACCAGTCGGGAATCTAGGTAAACCGGTCACAAAGTCCATGGTAATGTATTCCCACTTCCACTCTGGAATAGGAAGCGGCTATAATAACCATGTCGGTCTCTATTGTTCTGCCTTCACTTGTTGATATATCAGACATTGCTATACAAAGCGGCTATTTCTCTCTTTATTCTGTTCCACCAAAAGTGTTGCTTGATATTTTGGTACATCTTCATGCCTTTCGGATGAATGGAGTACTGGAAACTATGTGCTTCAGTCATATCTTTTTGCCAAATATCTTTGCTTGGTACACATAAACGGTTCCCAAACGGTTCCCAAACCTTAGTGTTCCATCCGCATACCGGACTCACATTCTGCCCGTAGCTTCTGAATCTTCGAGTCATCTACCTGAGCTATCTTGATTCTATCCACCAAAGTTGACTGGATCTGTAGACTAGCCAGAACTCATGTATCATGTGGAAGTACTATCTCGATTTTTATCCCTCATAAGTCTTCTAGAATGTGCTTCTGAGTGGTCAACATGAATTCTCCACCTCTTCTACTAAGTGCATCAGCTACTACATTTGCCTTGACTGGATGGTATTGAAGTTCCACGTCATAGTCTTTCAATAACCCTAGCCATATTTTTTGTCTCATGTTTAAGTCCTTCTGCATGAAGACATATTTCAAACTCTTATGATCTGTGAAAATCTTCACCTGGTCGCCATATAAGTAGTGCTTCCATAGCTTAAGTGCAAACACTACTACTGCTAACTCTAATTTGTGAGTTGGATAGTTCTCGTGATATCTGAGCTGCCGAGAAGCATACGCTATCACTCTCACGTGCTACATCAAAACAAATCCAAGTCTCTTGCCAGATGTATCACAATACACCGTGAATCCTCCGGAGCCTGTTGGAATAGTAAGGATTGGTGCAGAGATTTACTTTTTTTCAACTATTCAAAGGCTATCTGGCATTCTGCTGACCACACAAATTTAAATTTTTTGAGCGTCAACCGAGTCAAAGGTGCCGAGATCTTAGCAAAGTCTGACACAAATCTTATGTAGTATCCTGCCAAGCCCAGAAAACTATGTACCTCGTCCACTATCTCTGGAACTGGTCAGTTCTCTACTGCATCTACCTTCTTGGGATCAACTAATACTCCTGCTCCAAAAATAATGTTCACAAGAAAGGATACATGATCCAGCAAAAACTCACACTTACTAAGCTTCGCATATAACTGGTGCTCCCTCAAAGTCTCTAGTACTATCCTGAGATATTCTTCATGCTCCTTCTTATTACGAGAGTACACAAGGATGTCATCGATAAATAATACCACAAATTGGTTAAGTATGGCATAAAAATAAGGTTCATCAAATCCATGAATACCGTTGGAGCATTAGTCAGTCCGAATGGCATAACTAAGAATTCATAATGCCCATATCGTGACCTAAATGCTGTCTTCGGTATATCCTTCTCCCGAATTCGCACCTGATGATATCCTGATCGCAGATCTATCTTGGAGAAGACTCTTGCTCCATTTAATTGGTCAAATAAGTTAGCAATCATGGGCAATGGATACTTGTTCTTTACTGCCACCGCATTCAATCGCCTATAATCCATGCACAACCGCATCGATCCATCTTACTTCTTCACTAATTATGCTGGTGCTCCCCATGGTGATCCACTGGTCGGAATGAACTTCTTTGCCTTCAGTTCTTTCATATGTTGATATAACTGATCAAGATCTGATAGTGACATTGGATATACCTTCTAGGATATTGGTTCTGCTCCTGGTATCAACTCTATACAGAACTCTACTTCTCTTACTGGGGATAATCCAGAAAGCTCGTCGGGAAAGACGTCCATGAATTCTTCAACTATTTTGGGTATCGGGTCCTCTTCCGTTGCTACTGTTGTGATTCCTTCTTTATGATGGTCTTCTGCTATTATGCTAAGAACAAAATCTTCTAGACCAGGGACTCTAAACAACACTCTACCCTCATAACAATCTATCATCGCATGACTGTCTGTCAACCAGTTTGTGCCTAAGATAACGTCAAAGCTACCTATAGGAAACTCGATCAACTTCACAGGTAATAAATGTCCACATACTATGAATGAACATGCTAGGCACACCCTACTAACTCCTACGATCCCATTGCTAGTGAGTATATTCAGCCTATCTGGCAATGCCTCAAACTTCAATCCAATACGTGTCATATATTATGCATAGATAAATGAGTACGAAGCTCCATAATCAAATAATGTTATAGCAGGAAAGGTTGTAATAAAAATGTTACCAGCCACTACTTTGCCTGACACCAGAGCTTCTTCCAGGGATAAGGTGAATGCCTTCCCTTGGCCTTGTTCAGCTCCCTACTGCCGCCTTCCCTGGTGTTGTTGTTACGATCTCTGTTGTTCCTGATACTGTTGTTGTCAATACAATTGAGCCTGCATCAGCAACGGACACTGTGCTATAGGTCGCATCGCTATTGCTGGTCCTTCTTGCTGCACTGCCCTTAGAGCTGGCAATACAGGAAACTATTGTAGTGGCCCTTCTGGCCTCTGTATCATTGGACAAGTGGCAACCCTATGATTGGGGCTTCCGTATCTCATGCATAGTCCATTTGGTGCTCGACAAATATCCCTGGTATGACCTCCCTTGCCACAATACGTACAACCCATCAGCACTCCCCGTGGCTATTTTTGTTATTATTGTTGATGCCTCGGCTGCTGCTGCTGAGTAGATGCTATCACTATTGAGGTCACTGACCTCCTCTGTGTTACGTCATGGATGTGAATGTCAGGGGATGATATCGATATTTACGGTACTGGTCCTCCCTCATTGCTCTGTCCATGAGGCATCTTCCGGTCTACTCTTCTTGATGTCATCCTCTGAGAGGTAAGCTTAACTCTCTTGGCCGCTATCAATACTGCCTCGAAGGTCTGATAGTAATACACCTCTACCATGTGTAAGATCTCTAAGTAAAGTCTCTGTTGGAATCTCATTGATCTTTCCAACTCTGTTGCCACCATGGTTGGAGCAAACCTGCTTAGTCGGCAAAACTCCTCCGCGTAACCAACTACTGTCCTTCCAGCCTGATTAAGGTTGGTGAATCTATGTTGTAACTCACAATGAGCCATAATCCCAAAGTTATCCTGAACGGGTCCTAAAATTGTCCCACAAAATAGGATGCCTCAATCCTACCACTATCGTGGCCCACCAATCTCTTGCTAGACCCTGGAGCTGCAAGCGAACCAGGTCAACATGTTCCTTAGTCAAAACTTTAGCTGCTGCCAAAATGGTCTCAATATCCTTAAGCCAATCATCTGCCATAATGGCATCCTTCGTGCCATCAAAATATCTGGAATTCAATCTACAAAACCTAACAGATGCCCTGAATCTATCCTCACGCCTCGTTCCAGGGCCGTCTGCAGCCCTTGGTTCAACAGGACATTATGTTCTTGTTGTTGAAGTTGTTAACGTTGTTGTTCCTGATATTATTGCTGCTGAACCATTATCTGATGTTGTTGGGCTGCCAACATTTCCCGAATAATCTCTAGCAAGGCCGGGGTATCTAGTGTTATCGGTACTGCGAGAGTTACGGGAACATCTGGAGCCTGTTGCTCTGTCGCATTTATCATGGGCTTAACTTGGATCCCCGATTGGGTTTCTACAGGACCTCGTCCCACTTGTAACTCTGCTTCTCTTCTTGCTGCAATATTTGGAGGAGAGAAAAACCTAAAGAAGAGCACAAGAAATATCAAGTACATGACGAGAAGGAACAAGGAAGCAACCAATCTGGGAAATTTTAAGCTAAGTATCGAAAATGACGAATTCAGAATTTCAAGAAGGATTATGTTTTATTGAGACTCCTATGACCATAACACCCCACAAGTCTGAAGAACATACCTGCATGGGCCGCCACTAAAACTGTGCCACACCCCAGTACCGGAATAATGAGACGGACACGGCCAGCTACCCCGTACAAGGTACTATACGTCGTACGGCGATCACGGATGTAACTAGACAAGGGGTGCATACTACAATCAGGTCACTTAGGGTCATACGAACATCTATGTCTAAATCAATCAAACAAGAAACAATAATCATAGAGCATATATGATAAAGCAATAAGGCGTCCCAAATGCCTTCATCAAAATATTCTAGAGACCAGTTTTACAAAATAAAAAGCTGGTAGAGTAACAAAAGCATATGACAGTGATCAACTATAGTCTGATTTATATACAACCATGTAAGGAAACTAAATGTTGAGACATGCCGGCTAACAGGTGCCGGTGGATTAATGTCCAAAAGATAACATATACAAAGCTGAGCAGGGTATGCAACATTCAAAAATCAAAATCCTAGCCACGCTTTGGTACTAAACCCACATATCATGCTCGTGCTGGGGGAAAAGTATACATATAGTATCACGCATTCATAAATTTGGAGGCATTCTCGATGCACAACCCAAATATAAATTACTTAACACGTAACACAGTATGTCATACATCGGTACACAGATCATGAACAATATCAAGCAATAATTTTATCAGCACGGATATAGTATTCGAGTCCAATTACAAAGATTATAAGCATGAGTTCTAGCACAGGGTTGGGTTACTAAGTCCATTCTTCCCTAGAATCATAACACAAGCAATAAACAGAATAAACCACAAAGAGGATGATAAAAAATATTCCAAATAAAATAAATGATCTCAACAAGAAAATACTACGTATACACATGGAGTCACTAAGGATAATACGTGTCTAAGTCATGCATAAGAAGGTCAGGCCGCATGAACCAACCCGGCCACATGTTCTAACATGGCTGCATGCTCATCCAGGCCGCATGCTCGGGCAAAATTCTACTACTTGGGACAGGTGCTGAAGTGATGGACAATAAATAAAGTGTCATGAAAGTGACATAAAGGTGATTGATGTGACAAGGCATAAGTGTCAGAGAGAAAAGATAAAAGCATAAAAAGTCGTGCAGAGACACAAAAGTCGTATAGAGACATGCACCCAAAAGAAGAGACGCATGGCTCGTCGCCGCATAATCTCTCGACGCATGGAGTCAGGCCTTAGTGGATTTCCATCCGTTCAAGGTATAATGCGTCCGACTTTTGAAAGCATGCACAAAGCAAACATGCGTCCAACAAGAAGGGCGCATGCTGGAGGGGGCGTATGTTGTTGGGCTGCATGGTACTCCATCATCCCAGAACAGCAAATTTGGCCATGAAAAAATATATTTGTACTTAGATTGTCTTCTAGGACTCTTCTTTATACTTTCTTAGTTTGTTAAATCAATCTAGTTCTCTCAGTTCTTGTTTTGATATTAAATAGGAAACACGGTAGAGAATCTGCTGGGACTTCCTTCTCCGCTATTGAGAAGTCGGTGACGTAATCCGATGCGGCCAAGCTCGGCTCGACACAAAAGATGCTGGTGGTCCGCTTCGACCAGCAAGTGTTCGAGGACATACTCTCCGGGGACAGCGTGAGTCCTTCTTCGAGGAAAGCAAAGCCCAAGAAGACCCGCAGGACGTGGGTAACCAAGGTCGCCGCTCCTCACCCAACTGTGGAGCATCCGCTCCACGTCTCTCTCCCAACTCCAGGAACCGCACATCATCCGGCTACTGTCTATGCAGCAGCCTCTTCCAGCCAAAATGGTGCTTCCCACTCGAGAACCCGTAGAAGTGTGTGACCAAGGCCGATGCGCTCAATGTAAAACCCTTAATCCTAAAAAACTGTATTAATCTATTTTTTTATTTTTTATTAATTTAATTATAGTAATTATGAGCTAATTAGGAGAAATAGATTTTTATTTAATTTTTATTTTAGGTGTTCGTGCATTTAGGAGATTTATGGAGCCATTATAAATTTTTCCTAATTTATTTCATGTAGGAGACCCTTTGGACGGTCGCTAGCTTAATGGTATGCATTAATAAAAATTCTAGATTTTTCTATATATATATATATATATATATATATATATATATATATATATATATATATATATATATATATATATATATATATATATATATATATATATATATATATTTAAGAAAAAGAAATGAAAAAAGGAAAGAAAAAGAAAAAGAAAAAGGAAAAGGAAAAGGAAAAGGAAAATAAAAACATAAATTACTATGGGATCCTATCCCTAATACCCATCTACCCACGACCCTATACTAAAAACCCCACCCGCTATGGTGCAACCCCATAAATACCCAAACCATGCAGCAGCAAAAGGAGGGCGCACCCCACCCTCCCCCCTCCCCCGCGCGGCCTTCATCTTCCACCCCCTTCTCTCTCTATATATATATATAATATAATACAAACTCTCCCAAACCCTAACCCTAATCCTCTATCTCCTCACCTCGACGCTGCCAGCCACCGTGCCGTTGACACAGAGCCACCCGCGCCGCCGCCTGGAACCGTCGGCCGGCCACTCGCCGCGCGAGATCCCTCGCGCGCAGCAGAATTTAACTGCAGCGAAGCCCTGTTCAGGCTCTGTTTTCTACGTCCTTGTTCGACCAAACTCGACCCCGTCTTCTCCGGTATGATCCTCACTTATTCTCCTTCCATTTTTGTGTGTTATTTTATCTCGAACAGTGCACAAACCTAGGTAAAAATGACGCCAAGTCGATAAAAAACCACGACTTTTTAAATTCCAGAAATTTTGTTGCTATGACCCAGGTTCCCGGATTCGTATCTCCCACCACAGAGATCCAAATTTAATTTTTCTTTTTGGTATGCGGAGACCACTTGACCTAGTTTAATTTTTTTTAATTACATTAAATTATTAAATGTTGTATGTAGAATTAAATTCGTTGAAAAATCCCAAAAATCTACTTTTTTAGATTTCCAAAAATTACGAAATGGAGCGCGCTCCGTTAAACGGGACCGCCCCGTCGTGTACCAAGTGTACCAAAAGGTGCGCGCAGTATACCCGGACATATAAGATTTTGTGGAAACTGATTCGGACGCATGTGCGCGTCGGAATCAGCCCGTATCCGCGGACAATCCCTATATCGCAACTTTTGTAAAAGCCGTGCGCATTTTGTGCACGCTTGTCAAATTGTGACGAAACTTGCGCCACTGGACTCGTGGTAACGCTCTGGTCCTGTGACCCAATTTTTATGCAATTCTGAGACAGTTGACCAAGTCACCAATTGGCGGGCCCCACTGTTGACTTTTTGGGCAAAATTATGTTCTGCTCATCGAAATCTATATTTGGACATACCGTTGAGTTCATATTGATATTTAAAATTTGTTGACCTATAATTTGTCCCATTTAGAGATTGTTACCTTTGGTACGCTTTTCGGTGCAAAGTGGGCCACACGTGGACCCCACTTTGATCCGAAATTACCGTTTTGCCCCTGTGTCCAAATTGGACGAAAGGGAAGTGCTTTCTAGCTATTTTGCTTATTCTGGGAATGTTGATGATATCTATTTCAGCATCCAGAGATATTTGTTCTGAGACCATAGCTTCTGATCCTGTGTGTTGGACTTCTGGACGTTACACTTTGCAGCTTTCTTACCAGGCAAGATACCTTGCCAAATTGCTTATAGTATTTTGCATGCTTAGTATATTTATGTATATTTATTGTATTTCTGTTTATTCATTGCATGTGTAGTTTCTTTCAGTCATTACTATATATTAGATATGTTGACACACACTTGACACTTAGTATCATAGAGGACAATCAGTAGGCGTATGGGCTTTAACCACTCTGGTAAACCGTAGTAACTAGCACGCACTATGGTGGTCATGTCCGATGGTCGCTACCCCCGAGGTATATCCATTGATGGAGTCACGAGGGTCGCTACCCCCGAGGTATGTCGGCTGATGATGTTCTAGACGGGTGTGAGTTGTGAGGCTTAGATCGAGTAGCCTACCCTTGCCCATACGTCGAAAAGTTGTCCTCATTTTCATTCATATAGATTGTCTTGTACATCGTACTTATATATTTTCAAACATTATGCATGTTCACTGTATTCAATTGGCTTACTTCTATGTATCTTGTTACGTCCCTCTGAGGACCTGGTCCCTTTCCAGGTGTAGATGTTCATGAGTATTCACAGGAGCGCAGATCCAGACTTGCTACTGATCATTGAGGAGGTTTACTCTTCGGGCCTAGTGTTTATTTGGTGTTGTACCTATATTGTGTTGCTTTTATATTCGAGTTGGTAGTGGATTTATTTTCATCCGACTTTCATCTTTAGATACTTCTTGTTGAGATCTAGTTATATAGATGTTGGTTATTTATTTATATTGATTTTCTGTGGATGAGATTTAGATTGTACCCTGTGACTTGTGATACACTTTATACCACTTATGGATTTGATATTCATATTACAGTGTACGTATGGGTTATGGTTTCCATATATTGGAGTTGTCATATCCATGCGGCTGGCATGCTTACGTGTCCTAGTCCTATATATTTTGGGACTGGGGCGTGACACCCCACCCAGCTGCAGAGCAGACGCTCTCAGCATCTCACTCTGTTGCCTATGAAGGTTGTCGGACGAACACCCATAACGTCCATATCCATGCGGCATCCAGGGCTGACGTAGAAACTGTTCAGCAACCTGACTCTGGCAGAGAAAAATACTACGATGCCAGACGTCATGGTGCTGAGGCAGCTTCTATGTGACACAGAATAAGGCCACATAAGACTGTCCATGCGATATCAACTTACAACCATAGACAGTAGGTCGCATGCGTCCCCCATAGCAACAGAACCTTTATTTTTGACCGTATCTCCAGCGGTGCAGATCCTATGCGACCAACTGAGAATGGTAAAAACCCAAAGATAGACTCTTCATACTACGCGTCTGCGGTAGCTAAGCTGAAGAAGTCCAGGGCAGTGCAAGCCCGTCAAGCTCAAATAACTGCTCATACGACCGCCTGCCAATATGTATTGCTAGTTATTATGCGAGCCTCTGACGGACAGTTGTACAAGATTGACCCATGTGTCTAGCCCATAGGGACCAATGGACAGGGCCAGTCTCAAAATTCTTCCACCAGTACCTCGGGGCAAGTTCGTGTAAGAACCCCAGGCCAGGGAGCAAAGACAGCACATGGGCATCCGTGTGCCCGGGATACCCGGACTCACAAAGAGGATGCAAAGGTAAAACACTATTCGCATAATTTGCGCGACGTGATTACTCACAAGCGTAAAGCAAGGAAAACTACTACGGCGTACGACGTGTCCTTTCTTAGGCACAGCTGCGCCAGCATCATTATCAATTGCTGCTGCAATAAAGAAGTAGTACTCATAAACAGGAAGTCGGACTTCCAGAGACTACACCGAAAAGCCCCTATACGATGGCAACCCGGAGATCAGGTACAATTATCAAAGGAGGAGGAGTTGTCCTTCGCCTCATGCTACTCAACTGGAAAGCTTTCCGCCACCAAGAGAAGAAAGCAGTCGGATACATCCAGTCCGGCGCTCTCTACCACGGCATCGCGAAGGTGATTACCTGGAAGGCTGACGACGGCACTCGCGAAAGGCGTCTTCCAAATCACCTGCTCAAGGAAGAAGCTGTCAGCCCCTGGGGGTAGTTCATCCTCAGAACCCCTGGAGGTGGCCCAAGCTGGGGGTAGTGTCCCCTCTGGAAGTATGCGACAACCCAGCGTTCCGAGGAGACTACGATTCTCAAGGAACGAATGCCGAGATCCCGGAGGATAGCTACTCCCACCAGGATGACACAATCTTCTACGATGGGGGTAGTATCCCTTTCGAATCCGAGGAAGACATAACGGCTCCTGACCTCCTTGAAGATGACTCACTATAAGGGTATGAAACAGGGAGCACGAAATCTACTACCACCTCCATTTTTTTTCCGTGTGAGGATGGTGTACATAGCCGAAGTTGACCATGAAGGCCCTAGTGACCGACAGCACCTCGAGATGATTGAAGCCATGATATACACGATGAGTGCATCAATATAAGCTTTGACCCAGATATTGCTGGAAATTAAGGCAAACATGGCTTCCCAGCCAGCAAGGGCCTCTAGGCATGCAAACCTGGACCACAAGACCAACGGGAATTCAAATACGACCGCTCCACCCTCGGGCGGTGATCCTCTCCTACCTAGCCCGTCGGCGCATTCAACAGGAGATAAAGCTAAGTAAGCAAGGTGGAAGGTCCGAGAACTTTGGCCTCACCTAGAATCCATGAGCAATTGGGACTCACTCAGTGATCTCGGGGTGCGGCAACCTTACCCGATAGAGTGGAGGGACGTATCGTATCCGCCCAAGTACAATCCCTTTAACATTAACATGTTTGAAGGGAAGTCCTCCCCCCGCCGCTTCATGAGCTACTTCAAGATCACCACGGGACACTTATCCCGCAGCGATGCTATCCTTACCAGGATCTTCTTTGGATCATTGGCAGGGGTAGCTTTCGATTGGTTCTACAGTCTCGAAGATAACTGTATCTCATCATTCGATGACCTCAAGCATATGTTCCTTAATATATTCTATGAGGCAAAAAATGATATGACAATGTCGTCTCTGATGGACGTCGCCCAGGGTGAGAAGGAACTGACGAGAAACTACATCGAGCAATTTCGTCAGGACGTACTAAGGTTGCCTCCTAGCAATCCCGAGGCCACACTCATGGAGATATGCCAGAAGAACATGCTCCCAGCAGTCAGCCTCTGGATGGGCGAGACCAAGTTCAAGGACTGGACAACGTTCATTGTTAAGTATTGTCAACACTGAGAAAAATCTCAAAGACGCTCAGAACTTGGGGATCCATATCCTACTGCTAAGGAAAAGGGCAAGCGTCCCAACAACAACAATAACACTGGCGGCAATAGCAGCTACGACGGAAAGGAAAAATAGGCTATGGTCGCTACCTTGACCAAGAAGCCTGAGGAAAAGCCGACGGAGCCTCCAAAACCAAGGAGACTTACTCCTTCGAAGATGCTGATGTCAAACCCAGCTTCGAAATATCGATGAAGAAAGGCAAAATTTGACTCCCCGGTGTCAGAGGTCAGCCTGAGGCGGCGGATATTGCCAACCCGAAGTACTGTCACTTCTACCGCTACACTCATCACCCGACGCAGGAGTGTTATACCCTTAAGCGGTACATCCAACGTCTGATAGACACCAAGCTCTTTACCTGGACTTTGATGATGTGACGGTCGCCGCCAACATGGTGTCCTCCAGTTTGGCAACTTTCCACAGACGGAAGCCCAAGATGGAGTATTCCCGATCCCTAAGGCGACCATGGAAGTGGTCAACCTTCCACCAGCTCGAGACCAGACGGTCGGGCTAATACCTCTTGCCACACCACGTAGAGAGGTCATGTGGGTCTATCCCGACCTCGTGTCAGACTTGACACAGCCCGCGACATCCACCACCGCCAAATCCAAAGGCAGGGAATACAAGACCTGGTACACAGTGTCCTCCTCGGGTGAAGAGTTGACAGTAGGTGCAACAAGCTCAGGCGCAATATACCAACCGATGCACGGTGATACGCCCCCGGTTGGCGCACCTACCACTATGGGTCCCAGGCCATCTCATCCCCCACCGGTGGACAAGTCTAAACAGAAGGAGACACTCTTCGATAAACCGTTGCGCAAGGATGATCCACAAGGGCTGAAAAGGCCCTATAGTTTTGACATCTTAGTACAATTAGCACATATTGTGGCAAAATTATCACTATTTGAGCTTTTGCGGCTCTCTAAAGACACTTGGGCTGCCTTGAGTGAGGCACTGCAGAACGTCGATGTCTACCTGGAGCAAGTCAAGCCGCCAACCAAAGATCATGCTACTTGTCCATATTGCAACAACGCAATGGATGCGATACCCAATATCATCTTCTCGCAACAGGACATGTTGCTCAAGAACAATAGGCACGATCGACCATGTACTACACCGGGTATATTGGCGATATCAAGGTGGACCAAATGCATATTGACCCAGGATCGTCGATCAGCATCATCCCGAGATATTTGCTTCAGACCCTGGGTATATTGGCGATATCGTCTGGCGGCCACCAATACCGCCATCAGTGGCTTTAACAATGGGAGGAGCTACCCTCTGGGTAAAATCTGCTTAAACTGCCAAATCAACAACTTAAAAATAGAAGTCACCTGCTATGTCATAGATGTAGATATGTCCTACAACATCATATTGGGGCGTCCGTGGATACATGAACACAAGATCGTACCATCCACCCACCACCAGTACCTAAAATATGTAGACGAATACGGTTTCGTCAAAAAAGAGTTTGCTGACGTTAATCCATTTAAGGGTATCGAGATCTACTGTTACGACTCGATCCTGTACAAAAAAATCCGCCAAGATAAAGGTGGCAACGAGGCCGTCGATGAAGCCGAGGCCACGACAACACCCGAGAAGCCTATAAGAATCTGCATCAGGGGTCGCACTCTGGATGCGGTCGCACCTCTCATCGTCAAATCATGCGGGAAGGCACATAAATCTTCGGTACCTTCGGTGTCGCCAGAACCAATGGTCATCCCCCTTCGCAGGCCGAATCGACCACCAAGGGGAGATTATGCCCTATCTACGCCTTCTGAACCAATGGTAGTTCGCCTTCACAGGCCGAGTCAACCACCAAAGGGAGACCTGACCGCGGCTGTAACTTCCGGACCTTTGGTGGTAAAATTACGCAGAAAACTACCAAAGCCTTCGCTTACACAAGAGGTATCCAAGGAGAATGATAGGCTAGAGGAATATATATCCGCCAATGTCAACATCCTTTCCCCTGACGATGTAATCACGCCAGAAGAGATACCTTATTTCCTCAATAAAGGACTATCTTTGAACTACTCGAAGCGTATGCATATAAGTACACTCTACTCCGTGGAGCACGGTCTGGTCCTTCACCTACACACACAAATGACTACTACATGCATGGTGCACCTGCTTCGCCCTAGTCAGGATTCTTATTTCTTAGTCCCACCTAGGAAGAAGGGAGATAAGATCATCATCTCTGGCAGAGTGGAATGCCCCCAGTCCTTCATCTCAGAGGAAGAAGAACCAGAATCCGATAGAGACAGAATGCCACTCTACCGTTACAGCGCACATGCCTTGCATCTTATTCAAAAGATAGGATACAACCTGGAGATCACCGAAGGATTAAACTATGGCAAAGGCCGAAGGGCGCCTTTACGACTTCCTTCTCCTGCGGGCAAGTCAAAGGATTACTATCATAAGACTAAACATCGCTTAGGATATGTAACACTTCCTACAACCCCCGAGGGTTCAGAAAAAGAAGATAAAGAGCGCTCAAACTCTTTAGAATCTTCAGCCTGTGACTCCGTCGTCAGCATCGGGAACATGCTCAGACAAACAACGTCCTTCAACATAGTATCTGTCGAGGAAGACAACGAGGATCCGCCAGATCTCTTTGAGATGGAACATTGGGCCCAACACTTAGGTTCATAATAGGAGATGGATTTGAGCAGCGGGAACCTCCTACCGAGGACGAAGTCATTCAAGTCAATCTAGGTGACGAGACCTCCCTAAAGCCTATTTTTGTCAGCAAAAGTCTGCCCGACGAAGACCAGGAATCTCTATTATAACTCGTCAGGGAATACATTAATGCCTTTGCCTGGAGCTATGAAGATATGCCAGGATTGTATCCCCAAATCGTGGTCCACAAACTTAACATTCGGCCAGATGCCAAACCAGTCAAGCAATAGCAACGACGGTTCCGGCCAGACGTGATGGATTCCATCGAAGCTGAAGTCAAAAAGCTGACAGCTAGTGGAATCATCCACGAGGAACAATACCCCTACTGGGTAGCTAACATCGTACCCGTTGTTAAGAAGAATGGGAATATTCGAGTCTGCATCGACTTTTATGATCTAAACGTGGTATGTCCCAAAGACGAATTCACTTTTCCAATCACCGATGTAATAATCGACAACACTTATATCTTCAAGCGCATGTCCTTCATGGATGGCTTCTCAGGCTACAACCAAATCAAGATATTTTTTGACGATGAGAAACATACGTTATTTCGGACCTCGGTAGGAGTATACAGCTATACGGTCATACATTTTGGCCTGAAGAACGTAGGTGCTACATATCAGCGAGCTATAAGCATTATTTTTCGTGAACATCTGTGCAAGACGGTGGAATGCTACGTCGACGATATCGCCGTCAAGAGTCGCTCCAAGGATGATCACCTCTAAGACTTGAGGACTGTGTTCGACTTAATTCGCACGCAACGTCTCAAGATGAACCCTACTAAGTCCTTCCTGGGAGTCTACAGTGGCAAATTTGTGGGTTTCGTCATCACTTCCCAGGGTATTCATATAGACCTCGACAAGATCAACGCCATCCTGGAGATGCACACGCCAAGGAACCTTCAAAAACTTTACGACCTCCAAAGGAGATTGGCATACATCAGGAGGTTCATATCAAACCTCTTTGGATGTTGTTGGTCGTTCACACAGCTCATGAAAAAAGGTGTCTCCTTTGTTTGGAATAAAGAATGTCAATGAGCGTTCGACAACATCAAAGAATACCTATCAAACCCTCATGTATCGGTGGCCCCGGACATGGGAAAGTCATTCCTGCTCTATGTACGCGTAATGGAATACTCTTTCGGTGCCCTGTTGGCCCAGAATAGTGATTCAAGCCACGAGCAGGCCATATACTACATCAGACGGATGATGGTCGTCCCAGAGCATAGATATATTATCGTCGAGAAAGAATGCCTTACGCTGGTATTTGCCATCCAGAAAACTCAACACTATGTGACTGGACAGATCATTCATGTAATCTCGTAAGTCAAACCCCTCAAGATCCTCATGACCAAACCTGGGGCACTCAGCTACCGCTTGGCTACCTGGGCAATACTATTATCTCCATATGATATGGTATTCGTCCTACAGAAGGCCATCAAGGGTGAGGCATTGGTCGACTTTCTGGCTCTAGTGCCCCGCTCCGCGTAGGCACTATGTACAAGAGATATCGATTTGCTGACTCAAAAAGGATATCTTTCTTAAGAGCTCCTTGTTGAACCAAGAGATGATCTAGGTGAGTGGGCAGAAACTTCGTTCTTTGATTCTTGCACGCCTTAATAATAAATCTGAGTTTTATAATGCCTGTTGCTAAGAAGATTATTATTTTTGTTGCATGAATAATAGAACTGCATGCTTAGCAAGAACTTGAATGCTTGTCAATAGAGAACCTTGCCATGCTAATAAGAAGAGTAAGAGATTGCTTGAACATGTTTTCATATCTCTTGTGTTTTGATAGAACCACATCGTGCTTGAACTTGTTCAGAGAGGGCGGCCAGTCCGCACAGAGATAAAAGAGAGGAGATATATGTTCTGTTTGTTCATTTCGTCTACATCATAGAGTTTATCTGATAGTGTTTCATGCATTCGCATCAGTCGAACAATGGATATTAGTGAAGAGCTGAACCTTGGTCCCGGCTGCTAATGATAGTGAAGAGCAACCATGAGTCACAGCTGCTAATAGTATTAGATAAAAGAGTCATTGCTTAGCTGGATTACCGCTACTGATCCTGAGTTCCTCGGGGACCGAAATCATATAGATAGTTTATCATGTTTGTTTGATAGAAGGATAGTTCCTAGATGGTGCATTGTCCCTAGAGTCTTTGGGTATAGCTTACGAGACACGTTGCGGACACCCTGATAGTAGAATAATCGGCTTGCCTTGTGTGCTTGAATGAATCAAACATGAACTATGTTTTCAAAAGATATTTCCAAAAGAAGTAATATGACTCTGTTCCTGTGCTGAATGTAACTAACCTAGGTAAAACTAGAAAGATCACTAGTAATATAATAGTTAATCATATGATTACTTAGTATTAGTTTTAGTGAATGTTGCTTCTATTCGTCGATTTTAGACTCACCAGTACTTTCTCCAAAGTGCTGACCCGCCAACAGTTTGCTTGTTCACAGGTACTGGATCGTTTGAGGAAGCAATAGGCATGCATCATCCCCAGGACCCAAAAATATGGTTTCGATGCCTTGAGCCATATCGATTGCTTTGAGCTGCTTTTGTATATAGGGACATAATATATGGATTATGTTCAGAGAACCTCGTGCCTTGTGATTTGCCCCATATACTCAGATGGATTATTGTTGTAATATTGTCCCTTCGCTGCATACTCAATTGATTCGATGATAGCCACAACTTTAACAATATTGTCTTGTGCGGGCGCAACCCCAGGCTCGTACGGCATCACGTCCCGATGGCAAATGACAATACGTCCCGCGGAAGCACCGAAGTACGGTGATTTATACCCGGCGGGGGCGTTGTCGGGACCTTCGGGATCGAGGCGTGACTTAATGGTATCAGATCAATTCGATCCTCTTGCCTTACACCCATTTCGTTGTTGTTCTTAGATGAAGATTCCTTATACATTAATATCGTTATTGAATAGAGTGTTCCATACAATAAGTCCATAAATATTCCCAAAGTTGTGCAAAAGTTTTCTGGATTTGATTTATTGCTTGAGAGTTGTGCTTTTGTGCTTGTGGTTTGCTAAAGTTTTTGATTAAGGATAGTGAGGGATGAGGACTATCGCTAGTGTGGATTCGAAAGTTTCTCCTTGAATTTCGAGGATGAAACTCTTTCTTGGTGGGTAAGTATGTAGTGCCCGCTCCGTGTAGGCACTATGTACAAGAGATATCGATTTGCTGACTCAAAAAGGATATATTTCTTAAGAGCTCCTTGTTGAACCAGGAGATAACTGATCTTGGTGAGTGGCCAAAAACTTCATTCTCTGATTCTTGCACGCCTTAATAATGAATCTGAGTTTTATAATGCCTGTTGCTAAGAAGATTATTGTTTTCGTTGCATGAACAATAGAACTGCATGCTTAGCTAGAACTTGAATGCTTGTCAATAAAGAACCTTGCCATGCTAATAAGAAGAGTAAGAGATTTCTTGAACATGTTTCTATATCGCTTGTGTTTTGATAGAACCACATCGTGCTTGAACTTGTTCAGAGAGGGTGGCCAGTCCGCACAGAGATAGAAGAGAAGAGATAGATGGTCTGCTTATTCATTTTATCTGCATCATAGAGTTTATCTGATAGTGTTTCATGCATTCACATCGGTCGGACAATGGCTATTAGTGAAGAGCTGAACCTTGGTCCTAGCTACTAATGGTAGTGAAGAGCAACCATGAGTCACAGTTGCTAATAGCATCAAATAAAAGAGTCAATGGTTAGCTGGATTGCCGCTACTGATCCTGAGTTTCTCGGGGACTGAAAGCATATCGATAGTTTATCTTTTTGCTTGATAGAAGGATAGTTCCTAGATGGTGTATTATCCCTAGAGTCTTTGGGTATAGATCACGAGACACACTGCGTACACCCTGATAGTAGAATAATCGGCTTGCCTTGTGTACTTGAATGAATCAAACATGAACTCTATTTTCAAAAGATGTTTCCAAAAGAAGTAATATGACTCCATTTCTGTGCTGCATGTAATGAACCTAGGTAAAACTAGAAAGATCACTAGTAATGTAATATTTTATCACATGATTACTACGTGTTAGTTTTAGTGAATGTTGCTTCTGTTCGTTGATTTTAGGCTCACCAGTACTTTCTCCAAAGTGCTGACCCACCAATAGTTTGCTTGTTCGCAGGTACTGGATCGTCCGAGGAAGCGATAGGCATGCCTCATCCCCAGGACCCAAAAATCTGGTTTCGATACCTTAAGTCGTATCGATTGCTTTAAGCTACTTTTGTATAGAGGGACATAATGTATGGAACGATGCCATCGTGTTCAGAGAACCTCGTGCCTTATGATTTACCCCATATACTTAGATGGATTATTGTTAGCAATACTGTCCCTTCGCTGCGTACTCGGTCGATTGGATAATAGCCACAACTTTAACGATGTTGCCTTGTGCGAGCAAAATCCCAGGCTCGCACGGCATTATGTCCCGATGGCAAACGACAATACGCCCCGCGGGAGCGCCGAGGCGCGATAATTCGTGCCCGACGAGGGCATTATCGGGACCTTCGGGATCGGGGCGTGACACTGGCAGCCCACCCAGGGTCAGAAATATCAAAGCTCTATGAAGAGATTCCAAACGAAGTGGCAGATGCCAACTTTACCTCATACGAAGCGGTTTGACAAATGTTCTTTGATGGTGCTTCAAGAACAGGGCCTAAAGGCAACATCATCGCTGGGGTCGGGATATAGTTGATATCTTCATACGACCTCATCATTAATCGTGCATACTCTCTCATGGAGCCATGCTCCAATAATGTGGCAGAGTACAATATCCTAATCATCAGACTCCAGCTCACCAAACAAGTTGGGGTAGAGTACTTGGAAGCCTACGACGATTCTCAGCTAATCGTCAATCAAGTTCGGAGAGAATATAAAGTCCGAAATGAAGACTTGATCCTCTACCACCAAGCTGCACACAACATCATCACAACATTCGAGATATTCTTTATTGACTATATCCCTTGGTTGCAAAACATTGAGGCGGACGCTTTAGCCAGCCTCGCAGCTTCCTTGGCAGTCCCAGACAATAGCCATCAACTAATCATGGTATTTAGTCAAGAGATGGTCTGTCCCAAAAGCAACCTATGCTTATGCCTCAGTTATGCAGCGGAGGTCGATACTGATACTCAAGATTGGAGGCTTACATTCATTGACTACGCAGTCTATAGAATTTTTCCTAAAAATCCAAAGGAAGCTACTTCAATCAGAAGATGCTCCCTCTATTTCTATTATGAGACGGAGACCAAAATATTGTATTGTCGGCCCTACGACGGCCTTCTGCTCTGATGCTTGTCGAACGCAGAGGCAAAAAAAGCCCTCTGTGAAGCTCATAACGGCGTCTACGGGGAGCATAAACCCGGTCCAAAGCTACAGGTTCGTCTTCGGAGAATGGGCTACTATTGGCCGACGTTGGTAGTAGATGTTGTCAATTATGCAAGGAAGTGTCAAGCATGCCAAATCCACACGGACTTCATCCACCAGTCATCCGAGTTCCTACACCCAACAGTAGCATCTTGGAAGTTTGAGGCGTGGGGAATGGACATCGTCGGGTCAGTCAGTCCGCCTTCATCAAAGGGACATCAGTTCATCCTGGCGATTACCGACTACTTCTCCAAATTGGCGGAAGCTGTTCCACTCGCTGAAGTCAAGACAGCCAACGTGATTAACTTCGTCAAGCATCACGTTATATATCGCTTCGTCTTGCCACGTAGGATCGTCCACGACAATGGTCCACGGTTCGCAAGTCATGTCTTCTATCGATTTTGTGACAAGAACCGAATCCAAAACATAACCTCCATGGCATATAACTACGCCACAAACGGTCTGGCAAAAGCGTTCATGAAAACCATCATCAAGCTCCTCAAGAAATTTGTGTCTTCCAATAAACGCGACTGGAACGAGAAGCTGGATGAATATCTCTGGGCCTACCGAACAATAATCCGGACAGCTACTAGGAACACGTCATTCTCTTTGGTGTACGAAAGTGAGGCAGTACTCCCGCTTGAGATCCAAATTCCTTCACTATGGGTAGCTCTCTCCAACCAACTAACCATGAACGATAACTACCACCGACGGTTACAGGAGTTAGAAGCACTCGACGAAAAACGTCTCTTAGCCTGACAACGCATAGAGCTGTATCAAGCACGTCTCTTTGGAGCCTTCAACAAACGAGTAAAATAGAGAACGTTTCAATTGGGTGAACTTGTTCTAACAATAAGAATATCGATGGTTATGACCCACAAGACGGCCGACAAATTCCAACCTAAATGGGTGGGTCTGTTCGTTATGGAAACCATATTTTCCAATGGCGCATACCGGCTAGCAAAACCCAACGACGACTTGCTCCTGATGCCTATCAATGGTAAGTTCCTCAAAAATTACTACGTATAAATTAGACTAGAACTTCTCTATTACCAAACTACATCATATCTTCCTGGGCGCTGATTCATGTCCACAGGACCTCTGGAATGTCGCTCTAATACACTACTCCGGCGGAGTCTGCCATGTCCATATTACCTCTGAGCAAACTTCTAGGCCTTGACCATTGATCATCACGTCCATATTACCTCTGATAACGATTATCTTTCAACTTATCACCCGTACCCAATCCGGAGTATGCCCGCGGTGTTAAGTCCAAAAAACTGTCATATTTATACTACCTTTGGCAAGGCTTGTCTCAAACCTATTACTTGCACTAACGTGTGCAAAAAGTAATGGGTCCACAAAATCCCCCAGCTGAATGTCCTTAAAATCCATAAAATCTATCACGTCTATATTACCTCTGATAGGGTTTGTTTCGAATCTATTACTCGTACCCTAAATGCGCAAAAGGGTAATAGGTCCACCAAAATCCTCCAGTGGAATATTCTTAAAAAGTTACGGTATGGTGCTACATTCATATTTACCTCTAGTACTAGCACCAAAAATGTCACAACAGGAATGAAAGTAATTTCTCCTTTCATTAAAACAAAAATAAGGGAAGAATACAAACATCAAACAGACGAGGAGTCAGAGCCATCCAAATTATCGATGTACATTGCCAGAAAATGAAAAAAATAAGTGTCTGATGACGCAAACAACGGAAGAGAAGCGTCTACAAAATTCCGCTCCCCTAAGCTGGCAGGGGACTCAAGGAGTTCTGGGAAGATATCCGTCTTCTGCACTCGGGAGACAGACGTTTCTCCGACAGGTAGGGTTCGGGCTCGCTAGAGTATGAGTCAGAGGCCACCAGAGTCGTGGAAAGAGACATGTTGGTTTTCTTCGGAGCATCTCCAGAAGCCATCACGCTTAAAAATATGAACTGATGAAAGTAGCCTACAAATTATTCGTTATTTATAGGCAAAGAGTCGACGGCTCATCTGGTAAATCGTAACAATCTCCACAGGGCGACGCAATGATTCATTCCTACACAACTGAAACTGCTATTGTAAAGATTTGGTGTGACCCTCTCAGAGACCCAGACTAACAAAGCGGTGTGAACACGTCAGGCGCACAACAGCACGTGAAGCGCAAGAAGTGGTCTTTCTCTTTTAGGGTACAAATTAAGTCAGTCAGACAATCGCGACAGAAATAAAACTTTTATTTCATAGAAGTAAAAGGAACAGAACTACAAGAATACAGTCTCATAAAAGGAAAACATAAACTACTGCTACTCATCATGGGAGAACAACTCCAAGATCTATCCATAGAGACGGGCAATCTGACTTTTTCGGCGTCCAGTGACCCGACACTCGACCTCTTTTGCCAGGACCTCGGGATCCTTGAAGCGGACATAGGCCTCATACCGGTCATCTAGCTTCTGCACCATGACCTCAACGGCAGAGGTATTTTTCGCAGCCCGACTCGCCTCGGCCCGGAAAGCCTTTTTTTCCTGTTGGGCTTCCCGAAGATTATTTCTTAGCATTTTAATCTTGGCTTGGAGCTGCTTGATCTATTCGATTAAGTGCCCTTGCCTGGCAAGGCAATCCTCCCTAAGGTTGTGTCATGTCCCAGTTCCAAAATACGTAGGACTAGGAATACGTAAGCATATCAGCCGTATGTATATGGAAACTCCAATATATAAAAACTATAACACATACGTACATTGTATTATGAACAATAATTCAAAAGTGGTATATATTTGTTACAAGTCACAGGACATAACTAGATCTCATCCACAGAAATCATAAAGAAATAAATAGCCAGTCAACTATATAACTGAATCAAGTATAAGATGCTTGATAAGAACAAGTAGTTGGGTGGAGACAAATCCACTACCAAACTAGAATATAAAAGTAAATAAGTACATCTACTGATCAACGAGGCTCGAAGAGAAGACCTCCTCAAAAGAGAATGGAGTAGCAAGTCCTGATCCGTACTCCTACGAATAGTCATAATCGTCTACACCTGGAAAGGGACCAGGTCCTCAGAAGGACGTAACAAGATACATAGAAGCATGCCAATAAAGTACTGAAAATAAACATCCAAGGGTCGTCTAACTATCTATGTGAATGCACTTTGAGAACAACTTTCCAACACGTGGGTTATCTGGCCAAAATGGGATTGGCATGATTCTTTCGAAAAATCAGGGGCCTACAAAGCATGACGTCTTTTAAACGTCAAATGCCGCCTGATAATAGTAATATAGGGGTCATCACGACCGCGCATCTCCGGCGGAGAGTACCGGTTACACAAGAAAAGTGCAAAGGAGCCCAAACGCCTTACTTATTGTCCTTCCCACCCCATGCTCTAAGCATGTCATATCCATGACACGATGAGACCTCTAATAACTGCCAAGGCTTCTACTTATGCAAATTATATCAGCAGTTATTCCTATCCGTCGCACGTCCCATATGTACTAGTGGCCAGCCGAGTACGCAAGTCCGTATCCTATATGAGACTCACACTCGTGTAACAACTGTGTCATGGCCAATGAAACATAAGAATGCCTCATGATAATATGGTGGTCTCATAAAACTAGATCAACATGCATACTATATAATAAAAACAAAATACGATGCCACTGTCGTTGCACCCAAGTTATTCTTGGACGCGGAGTTTATATAGCAGATAAAATATATGAAATAAATAACAGAAATAAAATGCATGCACTATATGGAATATAAATCACAGTACAATGGCAAGGTATACTTGCCTGGCAAGAAAGCTGCGTAGTGTAAGCGTCCAGACGTCAAGCACAAAGGATCAGAAACTATGGCTTCTGAATGAACGTCTCCGGATGATGAAATAAATATCACCAACATTCCCAAATAAGCGAGATAGTCAGAAAATCCTACCCTTTTGTTCAATTTGGACACAGGGGCAAAACGGTAATTTTAGGTCAAAGCGGGTTCCACATGTGGGCCACTTTGTACCAAAATGCATGTCAGAGGTAAAGGTCTCTAAATGGGAGAAATTATAGGCGAACACAAATTCTGGTGAGCCGAACACAAATTCGCCCTTAAAGTCAACTGTGGGGCCCGCAAATAGGCGGCTTGGTCAACTGTCTCAGAATTGAGTGAGACTTGGGTCACAGGACCAGCGTGATACCACGAATCCAATGGCAGAAGTTTCGTCGACGAGCGTACACAAAACGGGGTGTTAGTTTGCAAAACTTGCAATACGGAGACTTTTTACGGATACGGGTTGATTCCGACGCGCACACGCGTCCGAATCAGCTTTCGCAAAAGCCCACATGTCAGGATATACCATACGTGCCTTTCGGTATAATTGGTACGTGTCGAGGCGGTCCCGTTTAGCGGGACGCACTCTGTATCACAAAATTTTAGTTTTAAATTATTCAGTTTTTGGTCGTTTTGGAGGACGAATAATTTAACACATGTAACAAATTAATGAAAACTAAAAGAACAGAAAAATTCTCGGTTATATTGGAAAGAAAAACCTTCAATTATTTTTTGAAAATATTAAATAGGTTGGTGGCAATTTGGGTGTGAACATGGGGGTTTGGTGTTGAAATTCTGGACTGTTTTTGGTCAGTTTTTCGGCAAACTTCCGGTCGATTTTTCGACCAATCCAGGACAAAAAACTCGTCCCGCTTGAATGAAAATCCTAGAGGGTTAGATTGTGAACATACATGGATAAACCGCATGCAAAAAGAATCAAAGATGGAGAAGATACGATACCTTGAAGATGGGCGAGGGAACTGCGTAGTTGCACGCGCGCGTGCGCGGACGGCGGACGGCTGCGGCGCCGGCGCGGCTACGGTGGGACGGCATCGTCGGGGGTCGACGTCGAGGTCTAGGATTAGGGTTAGGGTTTGAGTTTGAGTTTGGTTTTGGTTTATATATATATATATATATATGGAGAGAGAGAGAGCCGCGCGGGTGAGGGGGGTTCTGTGCGCTGGGTTGGTTGTTGTGGTGTTGTGGTGTTGTGGTGGGAAGATTTGGATTAAGAATAGGATTTTGTTTAAGAGTTTAGGTTTTGGTTAGGAATTAGGTTTTAGTTAAGGTTTTGTTAGTTTTTAGAGAATAGGTTAGGTTTTAGGATTTGTATTTGTATTTTTCTTTTCTTTTCATTTTTCTTTTCTTTTTCTTTTGTTTTTGTTTTTGTTTTTGTTTTATTTTTCTTTTTATTTCTATTATTATCACTATTATTATTAGTATTATTATTATTAACTATATATTTATTATTATTTATTTATTTACTTATATAGATGACGTTAAAAATTCAAAAATAATATTTGCACACAAAATAAATTCTAGAAAATTTCTTTGTAAAATTTTAATAAAATACTACAACCAAAATATTTTATAAAATATTTTATAATTAATAATTAGATATTTATCTAGTTATATAAATCAAATAATTGTATTATCTAATTAACTAAGTAATTAATTAAATGGTTATCCAAAAAATAGGTTAATAGTAAATAATATGCACATCTATAAAAAAAATGCCTAACTTGGCACGAGAAATTATGGGATGTTAAATGTAGAAAAGTTGGGATAAAAAAATAACCATAAAATTATATATATATAAAATATCTAAATATTTAACACAAGAATCTATGGTTGCTACACTAATGTCATACTAATGCCAAGGGATCGAATTCATGTGCCACGAAAAAGATCCTACAGGTAGTGTCTCCTGTGTAGGCTACTTCCAATGAAGGGCGATATAGATTTTGGGACCATTCTATATTATTAATGTCCAAACCACGGTGAAGTATCCTAATAAAATCATTGAGTTTTATTTAATTAAAAAAATAATCTAAGACAAATACAAGAAATACAAAATATACATAAGATACCTATTTTTGGGTAAGGGGGTTTACAGGTTGCCCAGTCGATCACGCTCATGTCGCAGCTTTTGGAGGTCACTCAGTAAGCCTTCCCTAGACGAAGCTATGAGGTCCTTCTTTGCACCCAGCCCAGTCAATAATTCCTCTTATTCACTGGCTATCAATACCCCCAGGTCGCCTTGCTGAAGCTGTCGTAGCTCCATCAGGCATCGTTCCACCTCCGCAAGCTTTAGGTCCAGAAGGGCCGCCGTCTCTTCTAAATCGGGAATGACCCTTAAAGAGTTTGCCTGGCCTTCAGCAGAGCGCCTCACCCAGTCAAAGGACATATTTTGCTCTAACACACCCTGGACGCCTTACTTCAAAAACATGTAGAAACTCTGAATGAAGATCTGGACATGTTTATTAATCTCCTCCGATGTTGCCGGAGTCCAAGGCGGCTGACAGGAGGAAGAAACCACGGGTGCAGCAGGCCGCGCAGCAACAACACCTAACGACCTAGAGGGTGAAGCGGTGGCAGAGGAGCAACTAGTTCCATGACCCATGTTCCAGTCCTTCATATCCTTCTCAAATGTTTGAACATCTAGCAGCTGAGCAAGTGATAGTGGGCTGAAGGGGCGACCGATAGCAGGAATACCAGAGCACCTTGTGGCTGCAATACCTGCCTTCATACCATCCCCAGGATGCGGCGCACCAGCCCCAGATGATGATCCACCCGCAACTATACTAGAAACATCTGGATCGGCCTCCCCATAACCGCATGTCAACTCTCTAGCCAGGGAGACCACGGCTGCAGAACCCCCAGCGTTAACAGTTGGGTGAACGGTTGTCGCACTAGAAAAACCCACAACCACCACAGGAGAAGGGACTATCACCTAAGTGGGGTCAACAGTAGGCTCATTTCTCTCGGATGTGCTGGGAAAAAGACTGAGCGTCCTCGCGACAAGCTCGCCGACTTCTTCTTCCACGTCCTCCTCAGCTGCCATGTTCACCCTTACCAAGGGAGGAGCTGACCCTGTAGACTAAGAACAACTAGTGATCAGCTTCATCCGAAGAATGTAAAGTTGAAGCCATAATGCCCCTTCATGGGTAAATAGACGAAAAAAATGTACCAAAGGAAGGCAGAGGAGGTTGCGGCTCACCCAGGGTGTTCACAGCCCTCCCGACAGCCTCCATATCGTCCATAGAGACGTGCTCAGACGGCATAGAGGGCTCCACCATGCCTGCACCTGTCTCTTGGGCCCCTGATGCTCCAAAGACAAGTTTTAACACGCCTGGATTCATCTCCTGGAACCCCGAAGTCTCATGTGCAAGCTCTGAGGCTCCGTGTCACACCCAGGGAAAGTCTCCTCCTCGGGCTCCTGGTAAGAGGCTGCCGGGATAGCCGCCCAACACAGACGATCCCTCTCCTCCTGAGTCTGCACATTATTAAAAAGATTAATACCAAAATAGTAGTATAAGGGAGTATGAGGGATTAAACTGAGAGGAACTACAAATACCGCCTTAGCGTCCAAAGTGGAGACTGCTTCAGAATCCACCATGGAGGGTCTCACCTCCTCCTCTCATTCTTCTTCTTCCCCGGACGTCTTCAGGGACTTCCTAGCAAGTTGCTTCCTATATCCTTAGCGTCTCCGCTTGGGTGGAGGGCTCCATATTGGGGAAGCCTCACGCTTCGTCGAATAGTTAGCGGGAGGGGAAGGGTGGCCATAAGCTTCCTCTTCCCCCGTAGTAGAGTCAGAATCTGCCGCAACGGCCTTTCCTTTGTCTCTCTGTCATGACCCGCACCCAAAATTGGGGCACGAGTATGCGGGTACGTCCAGCCTACGCCGCAGCATCAGCGGTAGAACACTGTCAAGGTCTTGATACTATCTAGCCAATCTCACACAAGCATCCAATCTCCATAAGGAGGCACGGATGACACAAATAAAATGAACACATACTCAATCACAGGACTACAGCACGATAAGATATCGAACAAAAATTAAATACAACACAAGTCAAAAGTAATAATCTAACTCAACAAATATCCAAGTCTCATCAAAAAATGTCGGAGACAAATCCAGTACCAAATAGTCTACTAAAAGAACTAACTAGAAAAACTAGTGATTCCGGCTAGACCTCCCGGAATCACAACTAACTACCAATCCCAAGTTGCAGCTACTCACCATATGGTCCATAAAGTGTCGGATACCGATCCTCTAAGGCATAGTCTGGAAAAATATTTCCAGTCAGGAAGGAGCAAAGTACAAATCTCAAATAACAATTCCATTTAATTGATAAGGACTATAAAGCAATAAACAGATGATGCTAGATACTGAGAAGACAGTAAAATAAATGCAATGGTAATTAAAGAGACAAGCAATGTGAAGAGACAGGCAATATGATACAGTCAGTGCATATATGAAAATGAAAAAAACAATGGTACAGTATAATATACAGGTGATGTAGTATATGATTTAAAATAGGGAACTGTAATCTATTCTAAGTGTTTAAAATAGTAGTTTCGAAATGTGATCGGCTTGGGAACATGTACGATAGCTATAGGGCCTGGCTAATCATATGTGAAGAGCATGATTAACACTTACATTGTTCTACACTGCAATAAGAGGTTATGATCACATTTCTTACTAACTACTTCCCCGCCCCCAACTAGTACTGTGGATCCAACCATGACACGTCACGATACACGAGCAAGTCCAATCTATCATGTACGATGTCTAATATACATGTCGTGTACAATGTCAATACGATAATCAATGTAACATCTCATGACTGCAGATCCAAGCTATACTAGTTCGTGTAGCACAGTGTCAAGGATTCAGATGTAACATTTCTAGATTATTGAACTTATAGAAATTATCAAGGAATTGGAAATTATCAGAGAATGTACTTGCCTTGGGTCCTTAGCTGGTAAATATTGATGTCTTGTTCCAGAGTATCTCCTGGATGAACCAACAGTCCTAAAGACATATCACAAATATAACACTTGTATCAGGTGCTACACTAACACACAGTCAAAAACACTGGCCTTAGGGCTACGCTAGGTACGATAATGGTCATCTAGGATCATCTAGTAGATATAAATATACATATCTTTAACTAGCATATATACTATAATTATGTTTTTATTAAACATATAGCAAAATAAATATGTATATTTATTTTCGTGTATTCACCAATTAATAATTACATACATATACTAAAAATATTTGTATACGTATATACCAATTTTTATATATAGCAAATATATAATAAGTGTATACAAAATATATATATATATATATATATATATATATATATATATACATATATATACAAATTGATTTAAATACATACATATACATACATGTATACCAATCATGTTAAATATATACGTATACATTAATATTAAACATTAATTAAATACCTAATTGCATTCATATAAATACATAAGTACTAATACAATAATTTAATTTACACTAATAATATAGTGTACATTTGATAAAATACAATTTTATAGAAATACCAGTATACATATATGTATACTAATTTTCTTTAAATATATACATATACCTGTATATATATACTAATTTGGAAAACACACTTATACATTTACACATACACCAAAATACGTTTTTACATATATATACTAAATAAACATTTCATATATCATATATATGTATATATATACATTAATACATACATATACTAATTTATATATATATATATATATATATATATATATATATATATATATATATATATATATATATATATATATATATATACTATGCTTATACATGTCTAACATTAATTAAATAAATACTATACATATACATATATTAATATATACTCATACGTATATACGTATGTATATATATATATATATATACATATATATATATGAAGAAGGAAGAGGGAGAGAGGAAGGGGAGCTCACTGGGGGTCGGGCTTGCTGGCCGCCGAAGTACGGCAGGAGAGGGAGCTCGGTCGCCGGAGTAGCGGAGCAAGGTGGGAGATGATGGATGGTGGTGGTGATAGGTGATAGCTGATGATGGTGGTGGTGGGAGTGGAGTTTGGCCGGGGTCGGCTGATGGTTGGCCGCCGGAGTGTGGACTTCAGGTGGGGGTAGAAGTACAGCAGGGAGGAGGGTGGAGCTCGGGGCTCGGCCACCGGAGTGGCCGGGTTATGTAGGAGATCAGAGGGAGGGGTGTAGTGGCCGCCGGAGCAGAGAGAGTCGGGTGGGTGAACAGTAGTGGATAGGGGTGAACAGTGTCCCCCCCCCCCCCCCTCTTTCTCTTTTCAAATCAAATAAAAGAGAAGAAGAAGAAAAGAAGAAGAAGAAGAAGAAAGGAGAAGGTGGAAGGAAAATGAAATGAAGAAATGGGGCTACGGTTTGGGGCTTGGGGAGGTGTGCTTCCCTAGAAATTTTGGGGATTAGGGCTAGGTGATAGGACATTAAATAGGGGGAGAGGGTGTGTGAATGAAGGGTGGTGATTGACCCTTTAAATGAGTGGTCCAGATTTGACATGGGGAAATTTTATGTGGGAATGAGGGTAGGGTTTAGTTAAAAATATTAGGGATTCCTTCATTATTTTAAACAAATGGGTGTTGACACCAAAAAATACAAATTTATAAATTAGCCCCCTTAAATTTGGGTATTTGCACAGAGGCATGAAATGATGAAAATTTGGCGGGCGATTCGGTGTCCGGTGTTTTGTAGGGTCAGGGAGCGCTGTATGTTTGGTATGGGCTCAAATAGCAGGGCACTGGAATTAAATTGGGATTTTCAGAATCGGTTAAAATAGTATCCTCAATTTAATTAAAAATAAATGCAAGTTGTGTTCTAAAATTAATTAGGAGTACATGGGGCCAAAATCAGGTCAGGTCATCAATACCAATAGTGAAGAAGACTCAGAACAGAATATTACCCTAATTTGGGCCGCACGAAAAATATGTCAAGATTGCCTCCAATTTCGATTGGAACGCACAACGATACAAAATAGGAATTTATCAAATAAACGTCCGCGACGATTTTTGTGCGACTAAAATAAGGTACAAAGAGCATAATTATGAGTTGTAAAAAATAGCAGAATGGAAGGCGGGCATGTCTAGGGCAAGATTGTAAAATTTGTTGGAAGGCAAAAGTCAGGATAGCGCTCCAAATATCGAAGCAAAGGCAATACGCAATAATTAAATAAAATACGGTAATTAATTACAATCTCCAATAATTTAATTCTAAATAAAACAATTAAATATAGAATTCTTTAATTCGGACAGGTGTTCATCTACTGGGCTTCTAGGTCAAGTCTACTAGCTCAAAATAAATGAACAATGTATATAAATATATATTTAATTACACATCTCACATAATTATTTAAATCAAATATACCTATCACGCAATTACTTAATTGTAACGACCATAATATTAAATATTATAAAAAGTCAAAAATATCCCTGTTTTCGGAATGTGGTAGTGACAAGTCTACCCTCCTTAAAAGAATTTCGTCCTCGAAATTTAAAATCCTCATAGTAGCGTTTATTCATACACATTATTATTTTTTCTCAAAGTTTAAATTCATTAACCACGAAATTAGGTAATAATCCACAATGTCTTTTCACAATTTTCAAAAATTCTGAAGTTATTGCATTCCTGAAAAAAATCCTTGAAATAAAATCAAAGTCCATTTTTATCAAAATTTTCCCCGAAATTTTTAGTTAATAATTCAATACTCGGAACTTAATATCCACTCCTCTAATTTGATTTTAATCAATGCACATATATAAAAATGTAATCTCGTCCCAAAAAGTTTGAATTCAAACATTAATCCATCAAAAAATTTATTCTTCGATTTTCTCTTTCCTCAAAATACTCAATAATGCGATACTTAAGGATTCTCCAAATGCAACATCCAAATATAACATTTTAAAAATTCATAACTTGTAATCCAATAATTTAATGACAATCTTCTTAATTTTCTCAAATTCTAATGATAACCTCAATCATATCATATCCTTCCTGGAATTAATACATCATAAATTCTGCCATGTTAAATTCTTGGCCCTTTATTTAACTCGATGGTTATCCTCGAATTTTAATCATCTTGTCTCACTTGTCAAGTCATAACCCCTTCATGAATCTTCGTCATGGTTAAACCCCAATAATCATGGTCTAAGAAAAATCTTTCCTACAACCATACAACATGCAATCCTAGGAGAATATGTACGATCATGGTGTCTTTTGTCATGGTATTGCAGTCTCTGTATCAGGGTGTACTACTAACTACATTCTAACAAGAAAATCATGCATACAACTATGGTACTAAGGAATCAATCAATCAATCAATCAAATAGAGAGGGATAGAAGGAAGGAAAGAACAGAACCTGCTAACACATTACCTGCCGTATTGGTCTCCTCGACCGTCATCGCAAATGCCCCGTCCTGTTGGGGTGGTTCCCCTTGCGGTGCTGAGCAATATACGGTTCCACAGGTAGCCTAACTGGATCTCTATAATTTGGAGCTGCGCGCTGGCCGGGAAGATAAGGAACTCGAAGACAATCCCTTACTCGATGTTCCATAGCGCCGCAGTGCAAACAAAGTCCTAGCCTCGTTCTACAGCTCTCCCAAAGGTGACCTGGCTTCCTACAGAAATGACAAGTCCGTTGATCCTGCTGTATACGAACTGGTGCCGGGTACTGCTGTTGATACTGAAATGCCCATGGCTGTTGCCGAATATGAACTGGTGCCTGGTACTGCTGTTGATACTGAAATGCCCTCGACTGCCACTGGCCAGGATACTGCTGGGCAACTCTCTCAACTGCCTGTAGTACCATCTGGTGAGCGTTCTCCATGCTCTCTCTCATCAGCTCGGTTTGTGCCTGGTGCGCTTCTGCTTGCACCCTTTGAGCCTCAGCTTGAACTCGCTGAGCGTCTGCCGTCACTCTCTGGGCATCTACCATGCCCTGGATCAAGGTAAACATCTGTGCCCCGTCAATGGGCAAACCTCCGGGAATCGGAGTCGGTGGAGGAGGAAGGTTGTCCGTCACAGCCGCGGCAATCCTCTGAACAGGTGGGGGAGGAGGATCCCCGAAAAGTGCAGACACTCCTACATGCATCGGAGATGTAGAAGAAACTACGGCTGTCTGTCCCTCAGGTGGAGAGGTGGCAGACCCCTCTAAAGCTGATGCTCCCACTCTTATAGACCGTGTCTTTGGCGACATCCTGAAGACAGATCCCAAAGAATCAATTAAGGCAAAAATGCGATGTCATCAAGGAAGGACAGTACAGTTCTAAAGAAGCAACATTCAGGATAAAAGATTAGGAATAAATATTCCTAGTTGTGATTTCATAGGTCAAAGATGCATCTAAGGTTTGATACCTCTATCCCCTAGGTACCACAGTCCTACTAGAAACATACTCACTGCTAGCTTTCTTACCTACTGCAATAGCTAATACTAGTTATTCCTATCACCCAAGTGCATATCAAATGCAACACACCATACTAAGTACTGCCCTCTTCAATACAATCCTAGATGAACACCTAAGCCAGTTGGCAGTAAAATCTCAATCATGCTCAAGCCAACATACCCTTACATATGCACCTCATCTATTATATACTAATATATCTCTCTCACTATAAGATTTTATCCTCCAAATAAAGTCCTCGAAACTAACTCCTCGAAAAATTTAAAGTATAATGCATATACCTTCCTCAAAGTCAAACATTCAAATACTGAACGAAAATTTTATCACTTCCAAAAATCCTTACAGTTTTGTCTATGTTCATTGAATCGAATCTGAATTCCTCAAAATAAATTTTAATAACATAATATCTCAACTTCGCAAAATAAAAAATGCAATTCGTTTTCAATCTTCAAATTATAATCCATATCTAGTAGTCTAATAGCCCTAGTGTTAATCTTCCTCGCTGTCCTCATCGACGTGTGTCATCATATAATACCATAAATCAGTCTGCAAATTCATTTTGATACGAAATCAAACCCTACCATGAAACCAAAATCCTAATTTAATACCTGATCAACAATCAACAAGTGAGAATGGACGGAACAAGGGAATGATTTTAAATTGAAAGTTTTAACAAGATTCTCAGGGGTCATCCCAGGAATCTCTCAAGGAATTGTGATTGAGTATTCGCTCTCGTCCTAGTATCCTATGTCCTAGATCCTATCGCAAGCACGGAATAGTGAAACAAAGATGCCACACTACTACGACATCGCACAACTCGCGAAGTCTGACCTGCATGGGCCATCACTAAAAACGTGTCATGACCCGCACCCAAAATTGGGGCACGAGTACGCGGGTACGTCCAGCCTACGCCGCAGCATCGGCGGTAGAACGCTGTCAAGGTCTTGATACTATCTAGCCAATCTCACACAAGCATCCAATCTCCATAAGGAGGCACGGATGACACAAATAAAATGAACACATACTCAATCACAGGACTACAGCACGATAAGATATCGAACAAAAATTAAATACAACACAAGTCAAAAGTAATAATCTAACTCAACAAATATCCAAGTCTCATCAAAAAATGCCGGAGACAAATCCGGTACCAAATAGTCTACTAAAAGAACTAACTAGAAAAACTAGTGATTCCGGCTAGACCTCCCGGAATCACAACTAACTACCAAACCCAAGTTGCAGCTACTCACCATATGGTCCATAAAGTGTCGGATACCGATCCTCTAAGGCATAGTCTGGAAAAATGTTTCCAGTCAGGAAGGAGCAAAGTACAAATCTCAAATAACAGTTCTATTTAATTGATAAGGACTATAAAGCAATCACTACTAGAATAAGCGAGATTAGCGACATTTTTTAGCGACTCCAGGTAAAAACGTCGCTAATTTAGCGACTCCATGTAAAACGTCGATAGACGTCGCTAATCGACGACATTTAACGACGTTTAGCGACTTATGTTCAGTTTTTATAAGATTAGTCGCTATAAGTTCAATTTTGGTCGCTAAACGTCGCTAATATATCTAAGTTAGCGACGTTTAGCGACGCAAATAGCGACGTTTATATTAGAAATATTTAGCAACGTGTTTAGCGACGACCGTAATGTCGCTATAATTTTATTTAGCGACGTCCTTATTTGACGTCGCTAAACGTCGCTAAAATTTGGTTAATTAGGGCTCGGTTTCGTTTTTTCCCATCTGTTGAAATTTCGAAACGAAAAAAAAATTTCCCCCGCCCCCCCCGCTCCGTCGACCGCCTGCTCCGTCGACCTCCCCCGCGGCTACTCCGGCATCCCCCTCCTCTTCCTCGAGCTCTAGGTAAAGCCTAACTCTCTCTCTCTCTCTCTCTCTCTCTCTCTCAGAACACATGTGATACTGACACAGACACGACACACACACACAGATGGTGACACAGACACGACACGACACACACACACACTGACACAGACACTGATAAGGACCTAGGGTTAGGATTAAGTTTTTTGACATGGACACAGACACTAATATCACATGGACACAGACAGACACTAATATCACATGGATACAGACACTAATATCACATGGACACAGACACTAATATCACATGGATACAGACTTGGGGCTCTGGCATGGGGCACTGCAGCAGTGCACCCAAATGGTGACTGTCAGTTAGGCTTGGGGGCAGTCCCTAGGCAGAGGCATGCCTTAGTGCATCTCAGTTTCAGTTTGGTATCAGTCATCAGTACTTATACACTGATATGTATCAGGGACTGTGTGAGGTATCAGTACAGGCAATTGTAGGAGTTGATGCAGGCAAGGTATAAAGTCAAGTGTTAATAGGGTATATATAGATATGTAGGTTAGTGATGTTTAGAGATGTTAGATAGGAGTGTACTAAGGTGGTATCTAGAATAAGCGGGATGGCATGCTCGAGCCTTGTAGTGGGCAGTGAGAAGGAGGTCTGCAACAGTGAGCAGACAACCGAAGAGGAAAACCATCAGCACTGTGTCATTTCAGCAACCATGTATCAGTAAGTATCAACAAGTCCCACTGTATCAGTATCCGTTTTCAGTTGCATTTAGTGAGCTATGTATACTAGTTTTAGTTAGCTTAGTGTCCAGGTAATGGTTAGTTGGTTTAAGATGGGTTAGCATGAATATTGCTTATTTTAGACTTTGATAAATGAAAGTATGTATTATATCAGATATGATTTTTATAGTACGGTTAAGTTATGAAGCTAGGTGATAAACCACTGTATGTAATGATTTATATGATACATACTGTCATTTTTGCAGAAGTATCTAGAAATAGATATGAATTACTATCTGCGTCATCGTTCGTGGATGTACAACCGTCATCCTGATGACATGTGAGGTGTGCGGGATAAATTCATTGAGGGTGTACAGTAGTTCCTGCAGTTCGCCAAGGCGTTCCCTCAGTACATGGACGGTACCAAAATTAAGTGTCCGTGTGTGAGATGTCGCAACAGGAAATATCATCCAGAAGTGGAAGTTACGTATCATTTATACTCGAAGGGCTTTACGCCGAATTACTATCAGTGGACCGCGCACGGAGAACTTGTATCTCTAGCATCGGAGTCGGAGCCCTATGTGGAGCCGTATATGGATGTCCAAGACCACGATGCTTACGACGACGGGTTGGTGAACATGGTTTATGATGCGGCGGGGCCTAGTTTCAATCCTGACAATTATGATGCGGCAGGACCGAGTTTCAATCCGGACAATTATGATGTAGCTGAGGAGGCACCGAATGCCGATGCTGCAAAGTTTATGGAGTTGCTTGAGAATACAAGGACTCCACTATATCCTGGTTGTGAGGATCATTCACCGTTGGAGGTGGTTACAAGATTATTGAGCATCAAGTCCGATTTTAACATGTCGCAAGAATGCTATAATCGACTGCTCGATTTGATTATAGAGATCTTGCCCGAGGGTGCAAAGTTGCCTAAAGACTTCTATCGATCTAAGAGGATGGTGAGATCGCTTTGGATGGGATACGAGAAAATCGATGCATGTCGCAACGGGTGCATGTTGTACTACAAAGACGACAAGGATGAAGATGCGTGCAGATTCTGTGGTGCTGATCGCTACAAGGCCACTGTTAGAGGAAAGTCTGTCGGTGCAAGGAAGCCTACCGATTCGATGCACTACTTGCCTTTGACACCGCGGTTGCAGCGGTTGTTTATGGTTAAGGAGACTGCAGAAAACATGAGTTGGCACAGGCAAAAACAGATCGAAGGAGTATTGGATCATCCATCCGATGGAGAAGCATGGAAGCACTTTGATCGAGAGTATCCACATTTTGCCGAGGAAGCACGTAATGTCAGATTGGGGCTCTGCTCTGACGGTTTTACCCCATTCGGACTTTCGGGCTCCCAGTATTCGTGTTGGCCTGTGATCGTCACTCCGTACAATCTACCGCCTTGGATGTGCATGAAGACTCCGTATATGTTCCTAACCGTTATTATCCCGGGTCCGAACAATCCGAAGAGGAACATCGATGTGTATTTACAGCCTTTGATAGATGAGTTGAATCAGCTGTGGGAAGTAGGTGCCAACACGTACGATGTTTCTAGGAAGCAAAATTTTCAGATGAGGGCAGCACTTATGTGGACCATCAACGACTTTCTGGCCTATGGAATGTTATCGGGATGGAGCACCCATGGTCGTCTCTCATGTCCGTATTGCATGGACCGTTCTCAGGCTTTCCGTTTGAAACACGGAGGCAAACCGTGCTTCTTCGATTGTCATCGACAATTTTTGCCGAAGGATCATCCGTACCGGAGGAATCGGAATGCTTTTCGTGCGGGAGTTGTGGAGAAGGCCAATCCACCGCCAAGGTGGCCCGGATGCACGATATGGGAAGAGGTAAAAGATTTACCAAGTGCTATCGAAGAGCCTGCTAAGGGGTACAAGTGTGACGGATTTGGTCGCACCCATAACTGGACGAAGAGGAGTATATTCTGGGATCTGCCATATTGGAGCACCAATCTGATCAGACATAACCTTGATGTCATGCATATCGAGAAGAATGTGTTTGATAACATAATTAATACTGTAATAGATGTAAAGGGGAAGACGAAAGATAATCCGAAGGCCAGGTTAGACTTAGAAGACATATGTAGACGTCCTGCATTGCATTTGATAGAGGAGGGGAATGGAAAGTTAAAGCAACCTAAGTCAGTTTTCTCACTGGATAAAGAGGATAAAGGTAGACTTTGTAGTTGGATTCAGGGTCTAAAGTTTCCAGACGGGTACGTGTCGAACTTGAAAAGATGCGTCGACCTCAAGGAGAACAAACTAGTAGGTATGAAGAGCCACGATTGTCACGTATTCATGGAGAGGTCAATTCCGATTGCATTTCGGGAATTCTTACCGCAGGTCGTTTGGGACCCATTGACAGAGCTGAGCATATTCTTCAGAGATCTTTGTTGTACTAAGTTGCTCGTCGATCATCTAGAAAAGCAAGAGAGGGACATTGCGGTAACACTATGTAAGCTCGAGAAGGTGTTTCCTCCTGGATTCTTCGACTCTATGGAGCATTTGCCAATTCATCTTTCCTATGAGGCACGTGTTGGTGGTCCTGTCAGTTATCGGTGGATGTATCCCTTCGAGCGCCATCTGAATCACCTAAAAAGAAAGGTGAAAAATAAGGCACGGGTTGAAGGCTCTATTTGTGAAGCTTATGTTCTCGAGGAGATTACAAACTTTTGCTCGACGTATTTCAAACCGCATGTTGCTACTAATAGGACGAAAGCTCCCAGAAACGACGACGCATATCAGGAATCTAATGATGCAATACTCAAAGTATTCAATGCATCCGGAAAGCCCTCGGGAAAAATGAAGAAGAGATATTTGAATGACGATGAGCTAAGGGCTGCTCAATTGTATATATTACTCAATTGCGACGAGGATGAAGTGGAGAAGCTAGAGGGGTAAGTAATTAATACGTCCACGTTTACATCATCTCAATGTAATAGTATAAGATACTATTATGCTATTAATCAGCAGTTGCTTCATTGTTTTTTAGCACATATAATGATGAGTTGAGGTCGGTTAGACCCTACATAACAGACGAAGAAGTAGAACAAGATATGAGATGCCATTTTTCTTCTTGGTTGAGCGCATATGTAAGATGCTTGGTAATTACTTTTTATTTCTGCACTTGCAAAACAAATAACTTACTATCGCTACTTTGGTATTTAGGTCGATCGTCTAATATCACCCGAGACTGAATCTATTAGGACTCTAGCCAAGGGACCAATTACTGCCGTAAAAATATGGCCAAGTTTCTGTGTGAATGGGTTCAGGTTCAAGTCAACAAATGCTCCTATCAGAGACAGCTTTCTGGATCTTGATTCCACGAAAAATAGTGGTTTGTGTATCAAATCTACAAACTACAAAGACGTCAATCCGGGCAATAATTTTTTTGGCATCTTACGAGAGATTGTGGAGTTGACATATAATTATGGCCCAGAACCTGCTAATATCGTGCTATTCAGGTGTGAATGGTTCGATCCGATTCAAGATCAAGGTTGGAAAATTGACAAGCATGGCCTTGTGGATATAAACTACAAGCGTAGATATCAAGGCTACGAACCATTTGTCCTATCAAGTCAGGCTCAGCTCGTGTACTTCACAACTTATCCTAGACGGGGGACAACGAGGTCGGATTGGTGGGCAGTATGCAAGACTAAAGCTAGAAATACCTTTGACATTGACGAAATAGCTTATCAGGAGGACGATCTACCTCTTATAACAAATATTGTAGATGTGGACTCAACGGAAGTTACTCATTACACGAGTAATAATGTAGAAGATGTAGAATTATCCGAAGAGGACGACGAAGTAGATGAAAGTGAAGACGAGGAAGAGGAAGAGCAGGACGAGGAAGGCGAACAAGATGAATTTTCTGAAGATGATTGAAAATATAAAATATTCCATGTAGAATGTAACTGTATTTGGACTGTAAATATTGCATGTAGAAGTAGATGTTGACATTAACGAATATATGTATTATATTTTGACTGTATAATGCTTTGAGATATGTATCACATTTCGACTGTAGAATGTAGTATATATTTGTGTTTCTCTATATTCATCATATGTTGTTATCAGATATGACAGGACGACGCGGAGGATTCGGCAGGTCCCGAGGTAGACAGAGTGCCACTCCGGTACTGCCTACTATTGGTTCCGGATCATCGTCGCCCAGTACTCCAGTATATCGATCAGTCATATCTCCGACTGCGACGATATTGCGTGGCATCACTCCTGGGACGAGTAGTTCCAGGCGTGATAGTACTCCCTCGTCCAGCGTTCCTCCTGCTGATTGAACCATGGAGACAGATGAGCATGTAGAGGAGGTCGTGCCGACGTTGTCCCAGCATCAGCAAGATCCTCCATGCGCACCACCGGAGGAGACGAGGACAGAGATTTAGGCCGAAGGTACAAAGTAAGTCAATTAGATGGTTTAGTATATATTTGTGTTTCTCTTTATTCATCGTATATTGACTTTTTCAGTAATCTAAATTATTATTTCTGTATAGATATCGTCCATCGTCGGTTCAGAGACGCCTGGGCCAATTTCTGAGGAACAACTACGGTGGCCCTTGGATCAACTACTCTGAGGCTCCGGAGGAGAGGAAGGCGTTCTGGTTTGCGCACTTCCAGGTAAAAGTATATTAAATAAATTCTCTAATTTATGCATATTCGTGATGCTAACTTAATGAATTATTTATTGTAGCAAACGTATTTTTATCCTCCGTACCGGGCCGAGTTGATCGAGCGGCTCTTTCCTACCGTTGCCGCCAAGCTTATCCGAGATGCTCTGGATGACCAAAAGGCTCGTGATCGTGCTGGAAAACTGATCCAAGGTTGGATCACGCCTGAGCAGTGGACTGCGATGAGGGCTAGATTCGACGATCCGAGCTACAAGGAAAGGTCTAAGAAGGCCAAGGCGGCTAGGCAGAATACTGCCAAGTGGTGTGGTGGCTCGATTCCGATGACGGAACATTTCCGTCGTTTGGTATGTTTTTTCTTAAAAAAAATTTATTTTAATATAAGTACCATAAAATGGTACTTGGAAAAAATATTTAAGTTTAGTAATAAAAAATATATTTTTAACAGGTACAGAGGGGTGAGGATGCAAACATGGTGACCGTCTTCTTGGCCACCCATCGCAAGGACGGAAATCTCATTGATGAGAGGGCCTCACAGACCTATGTAAGTATTACTTTACTTTGTGTTTATTTTAATATAACTTAGACAATTATTGAGTTTCCAAACCTTTTCTAGGCCGAGTATCTTAGGCTTCGTGAGCGGGCGACTGCTAGTGCACCTACACCTGGAGAGGCTGGTGCTTCGTCGCAGCCCGGTCCATCTCCGTCGGCGGATGACCTGTGGGTGACCGCAGCTGGTGGTCTCCAGAGGGGTACGTACTACGGTACGGGCTCCTATGGCGCCCTGGTTGCGACGCAGTCATCTAGGGCCTCCCCGACAGCTGTGTATTCCACACACCCCTCGCAGTCGCAGCCCTCGCAGTCGTCGGCCAGAGTCCAGGAGGCCGTCCAGCAGGCCGTTGACCGTCAGATTGCGTCTCTCCGTGACGACTTGCTGCGAAGTATGGAGGACCAGTCCCGGTCCCAGCCGCAGGCGGACGATCCGATGCTCATCGCACGATTGGATATGCTCGACCGCAGCATGACGGAGCTACGAGAATTGACAAATGATATTAGAGCCTCCAATGATCGCAACATCATGGAGCTGCAGGCGTCACAGCTATCGATGGGCGAGAAGCTGACGAGGATGCAGGCGTCACAGCTATCGATGGGCGAGAACCTGACGAGGATACAGGATTCAATGGGTGATAGCAGTACGAGGCTGTTATCTACCCTGGATTCTTACAACCAGCGACTCGCAGACTTGGAGCGGGCACGGCCTCCACCGACGTCACTGCCTTCTCCATCGACATCGGTGTCGATTCCACGGGACGAGTATGAGGAGTTGTTATCCTTCAAGCGCGCCGCTGGTCAGCCTCCTGCAGATCCGTAGTAGTATAGTTATTTTTATTATTATTTATGAATTATTGATACTTCAACAATAGACATGATGTATGATGCTTCTTGTGGTCTTTAATTTTTTAGTTAATTTAATTGGATTATATAGTTATCCATATTTAATTGGATTGATACTTCTTGTGGACTTTAATTTAATTGGATTATATAGTTAACTAGATTGAATCATGTTGGTGTGTATGATGAAGATGATGTAAAACTGCAGGGAATCACCAATGTTTGCTTCTGCACATTTTTTTTTTTTAAATTAGCGACGTTATTAGCGACGTTTAACGACGTTTAGCGACGTTAATTTATGTCGCTAATTACGTCGCTACTTAGCGACGCTGTAAAATGTCGCTAAGGACGTCGCTAATGACGTCGCTAATTACGTCGCTAAACGTCGCCAATTACTGACATGGCAGTATAGCCAGGTCATTAAAGACGTCGGTGTAACGTCGCGATAGATGTCGCTAATCAGTGACATTTAACGACTTTTCTAAACGTCGCTTTTTAGTGACTTGGCGTCGCAAAACGTCGCTAAATTTAGCGACACATTAAAGTCGCTAAAAAACGTCGGCATAGCGACGTTTAGCGACGTTTTTTGTTTTAGCGACTTGGTGTTTTCCGACTGCTTTGAAACGTCGCTAATTACGTCGCTAAACCTAATTAGCGACGATTTTTGGTTATTTAGCGACGTTTTTAGACGTCGCTAATTTGACTTTTTCTGGTAGTGAATAAACAGATGATGCTAGATACTGAGAAGACAGTGAAATAAATGCAATGGTAATTAAAGAGACAAGCAATGTGAAGAGACATGCAATAGGCAATATGATACAGTCAGTGCATATATGAAAATAAAAAGAACAATGGTACAGTATCATATACGGGTGATGTAGTATATGATTTAAAATAGGGAACTGTAATCTATTCTAAGTGTTTGAAATAGTAGTTTCGAAATATGATCGGCTTGGGAACATGTACGATAGCTATAGGGCCTGGCTAATCATATGTGAATAGCATGATTAACACTTACATTGTTCTACACTGCAATAAGAGGTTATGATCACATTTCTTACTAACTACTTTCCCGCCCCCAACTAGTACTGTGGATCCACCATGAAACGTCATGATACACGAGCAAGTCCAATCTATCATGTACGATGTCTAATATACATGTCGTATACAATGTCAATACGATAATCAATGTAACATCTCATGACTGCAGATCCAAGCTATACTAGTTCGTGTAGCACAGTGTCAAGGATTCAGATGTAACATTTCTATATTATTGAACTTATAGAAATTATCAAGGAATTGGAAATTATCAGAGAATGTACTTGCCTTGGGTCCTTAGCTAGTAAATATTGATGTCTTGTTCCAGAGTATCTCCTGGATGAACCAACAGTCCTAAAGACATATCACAAATATAACAATTGTATCAGGTGCTACACTAATACACAGTCAAAAACACTGGCCTTAGGGCTACGCTAGGTACGATAATGGTCATCTAGGATCATCTAGATATAAATATACATATCTTTAACTAGCATATATACTAAAATTATGTTTTTATTAAACATATAGCAAAATAAATATGTATATTTATTTTCGTGTATTCACCAATTAATAATTACATACATATACTAAAAATGTTTGTATACGTATATACCAATTTTTATATATAGCAAATATATAATAAGTGTATACAAATATATATATATACATATATATACAAATTGATTTAAATACATACATATACATACATGTATACCAATCATGTTAAATATATACGTATACATTAATATTAAACATTAATTAAATACCTAATTGCATTCATATAAATACATAAGTACTAATATAATAATTTAATTTACACTAATAATATAGTGTACATTTGATAAAATACAATTTTATGGAAATACCAGTATACATATATGTATACTAATTTTCTTTAAATATATACATATACCTGTATATATATACTAATTTGGAAAACACACTTATACATTTACACATACACCAAAATACGTTTTTACATATATATACTAAATAAACATTTCATATATCATATATATGTATATATATACATTAATACATATATATACTAATTTATATATATATATATATATATATATACTATGCTTATACATGTCTAACATTAATTAAATAAATGCTATACATATACATATATTAATATATACTCATACGTATATACGTATGTATATATATATATATACATATATATATATGAAGAAGGAAGAGGGAGAGAGGAAGGGGAGCTCACTGGGGGTCGGGCTTGCTGGCCGCCGGAGTACGGCAGGAGAGGGAGCTCGGTCGCCGGAGTAGCGGAGCAAGGTGGGGGATGATGGATGGTGGTGGTGATAGGTGATAGCTGATGATGGTGGTGGTGGGAGTGGAGTTTGGCCGGGGTCGGCTGATGGTTGGCCGCCGGAGTGTGGACTTCAGGTGGGGGTAGAAGTACAGCAGGGAGGAGGGTGGAGCTCGGGGCTCGGCCACCGGAGTGGCCGGGTTATGTAGGAGATCAGAGGGAGGGGTGTAGTGGCCGCCGGAGCAGAGAGAGTCGGGTGGGTGAACAGTAGTGGATAGGGGTGAACAGTGTTCCCCCCTCTTTCTCTTTTCAAATCAAATAAAAGAGAAGAAGAAGAAGAAAAGAAGAAGAAGAAGAAGAAGAAGAAGAAGAAGAAAGGAGAAGGAGGAAGGAAAATGAAATGAAGAAATGGGGCTACGGTTTGGGGCTTGGGGAGGTGTGCTTCCCTAGGAATTTTGGGGATTAGGGCTAGGTGATAGGATATTAAATAGGGGGAGAGGGTGTGTGAATGAAGGGTGGTGATTGACCCTTTAAATGAGTGGTCCAGATTTGACATGGGGAAATTTTATGTGGGAATGAGGGTGGGGTTTAGTTAAAAATATTAGGGATTCCTTCATTGTTTTAAACAAATGGGTGTTGACACCAAAAAATGCAAATTTGCAAATTAGCTCCCTTAAATTTGGGTATTTGCACAGACGCATGAAATGATAAAAATTTGGCGGGCGATTCGGTGTCTGGTGTTTTGTAGGGTCAGAGAGCGCTGTATGTTTGGTATGGGCTCAAATAGCAGGGCACTGGAATTAAATTGGGATTTTCAGAATCGGTTAAAATAGTATCCTCAATTTAATTAGAAATAAATACAAGTTGTGTTCTAAAATTAATTAGGAGTACATGGGGCCAAAATCAGGTCAGGTCATCAATACCAATAGTGAAGAAGACTCAGAACAGAATATTACCCTAATTTGGGCCGCACGAAAAATATGTCAAGATTGCCTCCAATTTTGATTGGAACGCACAACGATACAAAATAGGAATTTATCAAATAAACGTCCGCGATAATTTTGTGCGACTAAAATAAGGTACAGAGAGCATAATTATGAGTTGTAAAAAAATAGCAGAATGGAAGGCGGGCATGTCTAGGGCAAGATTGTAAAATTTGTTGGAAGGCAAAAGTCAGGATAGCGCTCCAAATATCGAAGCAAAGGCAATGCGCAATAATTAAATAAAATACGGTAATTAATTACAATCTCCAATAATTTAATTCTAAATAAAATAATTAAATATAGAATTCCACAATTCGGACAGGTGTTCATCTACTGGGCTTCTAGGTCAAGTCTACTAGCTCAAAATAAATGAACACTGTATATAAATATATATTTAATTACACATCTCACATAATTATTTAAATCAAATATACCTATCACGCAATTACTTAATTGTAACGACCATAATATTAAATATTATAAAAAGTCGAAAATATCCCTGTTTTCGGAATGTGGTAGTGACACTCTCTCCCGACTTCTCCTAGGTTCCCTCCTCCGGGTACCTAGCTTAGTACCAACAATGAAGCTAGTATCCTGATCAAAGCCAGGGGGATGTGTATTCATGGCCATATGTAAAACAGCTGCTGCATGGCTGATATGACCCAAAACTTTGCTATCCAGCAGAGTAAACTAGACATGGGTGTTGTTCGCTAAGAAATAGCCCCAGGGTCAGGCTCCTTCGAGAATGCTACCCTCAAAACTGAGACATGAGCTTGGATTGTCCAAAAAGAGCTGGTTGTACCCAAATTGTCGGGCAAACCTACTCGGTAGGTAGGGTTCCAGGAAGACGAGGTTCCAGTTTTGATACACCAAGTAGGAAGGCCGGATAGAGAGCAACCAGTGGAAGAGCTTTGGGGACAAAACCTGGATATCGGCATCACCATCATAGTGAACCCGGTCCATCTCATCGTCAGTAAACTTCGGGACTGAAACGAAGAAGGAATAGTCAGCCATACGAGCAATTGTATGCCGACAAGCGGGAACCTCAGTATGGACCCAGGGCATCCCACCATATCGGTAAATAAATGCGTCAGGCTCTGTAGCAGTCCCCTTAACACCAGGACGCATCAAAGATGGGTAATGCATCAACAGCCAACCCATCAGGTAGTGATAAGGCATCTTAACCCGGTTGAAATCCCCTTCGGGGTCATGGGCTATCACCTTGCTTTTTAAAGCATGAAGCCCACGATGGATGTTGCAGACCATCGCTAGAAGCAAGGCGAGCTTATGTCCGAAGACCAGCTTCACAGCAGGGAGAATGAGGTTAAGGCTAACCCTCTCAATCAACCTAAAGCCTCCTGAGACTACACATGTCCGTAACCATATCATCAAAAATCCAACTAAGGTGGCCTTCTCAGACAAGGGTTGGATATCCTGGTAAAAATAACTGAAGCTATCACCAAGACTACCAAATCCCTCACTAATGGCGGCAGTCCTCTTGGTGTTGCGTAATTGATCATCAACACCTCTCTGAGTACGAGGGCTCCGAACGGTGACATAACTCGAAGAATTAATGGCGAAGAGGTGACTGGTCCAGGCTTTAATGTGGGGCAGATTCCCCTTCGAGCTTTGGTCCGTTTTCTTTGAAACTTGTTGGAAAGTGCTATGGTGACATAACACCTCTCGGTACACGGGAAGAAACCCTAGATGTTGTTGTTCTAACTCCTTGAATTCTTTATTAGTGGGGGTGTACTCCTCATATGGTTCATCATCCCAGGGTAACCACGAGACATCATACATCTCATGGAGAGCGAGCCCCATCTCTCCACCAGGAGCAAAGAAGGTTTCGGTACGACGGTTATATATTTCAGCTAAAGCCACAAACAGCGACGAGTTCTTATCCAAACCATAAAAAGAACCTCGTACAACGTAGTAGAGGTCGACTGCCATCATAGTCGGCTCATACTTGCTAACACCCACTGCGCCAAACCAACCCAAGAGGGCTAGTGACGCATCTAGTTGAGCAAATACACTTTGTCCTTGGGATAAGTCCCCTTGGTTACAAGCTGGTTCAAGAAGGTGTCTGCTTCATAATATCGGACATTCGTCCCATCTCGCTAGAGAAAGTGTCAGGTGCTAGCCCACGAACGGAGTAGGAAAATGATTCCTTGCTCGCCGCTGCTCCCTTCAGTTCTGAGTTAAAACGGATGCGGCCGACCTGGGTTCCGCTCTGGTCCGGAGTTAGGCTGCCTAACGTCTTCCTTCGAAGGGGTATGTAAACCCCCCTAAATTTATTCTGTGGATAGTTAGAGTGGGCCAGGAAAATTTTTATAGAAATTATTGAGGTTTAGAATAGAGTATATTTATCTGGAATTTTAATCCAATTAATTAAAACCCTTGGCGCGCACTATCGTTGTCTAATTATTCGGAGCCCATTTTCAGCCCATAAATTCCATACAAATATTGTACTTCTGACTAGACCCGCCAAATTAGGCACTGGACTTTTCCGTCACAAAAAGTCAGATTCCGTTGTACTCTAAATTAATTGCACAATTTATCGAATCCGAAATTCATATTTAATTCGGTGTCGGACTCCTATGTCGTTACTCCAAATTTTGGGATACCAACTTAACCCGTTGAGCCGGACCAACAAAAGGGTCCAAGACTGACTCCAAGCTCCCACCATTTTTGGCTTTTGCGCCATTTCTAGATTTTGACTCCAAGTGCCCCAAATTTAATTAAATTCGTGGGACGCTTATTTCTATTTAATTCGGGATTACCAACTTGGTAGATTCCATTTAAATATTAAAATTAATCCCAATGCCCTTCAAATTTGACCCGCGCCTAACGCGCAACGCCCCCTCACTATGAAAATTTTTAAATATATTTTTCTCCACAATTTTTACGTCATTTCATGTGTTTATGCAAATTTCTGAATTTACGGGGGGCTTATTTGCAATTAACAAATTGTTGGCAACACCTCATTGGTCATGATTATTTATAGGGTCCCAAAATGGGGTCCCAAACCCATTCCCTCATGAAGGAATCCCACCCCTATCCATAATGAATCTCAACCATCCATTCAATTAATTCAAATCACTCTCCACCACTCATTCTTACACACTCTCCTATATAACTTTCCCCCTCACACACACATCCCTAGGCCGGCCCTAATTTCTAGGAGAGCATTGAAAGCTCCCCCCTCCCTCACTTTCTCTCCTCCCTCTCCCATTCGGCCGAACCTCCCCTCCCCTTTCCTTTTCTTTTCTTCTTCTTCTTCTTCTTCTTCTTCTTCTTCTTCTTCCCTCCTTCTTCACCAACTTCATCACCACCTTCACCACACCCAAACCACCACCTTCACCACCCAAACCATCACCACCTCAGCCCCTTCACCATCCCCACGGCCACGTTGGACTGTCCACAGCCCTCTCCCATTCGGCCAACCCTCCCTCACCATCAAGCTTCATCACCACCACCACCGAGCACCATCAACTCCGGCGAGCCTCATTGAGGTTTACTTCTCCACCTCTTTTGTAATAAAATTTCCAGAATATTAATTGTTTAAATAGGAGTTTATATAAGGAAAAAAATGTTAATATGTTGTTAGGGTGATATATATATTATGGGGATATGTATGGTTAATGGGAGGAGTATTTGAACTAAGTGATTATAGGGTTACATTGAGTATGCTAATGATGATTAAATAAGAACATGGATAAGGTTATGCTAATGATGATTAAATAAGAACATGAATAATGTGTCATGGATATATGCATGGGTGAAGGAAATAATAAATAAATTACATGTGGATTAATTACATTAGAAAGAAGGTCTTTGAATATATATATAAATGGTTAGTGTAGGTTTACTTGCACTATGTGTTAAGAAATACTTTGGTTAATTCAAATGAGGTTAATGTGAAATGCATATGAAAATTAAATTGACTTGAGGATGGGTTTAATGAGGTTGACATAAGTTTAAATATTTATAGTGAGCATGTATCTCGTATTTGATAAAGTTGGACTGTGGATTAGAGATTGTCTTCGACATGAAATATAACGAATAAAATTAAATTATGAATTCGAAGAAAAGTGAGTTTTTGGCATTTAAATAAATAAATCGGGATGTATGGTACATGATAAAAATTATGAATTTAATTATGGAGAATTAAATTGAAGAGAACATATAGAGGACTAGTTGTTTTGACTATCGTACCGGAAGTCAACTGTAGTCAACCCCCCTGGTGTTTAGTCTCTGTTAGGTGTAGCTGAGATTGCGTCTAGGTATAGATATGTGTAGCACACTTGTCTGTTGTAAAATAGATTATTGATTTAGATTTGTATCTCTTCTCTAGGTATTGCGGGACCTGAGGAATTGGACGCAGTACCCGATCCCCGTCATCAGCAGCCGCACGCAGGCAAGTATACCTTGCCTTGTTATACTGTTTAAATCTCTGAATTTTAGTTGGCTGTTCATTGTTTTAGCTATTATAACTGTGCGCGCCTGAGAAAAACTCGGGTGCAGTCAACGAATGCGTTGACGTCAGGACTTGTGTCTGACTTAGTGTCTAGTAGACCCACCTACAGTTGTGGAGTTATTGGTATGACTCCCAGGCCTTGACACATCTCGTACACGTGTTGTGAGTCTCATGTAGGGCACGGTCCTGCGTATGTGGTTGGCCACCTGTACGTGTAGGCGTACGACGGATAGGGTATAACTGCTAATAGTGATGCATGTTAGAAGACTAGCAGTTATTAGTAGGTGGAGCATAGACTAGCGTGGTATGATGGTCCCATCCCTGTCCTTATTTGGTTGTAGGGATGGACCCTTGCTCTAACGTTAACTATGAGCCAGAGTTACGATGCCCCGGCGTAGTAGCGGAAGCGTGTTGTGGATACAACATGCTTAGATCATTGGGCGGGGAGGACGACTAGTAGGCGTATGGGACACCCACACCTTCTATACAGATACCGCACTCGACGGAGTGATACGGACGTATATATATTGCAGATACCACGTTCTCTAGAGTGTTGGACGTTACTTGTTTTATATTGCAGATACCACACTCTAAAGAACGTTGGACGTTATACTATTTCAGATACCATGCTCCTCGGAGATGGACGTTATCAGGTGCCCGTGTTATAGGGGGCATATGTGACATACACTAGCCGGTTGTCACGATTGGTGAATTACGTCAGCATATGTTTAGCCTATACTTTCCCATACTCTCAAATTGTCCTTAAATTGCATTCACTTAGATGGTTAGCACACCCCCTTTATTTATTTAGTACTTACTTTATGGCATGTATTTTTTTGTATCTTGTTACGTCCCTCTGAGGACCTGGTTCCCTTCCAGGTTGTTTGTGCAGTTGCAGGATACTTGATCTAATAGAGTGTGGACATCATTGCAGGTATATTTATATTTTTAGCTATTTCAGTCTTGTAGTACTTCCATTTTATTCTGCTTATATAGCCTAGTGTTTATAGACCTATATTGTTCTTCTGGTCTATTCGAACGGATGTGTTATTGGGCTGCAGACTGATGATGCGTATCGTTCTTTCTTGAGATTACTTACCCTGGATTAAGATTTAGTTGTTATATATTAGAAATAGACTATTACTTGGATCACTTGACCATGGACAGCGTAAGTGCACTTCGTCGGGTCCATTAAATTGGAAAGCCCTGCGAAGTCGTACCAGCTGGCCATTGCCACGTGTCTGGTCTCATAGATTTGGGACTGGGGCATAACATGGTTTTAGTGGTGGCCCATGCAGGTCCTCTGAGCAAATCATTTCGGTTACGTTACTGTACCGAACGAGCCTGCAACTTAGGATTAATGTGAATAAGATCTCAATCCATAACCGAATTTAAAACTCCTCTTGTATGTGATTATCGCCCTTGGACTTCCAATTTGTATTCGCTCAATTTCCGTCAATATCGTTATTATTGTTTCTCATCCCCTATTATTCGGAAGACGGACGCTTGCGCCTGATGGGTTCCTCCAGAAGAAGATCGCAGTTCAGACGGCAGAAGACATGATTGTGCAATAATCTCTGAGAAGAATGTTACCCTCAGTAGGGTAGGCTGATAGGTTCTTTTGGATCCTAGAACTAGTATGGAAGGGTAGCAAGAGAATTGGAGCCAATAGTACCCTATTCGTACTCGAGATAGCAGTGATCTTGGAAGTACAAGAAGCTGGAAAGATTGTTGATCAAGACCTAGAACAATCTAAGGAATGCATAGCCCAATGCTGGAAACTAGTGGTTGTATATGATAGCAATATCAGGAATGATATTATGGACTAGAGGAGATGAAATTTTAGGATCTCACTTGGAAGATAATGATCTGATTTCAGGAATTCTAGTATGTACTTGAGTGATACCATTATTGTACTATGTGACTTGGGGAGATAAATAACGAAAAGAAGGAATTTGAGGAATAAAATTTTACGGAAAACCTTGAGGAGAAGAGAATTATACATTAGGCGAGAAAATTTTTCTTTTGAGGATTGATGTTGGAAACAGAACGGGAGAAATTATTTTAAGGTTTACTCTACACTATGACCTTATCCTAGACATGGATTGGTTGAGCCAATACCTCACGACGCGAGATTGTCGACGCGATTACATTATTTATGACCACCAGATTACCCTGAGTTTGAGTTTCTTCAAAGAGCCTGGGAGCATGGTGCCCATCTACCTTAGGAGTATACAACGCATGAGGTGAACCAGTGTACCACCATATTATATCAGGGTTGAGGATGTGATTCTAGATAATCTTCCAGGCCTGCCACCTGACAGAGAGATAGAGTTGTTATAGACTTGACTCCAAGAGCCGAGCCAGTTAATTTTCCGTCTTCAGACTAGCACCGATAGAGTTGGTTGAGTTGTGGGTCCGTCGTGGAGGATCTTTTAGACAAGGGTTTCGGTCGGGCTAGTGTTGCTCCATGGGGCAATACCCATCTTAATTATGCCGAAGAAAAACGGGACGGTACAGTTGAATCAGCTAAGTGGCGCATATGTATTTTGAAGATCGATCTCAGATCCAGCTATCATCAGATCTAGGTACGGAGAGAGGGCATTCCTAAGACGACTTTTCGGACGTAGTATGGACACTATGAGTTTCTAGTCATGACATTTGGTTTAACCAAGCGCCAGCAGTATTTGTGAGCCAAATGAACAATGTCTTCCACCAGTACTTGGATAAGTTCATGGTGGTATTTATAGACTACATCTTGATATATTCCAAGAGCCAGGAGGAGCCTGAGAGGCATCTCAGGATCGTGTTGGAGACGCTGAGACATGAGAGGCTGTACGCCAAACTCAGCAAATGCGAGTTCTGCTTGGATAGAATACCGTTTCTGGGACACATAATCACCGGAGATGGACTATCAGTTGACCCGGAGAAGATAGTTACAGTCGAGACGGGGCCTACCCCTACATCAGTTACGGAGGTTAGGAGTTTCCTCGGACTTGCCGGATATTATCGGAGGTTCATGGAAAACTTCTCGAGGATAGCTGCGCCTATAACGCAACTGACGCATAAGGGCGAGGAGTTTATCTGGACCAACGAGTGTCAGGCGGCTTTCGATGAGCTGAAGAAGCGTCTGACATCAGCACCGATTTTGACACTACCTTCAGGATCAGGAGGATTTGTAGTGTATAGTGATACGTCTGGGAGTAGATTGGGATGTATACTGATGCAACACGGCAAGGTGATAGCCTACGCATCGAGACAGCTGAGAGTTCATGAGAAGAACTATCCGACGCACGACTTGGAGCTAGCTGCGGTGATATTTGCACTAAAGCTATGGAGACATTACCTTTAGAGTGAGCGTGTTGAGATTTATACAGATCATAAAAGCCTAAAGTACGTCTGTCACGCCCCAGTCCCAAAATACCGAGGGACCGGACGCGTGGCAATGGCCAGCAGCACACACCGATGGACAACCCAATTTAATGGATCCATCGGAGCATGCTTAAGCTGTAATATAAGAATATGTAGGTTCAATGATACAAGTCACAGTCTAAGCTAATCTCATCCACAACAGATAATCACATATCAAATGCAAGAATAATGCAAATAGGAATAACTAACAAATCTTAATAAAAGTGTCTCGGAGAACAATCCGAGAACAAGTCTGATACATCAATGCAATAGACTGGAAATAAAGGAACTGGAAATAGAAATAAATGAGTATCACAAGGCAATACCCAGGAGAAGTCCTCTAGCACAATCTCGTCCTCAGGTGTCGGTACGGCTCCTATATCAGCTCCTGCTAATGCTCCTGTACTGTATAACTCTGGGTGGATCTCCTCTACTAATCCTGGGGACATAATCCGGATCCAGGTCCTCAGGGGACAGCAAGGTACAGAAAATACAAGCCAAAATAAATGCAGTGCAGCAGAGAATGAAATAAATAGGGTAAGCTATAACCATCTATGTGGATTGCAAGAGAGAACATCAAAAGTACTCAGGTTGAAACAACTACAAGCTCTGTGTAGGGGAGCCGGTAGCAGTGATATCATGAGGTGGTCTAGCTCAGCGGGAGACTGAGTAGCCGGCATAATATAGTCAACCTGTAGCCTGCGGGTCTCTCCAGCAATAGATGGAACAATAAGGGAATACTAAAATAACCAGCTAAGTGATATGCAAGATGAGAGCAGCACTAGAACTCAGGCTGAAGCATACTACAAGCTCTGTGTAGGGGAGCCGGTAGCAGCAGTAATAATGAGTAATGGGCCAAGCTCGGGCTTCAGAGTCTTGTGCCTCACGATAATAGGGGTGTATATATATATGATCAGCCTGTAGTCTGTGTGTCTCTCCCCACCCAATGTAATCACACGTCTCATGTCCATGATGCCTCATGTCCATGTTACGCACGATCGTATCTAATGCAGAAGTCATAGAGTATCTAGGAATATAATGTCAATGCCATAAAGTCTGTATCCTATACAGAATCACCATGAATATCTCAGGAAGATCCTGTCTCATGAATAGTGTCAAGTGTCCTGGGTTATAGTGTACTTGGTAAGACAAGTACGAGAATGTAAAGGGGTCACGAATGTCCATCTCTAGGTGACAATACACAACACCGCGTACGGTGTTGGCACCCGACTGATAATCGGACGCTAAGTACGTCACACGGTCCTAGGTCAAACATGCACAGCAATATAATGAATCAAGGAAATGCAACAAGAATTGTAAAGTTGGCAAGGTATACTTGCCCACTGATGCATAACTAAGTCAAGAAAATAAGTAGCAAAGACTGCAGGATTTGGCAAGGTACACTTGCCTGGGGTCCTGGCTCCAACTGTAGCTCTGGTCTCAGTGTGGTCTGTAGGTAATACTCTGGTTGCTGAAATAAACATCACCATTAGATTCAGAAAATACCAAATAGCTAAAAACGTCTGTCCTTGAGTCCAATTTGGACACAAGGGCAAAAATGACATTTCTGGGCCAAAGCGGGGTCAACATGTGGGCCGCTTTGCACCGAAAAGCGTGTCAGGGTCAAAGGTCTCCAAATTCGCCAAACTTTGTGTCAACAGGTCAGGAACGATGATACGAACCCAACGGAACTTTCAAAATTAGATTCCGATGAGCCGATCACAAAATCGCTCGTCAAGTGGAGCCTGTGGGGCCCACGATACACGATTTGTCAACGTTCTCAGAATCGAACCAAACTTGGGTCACAGGACCAGCGTATCGCTATGAGTCCGATGGCGCAAGTTTCGTCTCGATCCGACGTGTGTACACAAAGTTACAGCGTGTTCCAGAATCGACGGATACGGGGCGGTGTCGGCGGATACGCGTTGATTTCGGTGTGCACGCACATCCGAATCGACTTCTGCGAAATCCTACACGACCGTATCAACGTCGCGCACAGTTCGGTAAAGACCGCGTGCGACCAAGTCGTCCCGTTTGGCGGGGCGTACTCAGTTCCGGGGTGAAACATGGCGTTGTTTTTCCTGTTTTTGGATCGCGGTGTGCGATCACCACAGGACGCGATGCCCCGAGCGGGTTGCACGGGCACCGAGAGGGTTATACAGTCTTCGCAACGCAATTTACAGAATCAAAATCGGGGATACAGGGTGCAAGATACGAGTACCTGAACAAGGCCCTTCGAAATGGGGTTTCCGGTGTCCGACACGCGAGTTCGTGTCCTGGACGCTGTGTCCGGCCTAGGGTTTCCGCTGTGTCCGGGTCTGGGGATGTTGTGTCTGGGTCAGAGCTGCTCGACGGACACGGCGGCGGCGGAGTCGTCTTGGCTAGGGCTCCGGCGAGGGCTTCGTCGACCCAGGCTGCTCGGGCGGCGGGTTCAACTGGAGGCGGCTCTGGGGAGGGTCGTGGTGAGGCGGCCGGGGCGGAGTCGGGCGCTGCGGAGGGCGGTGGTCTGGCGGCTCGAGGCAGCGGCGCGGGGGAAAAGGAGCAGGAGGCAGAGGAGTTTGGGGAGGACGAGGGAGGTCGACGACGGCTGCACAGGTGGCGGAGCGGGGTCGTCGTGGCGGAGCGGCGCGGAGGAAGAGGGCGACGAGGGGGCTGGGAGGCCGACTAGGGCAGGGCAGGCAGTGGCGGTCGGGTGGCTCAGCGGCGGAGAGAAGGGGCGGAGGAGCTGGTGATGATGGCGGTGGGTGTCGGAGGAGGTCGGCTGCTCCGGCGGGGGGTAGCCGGCGACTAGATTAGGGTTAGGGTTAGGGTTAGGTTAGAATTAGGATTTGGGGGAAAAATTGGGGATTTAGGGTTTCCTTTTTCTTTTTCTTTTTCTTTTCTTTTCTTTTTCTTGTGGAGAAAACTAGAAAATAAGTAGGTATTTATACATGCAGAAATTAGAATAGGGTTAGACCTAGGATTCGGGCTGGGTCAACGGGTCAACGCTCCTTGGGCTGGGCTCTCATGGGGATGTCGGGCGTTGGCACGGATTTAAATTCGGTTTAAATTCTAAATTGGTTTCTAGGGCTTTAAACGGGTTTCCGGAGTCCAATAAATTCACCGAAAATTACCACATGTCCGGTTTTTCGTTTTACACCCTAAAATATTATTTCCATAATATTTTAATAAAGATTGACCGAAATTAAAAAATCCTTTAATTACCAACGCCTAGGTTTTAATTCCCGAAAATTCAGATAATTTGGGGAAAAATCCAAATTTAAAATTCTGAAAATCAGGGGGCTTACAATCTACCCAACTTATAAAAATTTCGTCCTCGAAATTAAAATAGAGTAGGGTTCAAAGAATTCCTCTCAAGTAACCATTGCGGTCTCTACCCAACTTAGATTTTACCCATCTATCATCTAAGGCTATATATCTAAGAAAGCTATGCCCCAACTTATTGAATCATGTTATTGGATCCTCAAGTCTTTAACACCAACATATCACCTATGATATTCCCCTAATCATGTATAAAGGGGTCATCAATAATGTGACCGGCCTGTGGGGTATATCTAGTACTGTCTATAATTCCATCTTATACCAAGCATGAGGTTTTGTCTTTCCGAAATAGGGGAAGACGAAGATCAATAATAAAGAGTTCAAGGGTGAGGTAATAGAATAGAAGTATCAAGGTCAAGGCGTTTAACGAATTCAAATAGGATTTGTCAAGACAATTGTGGATTGAAATCCTATTCTAGTAATCCTTTGTTCGCCTGCTCGTATTAGTACAGTTATGTAACAGATACGATATGCTCAGACATATCTAGAGGGCAAGTATACTAGTCAACTATATATCCCAATCCACGTAAAGTAGTCGTGCGAAGAGGCGAACCAAAATGCACTAAGGTTGATCAGACCGTAATACACTGATTCTGAATAGACAACTGTATTAGTGTACGCGTCCAATAATACAGATATCATGATCAAGCTCGATAAAAGGATAAGCTTGCAAAACTAGGCTATATTAGCAGCATAAGTCAAGGTAGTACAACAATTAGAAGTACGCTAGATGATGATGAAAGAAGGTACAACTTAATTCAAGTTCTCAAAACAATCACAAGATAAGCACAATCACAAAACACTCTATAATCTCTACTGTTATCAATTATAAGTAAGTTCAAAATTACATAGGTTAAGTCTGAGGTCACGAACCAATATGCACGAGATAAGACAAATCTAGAAACAGAAAACTACGAAGAATTACGCGCATTAGCTACTCCATTGGTCTGCGCGTCTTCCAAAGTCATCGCGAAAGCTTGTTCACGTTCTTGTAGTTGATTCCTCTGCTGCTGTTGAGCCTGCTGAAAGAGTGTTGTTTGTGGTGCCAAGGGTGGCCTCGGCTGATTCCCTCCTGGGGCTGGTGGTCTGGTTCCTTCAACTTCCGTTTGCGGTGCTCCCAATGCTGGATGGGCTGGCCTTGGTACTGGTAACGCTTGTTGGTTATCCACTGGTGCTCTTTCTCGACGCTCAGGGCATTCTCTTAATAAAGGCTGATTGGATCCGCAAATTATGCATAACCTCTTCTTTCGTCTGCACTCGTCCTCAGTATGGCCTCGCTTGCGACAATATGGACAGACAGGTATTGCCTGTGGAGTTGCTTCTGGTGGCTGGTGTACTTGAGGTCTTTGTGTAGCTTCTTCTTGTGGTGCTCCGGCTGGTGCTGATGTGGCTGGTTGTTGAATCATCAATGCTTTCTCTCGATGCTGAAGACAATCCTTGGCTAAGTGTTGACTGTTTCCGCAAATCAAGCATAATCCTAACTTGCGTCTGCATTCTTTTTGAATATGGCCTATCTTGCCACAATAGTGACAAGTTGGAAGAACTAAGGCTCTTGGTACTGCTCTCGGTGGTGGATTCATCTGTGGTCGCTTTGCAGCTCTTTCCTGTTGTGCTTGGTCCGGTGCTGATGCATACGGCCGCTTCTGGCTGGACTCTATCCTTGTGTTGCACTCCATGGGTCGTGCTGTAGCAAGAACATTCTCGTCTAAGGTAGTTGTAGTGGGGCTGATTAATCTCCGTAGCTCCGAGCTAAATCTGTCGATGAACTTCTCCGCTTGGATCTGCTGGGCTTCTTCCTGAACCTTCTGTTGGGCTTGCATCATCGCATAGAACATGCGAAACATCTGTTGTTCGTCCATAGCCTGCCCTTGTGGAATGGTAGGCGTCGGTGGAGCCAACTGCGTCGATGGTGGGACGTCATCTTCCGGGATTCTCGAGGCATGCTGACTTGCTTGCTGTGATGATGGACCTTCACTAACTGGTGTCACTTCATCTCCGTTGGTTACCACATCATCTCGTGGTGATCTGGCAGGAGTCTCGTTGTTTGTTCGTGAATCCATAACTCTGCAACCAAAATAAACAATAAGAGGCGCACAAGAATCGGCAGGATGCGAGTCAAGAATTTAAATTCGAATCTGATATAGATATCAAGAACGTTTCAAGCAAGTGGATGAGATCCTAGAAACTTATCCTATTCTTATTGCAGGCTTGCTCGGTCCCTAAGTTGAAACCGAACAATTTAGTCATTGACCTGCATAGGCCACCACAAAAACCATGTCACGCCCCAGTCCCAAAATACTGAGGGACCGGACGCGTGACAATGGCCAGCAGCACACACCGATGGACAACCCAATTTAATGGATCCATCGGGGCATGCTTAAGCTGTAATATAAGAATATGTAGGTTCAATGATACAAGTCACAGTCTAAGCTAATCTCATCCATAACAGATAATCACATATCAAATACAAGAATAATGCAAATAGGAATAACTAACAAATCTCAATAAAAGTGTCTCGGAGAACAATCCGAGAACAAGTCTGATACATCAATGCAATAGACTGGAAATAAAGGAACTGGAAATAGAAATAAATGAGTATCACAAGGCAATACCCAGGAGAAGTCCTCTAGCACAATCTCGTCCCCAGGTGTCGGTACGGCTCCTATATCAGCTCCTGCTAATGCTCCTGTACTGTATAACTCTGGGTGGATCTCCTCTACTAATCCTGGGGACATAATCCGGATCCAGGTCCTCAGGGGACAGCAAGGTACAGAAAATACAAGCCAAAATACATGCAGTGCAGCAGAGAATGAAATAAATAGGGTAAGCTATAACCATCTATGTGGATTGCAAGAGAGAACATCAAAAGTACTCAGGTTGAAACAACTACAAACTGTGTAGGGGAGCCGGTAGCAGTGATATCATGAGGTGGTCTAGCTCAGCGGGAGACTGAGTAGCCGGCATAATATAGTCAACCTGTAGCCTGCGGGTCTCTCCAGCAATAGATGGAACAATAAGGGAATACTAAAATAACCAGCTAAGTGATATGCAAGATGAGAGCAGCACTAGAACTCAGGCTGAAGCATACTACAAGCTCTGTGTAGGGGAGCCGGTAGCAGCAGTAATAATGAGTAATGGGCCAAGCTCGGGCTTCAGAGTCTTGTGCCTCACGATAATAGGGGTGTATATATATATGATCAGCCTGTAGTCTGTGTGTCTCTCCCCACCCAATGTAATCACACGTCTCATGTCCATGATGCCTCATGTCCATGTTACGCACGATCGTATCTAATGCAGAAGTCATAGAGTATCTAGGAATATAATGTCAATGCCATAAAGTTTGTATCCTATACAGAATCACCATGAATATCTCAGGAAGATCCTGTCTCATGAATAGTGTCAAGTGTCCTGGGTTATAGTGTACTTGGTAAGACAAGTACGAGAATGTAAAGGGGTCACGAATGTCCATCTCTAGGTGACAATACACAACACCGCGTACGGTGTTGGCACCCGACTGATAATCGGACGCTAAGTACGTCACACGGTCCTAGGTCAAACATGCACAGCAATATAATGAATCAAGGAAATGCAACAAGAATTGTAAAGTTGGCAAGGTATACTTGCCCACTGATGCATAACTAAGTCAAGGAAATAAGTAGCAAAGACTGCAGGATTTGGCAAGGTACACTTGCCTGGGGTCCTGGCTCCAACTGTAGCTCTGGTCTCAGTGTAGTCTGTAGGTAATACTCCGGTTGCTGAAATAAACATCACCATTAGATTCAGAAAATACCAAATAGCTAAAAACGTCTGTCCTTGAGTCCAATTTGGACACAAGGGCAAAAATGACATTTCTGGGCCAAAGCGGGGTCCACATGTGGGCCGCTTTGCACCGAAAAGCGTGTCAGGGTCAAAGGTCTCCAAATTCGCCAAACTTTGTGTCAACAGGTCAGGAACGATGATACGAACCCAACCGAACTTCCAGAATTGGATTCCGATGAGCCGATCACAAAATCGCCCGTCAAGTGGAGCCTGTGGGGCCCACGATACACGATTTTGTCAACGTTCTCAGAATCGAACCAAACTTGGGTCACAGGACCAGCGTATCGCTACGAGTCCGATGGCGCAAGTTTCGTCTCGATCCGACGTGTGTACACAAAGTTACAGCGTGTTCCAGAATCGACGGATACGGGGCGGTGTCGGCGGATACGCGTTGATTCCGGTGTGCACGCACATCCGAATCGACTTCTGCGAAATCCTACACGACCGTATCAACGTCGCGCACAGTTCGGTAAAGACCGCGTGCGACCAAGTCGTCCCGTTTGGCGGGGCGTACTCAGTTTCGGGGTGAAACATGGCGTTGTTTTTCCTGTTTTTGGATCGCGGTGTGCGATCACCACAGGACGCGATGCCCCGAGCGGGTTGCACGGGCACCGAGAGGGTTATACAGTCTTCGCAACGCAATTTACAGAATCAAAATTGGGGATACAGGGTGCAAGATACGAGTACCTGAACAAGGCCCTTCGAAATGGGGTTTTCGGTGTCCGACACGCGAGTTCGTGTCCTGGACGCTGTGTCCGGCCTAGGGTTTCCGCTGTGTCCGGGTCTGGGGATGTTGTGTCTGGGTCAGAGCTGCTCGACGGACACGGCGGCGGCGGAGTCGTCTTGGCTAGGGCTCCGGCGAGGGCTTCGTCGACCCAGGCTGCTCGGGCGGCGGGTTCAACTGGAGGCGGCTCTGGGGAGGGTCGTGGTGAGGCGGCCGGGGCGGAGTCGGGCGCTGCGGAGGGCGGTGGTCTGGCGGCTCGAGGCAGCGGCGCGGGGGAAAAGGAGCAGGAGGCAGAGGAGTTTGGGGAGGACGAGGGAGGTCGACGACGGCTGCACAGGTGGCGGAGCGGGGTCGTCGTGGCGGAGCGGCGCGGAGGAAGAGGGCGACGAGGGGGCTGGGAGGCCGACTAGGGCAGGGCAGGCAGTGGCGGTCGGGTGGCTCGGCGGCGGAGAGAAGGGGCGGAGGAGCTGGTGATGATGGCGGTGGGTGTCGGAGGAGGTCGGCTGCTCCGGCGGGGGGTAGCCGGCGACTAGATTAGGGTTAGGGTTAGGGTTAGGTTAGAATTAGGATTTGGGGGAAAATTTGGGGATTTAGGGTTTCCTTTTTCTTTTTCTTTTTCTTTTCTTTTTCTTGTGGAGAAAACTAGAAAATAAGTAGGTATTTATACATGCAGAAATTAGAATAGGGTTAGACCTAGGATTCGGGCTGGGTCAACGGGTCAACGCTCCTTGGGCTGGGCTCTCATGGGGATGTCGGGCGTTGGCACGGATTTAAATTCGGTTTAAATTCTAAATTGGTTTCTAGGGCTTTAAACGGGTTTCCGGAGTCCAATAAATTCACCGAAAATTATCACATGTCCGGTTTTCCGTTTTACACCCTAAAATATTATTTCCATAATATTTTAATAAAGATTGACCGAAATTAAAAAATCCTTTAATTACCAACGCCTAGGTTTTAATTCCCGAAAATTCAGATAATTTGGGGAAAAATCCAAATTTAAAATTCTGAAAATCAGGGGGCTTACAACGTCTACACACAGAAGGAGCTCAACATGAGGCAGAGACGTTGGCTAGAGTTGATGACCGATTATGATATTGAGTTGCAGTACCACCCTGGCAAGGCGAATATCGTAGCAGATGCCTTAAGCAGGAAGCCCATGGCATACTTTTTGATGACGCAGTGACGGTTGCTAGAGGATCTCCAGGAACTTGGGATAGAGATCGTGTTGCCAGGCATGGATGGACAGATGGCCAGTCTTGAGGTTCAGTCTACTTTGATTGAGAAGATCAAGGCAGCATTGCCTACAGATGCGAGGTTTCGACGTCTACGAGAGAGGACAGAGGCAGGCATGTAGACGGGACTCAGGATTCACGAAGACGGAATATTGAGGTGTGGAGATCGCCTATACGATCCGAGAGGCGAGCTACACCAAGAGTTGATGACCGAGGCTCATTGCTCGATTTAATCTATTCATCCCGGGGGTACGAAGATGTACCGAGTTTTGAGACAGCATTTCTGGTAGCATGGGATGAAGAGAGAGATGGAGAGATTCGTAGCAAGATGCTTGGTATGTCAGCAAGATAAGGCTGAATAACAGAGAACTGCAGGACTAATGCAGTTGTTTCCCAATTTCCGAGTGGAAGTGGGAACACTTTAACAGGGACATCGTCACAGGATCACCGCAGAGCCCTAGCGGGAAGGATGCAATTTGGGTTGTCATAGACAGACTCACCAAGTCTGCCCATTTCTTGCCCTTCAGAGTAGGGCAATCCACAGAGATACTAGCTGATATGTATATGAGATAGATAGTACGACTACATGGAGTGCCTAGCAGCATCGTATCGGCTCGTGATTCCAGATTCACGTCACATTTTGGCGGAGTATGTAGGAGAGCTTAGGAACTCGTCTCAAGTTCAGCACTGCGTATCATCCACAGACTGATGGACAGTCAGAGCGCACGATACAGATATTGGAAGATATGTTGAGAGCGTGCATGATTGATTTTGGAGGATCATGGGAGGACCATCTACACTTGGTGGAATTCTCCTACAATAACAGTTACCAGGCTAACATACAGATGACACCTTAAGAGGCACTGTACGACAGGAAATGTAGGCCGCTAGTTTGTTGGAGTGACGTAGGAGAGCGTCAGATACTTGGTCCAGAATTGGTGACACAGACAGTAGAGAAGGTCAAGCAGATTCAGAGCCACCTGCACGCAGCACAGGACAGACAGAAACGCTGGGCAGATGCGCACCGCAGGCCATTGGAGTTCAAGGAGGGTGACCACGTATTTTTGAGGATATTGCCCACTCGTGGTACCATCAGATTCAGAGGCAGAGGCAAGCTGAGTCCGAGGTATATCGATCGGACCTTTTGACATTCTGGAACGAGTTGGCGAAGTGGCTTACCGTCTTGCATTACCTCCATCATTAGAGGGAGTACATGACGTATTTCACGTATCGCGGCTGAGGAGATATGTCGCAGACCCTAGCCACGTGCTTGATCATTCAGAGATTACAGTTGGGCCTAGTCTGTCTTACGTAGAGCAGCCGGTCGAGATTCTCGATCGCAGCGAGAAGACTTTGAGAGGACAGACGATTCGACTGGTCAGAGTGGCATGGAAGCACCATTCACCAGGCGAGTCTACTTGGGAGCGCGAGGATTCTATTCGGCAGCGATTTCCGTACTTATTTGAGGAGCAAGGTACGAATTTGCGTACGGCAATTTAATTACTAGTTATTTTAAATTCTTTTAGATATTATCGTGCTTTACTTTTAATTTCGGGGACGAAATTTTTCTAAGTTGGGAAGAATGTAAACCCTCCTAAATTTATTCTGTGGATAGTTAGAGTGGGCCAGGAAAATTTTTATAGAAATTATTGAGGTTTAGAATAGAGTATATTTATCTGGAATTTTAATCCAATTAATTAAAACCCTTGGCGCGCACTATCGTTGTCTAATTATTCGGAGCCCATTTTCAGCCCATAAATTCCATACAAATATTGTACTTCTGACTAGACCCGCCAAATTAGGCACTGGACTTTTCTGTCACAAAAAGTCAGATTCCGTTGTGCTCTAAATTAATTGCACAATTTATCGAATCCGAAATTCATATTTAATTCGGTGTCGGACTCCTATGTCGTTACTCCAAATTTTGGGATACCAACTTAACCCGTTGAGCCGGACCAACAAAAGGGTCCAAGACTGACTCCAAGCCCCCACCATTCTTGGCTTTTGCGCCATTTCCAGATTTTGACTCCAAGTGCCCCAAATTTAATTAAATTTGCGGGACGCTTATTTCTATTTAATTCGGGATTACCAACTTGGTAGATTCCATTTAAATATTAAAATTAATCCCAATGCCCTTCAAATTTGACCCGCGCCTAACGCGCAACGCTCCCTCACTATGAAAATTTTTAAATATATTTTTCTCCATAATTTTTACGTCATTTCATGTGTTTATGCAAATTTACGAATTTACGGGGGGCTTATTTGCAATTAACAAATTGTTGGCAACACCTCATTGGTCATGATTATTTATAGGGTCCCAAAATGGGGTCCCAAACCCATTCCCTCATGAAGGAATCCCACCCCTATCCATAATGAATCTCAACCATCCATTTAATTAATTCAAATCACTCTCCACCACTCATTCTTACACACTCTCCTATATAACTTTCCCCCTCACACACACATCCCTAGGCCGGCCCTAATTTCTAGGAGAGCATTGAAAGCTCCCCCCTCCCTCACTTTCTCTCCTCCCTCTCCCATTCGGCCGAACCTCCCCTCCCCTTTCCTTTTCTTTTCTTCTTCTTCTTCTTCTTCCCTCCTTCTTCACCAACTTCATCACCACCTTCACCACACCCAAACCACCACCTTCACCACCCAAACCATCACCACCTCAGCCCCTTCACCATCCCCACGGCCACGTTGGACTGTCCACAGCCCTCTCCCATTCGGCCAACCCTCCCTCACCATCAAGCTTCATCACCACCACCACCGAGCACCATCAACTCCGGCGAGCCTCATTGAGGTTTACTTCTCCACCTCTTTTGTAATAAAATTTCCAGAATATTAATTGTTTAAATAGGAGTTTATATAAGGAAAAAAATGTTAATATGTTGTTAGGGTGATATATATATTATGGGGATATGTATGGTTAATGGGAGGAGTATTTGAACTAAGTGATTATAGGGTTACATTGAGTATGCTAATGATGATTAAATAAGAACATGGATAAGGTTATGCTAATGATGATTAAATAAGAACATGAATAATGTGTCATGGATATATGCATGGGTAAAGGAAATAATAAATAAATTACATGTGGATTAATTACATTAGAAAGAAGGTCTTTGAATATATATATAAATGGTTAGTGTAGGTTTACTTGCACTATGTGTTAAGGAATACTTTGGTTAATTCAAATGAGGTTAATGTGAAATGCATATGAAAATTAAATTGACTTGAGGATGGGTTTAATGAGGTTGACATAAGTTTAAATATTTATAGTGAGCATGTATCTCGTATTTGATAAAGTTGGACTGTGGATTAGAGATTGTCTTCGACATGAAATATAACAAATAAAATTAAATTATAAATTCGAGAAAAAGTGAGTTTTTGGCATTTAAATAAATAAATCGGGATGTATGGTACATGATAGAAATTATGAATTTAATTATGGAGAATTAAATTGAAGAGAACATATAGAGGACTAGTTGTTTTGACTATCGTACCGGAAGTCAACTGTAGTCAACCCCCCTGGTGTTTAGTCTCTGTTAGGTGTAGCTGAGATTGCGTCTAGGTGTAGATATGTGTAGCACACTTGTCTGTTGTAAAATAGATTATTGATTTAGATTTGTATCTCTTCTCTAGGTATTGCGGGACCTGAGGAATTGGACGCAGTACCCGATCCCCGTCATCAGCAGCCGCACGCAGGCAAGTATACCTTGCCTTGTTATACTGTTTAAATCTCTGAATTTTAGTTGGCTGTTCATTGTTTTAGCTATTATAACTGTGCGCGCCTGAGAGAAATTCGGGTGCAGTCAACGAATGCGTTGACGTCAGGACTTGTGTCTGACTTAGTGTCTAGTAGACCCACCTACAGTTGTGGAGTTATTGGTATGACTCCCAGGCCTTGACACATCTCGTACACGTGTTGTGAGTCTCATGTAGGGCACGGTCCTGCGTATGTGGTTGGCCACCTGTACGTGTAGGCGTGCGACGGATAGGGTATAACTGCTAATAGTGATGCATGTTAGAAGACTAGCAGTTATTAGTAGGTGGAGCATAGACTAGCGTGGTACGATGGTCCCATCCCTGTCCTTGTTTGGTTGTAGGGATGGACCCTTGCTCTAACGTTAACTATGAGCCAGAGTTACGACGCCCCGGCGTAGTAGCGGAAGCGTGTTGTGGATACAACATGCTTAGATCATTGGGCGGGGAGGACGACTAGTAGGCGTATGGGACACCCACACCTTCTATACAGATACCGCACTCGACGGAGTGATACGGACGTATATATATTGCAGATACCACGTTCTCTAGAGTGTTGGACGTTACTTGTTTCATATTGCAGATACCACACTCTAAAGAACGTTGGACGTTATACTATTTCAGATACCATGCTCCTCGGAGATGGACGTTATCAGGTGCCCGTGTTATAGGGGGCATATGTGGCATACACTAGCCGGTTGTCACGATTGGTGAATTACGTCAGCATATGTTTAGCCTACACTTTCCCATACTCTCAAGTTGTCCTTAAATTGCATTCACTTAGATGGTTAGCACACCCCCTTTATTTACTCAGTACTTACTTTATGGCATGTATTTTTTTTGTATCTTGTTACGTCCCTCTGAGGACCTGGTTCCCTTCCAGGTTGTTTGTGCAGTTGCAGGATACTTGATCTAATAGAGTGTGGACATCATTGCAGGTATATTTACATTTTCAGCTATTTCAGTCTTGTAGTACTTCCATTTTATTCTGCTTATATAGCCTAGTGTTTATAGACCTATATTGTTCTTCTGGTCTATTCGAACGGATGTGTTATTGGGCTGCAGACTGATGATGCGTATCGTTCTTTCTTGAGATTACTTACCCTGGATTGAGATTTAGTTGTTATATATTAGAAATAGACTATTACTTGGATCACTTGACCATGGACAGCGTAAGTGTACTTCGTCGGGTCCGTTAAATTGGAAAGCCCTGCGAAGTCGTACCAGCTGGCCATTGCCACGTGTCTGGTCTCATAGATTTGGGACTGGGGCGTGACATGGTACCACGTTGAAAGCTGATAAGGGCAAATGGCGCTCCACCGCAGGAATATGCAAATTCATCCCACAAGAGGAGAAATTCCATGTCTCTTTAATTCTCACTACCTTGGGATCCCAGATGGTATCCCCAAATAAGAAGATTGGCTTCAAATGAGAGTCGTCAATCCTCCCGGAGTGCAGTTGGCTGAGCAAGTAAAACTAATACTGGCTAGCTATCAACTTCAGCCTCGTCTCAGGCTGATCCTTGTTGATCTGAACCTAAACATCGGCCACTACATGATCGAGCTTAACGCCCAAGGCATCCTGAGCCCGCCCAATCAGCACATCTTCCGACGGAGCTACGGGCAAAATTACTATATAACAAAAAGTAAAAATTAGAGACATCAAGATGGCATGCAGCCGAGTCATAAAAGTTGTATGCAACTAAGTCATGATAGGACTTCCATGCGGCCAAGTCATGAAAGGAGACATGTGGCCAACTCATAGCAGAACCTCCATACGATGAAGCCACGACATGGCGTCCATGCGGCCGAGTCAAGACTTGGCTCAAAGCCAAAGGGAAACCCGCGTATAAGGCATATGGCATGGTCATACACGAGGACCAGTATAATGGACTGGGTACAAAATGCACGCGTGTCCAGAGTTTGCCTCCTCTGACCCTTACCAGGGATAGGCGGCTGAACGTCAGGATGGAAGGATGAGGCCTCATCCTCGGCCCTAGGTGATGAAGCAGGACGTTTTCCCTTGACGACGGCCTTCTTAGAAGAAGACGAGACCTTCGGGGCCAAGGTAGACGCTCTGAGGAGACGACCGGACGCGGAGGAAAGAAAAAATGATATAGAAGATAGAACTTAGCAGAAGCAAGAAGTTATCTCTCCTTCCCTCAAACCCTTATTTATAGGCCACCAAAAGATGAAAAAATACCCTTCAAATTCTACCCTCATCTACGCACGGTTGGTCTTCCTCCTACAGCCATCAGTATTGGGATTCGTATGAAAGGGTGGATCAGAATCCGAACAAAATTCACTCAAGGGTCAAGGCAAATCTGGCAGTTAAATGCATAGTTGACAGCCTAGCACCATTCGCCCATGCGGCTCAATGACCATGCAGCCCAGACATACCCCATCCATGCTTCTTATTCAAAGTATTTCAAACTTATCAGTTTAAAAACTTTGAAGGGGGTCTTGTAGAAGTATAAAAAAGATGCAGCCATACAACCGACGTCCATTCACCCCCCCAAATAAAAACTCAATAGATGGATCATACGGACACCATACATCCCAGAAAAGGAACACCCATGCGGTCCAAACAAGCGTCCTGACAACTTGCCGCAGGATGGCCTGACATGACATCCTAACAACAAAGATGGCGCCTGACATAGAATCCTGACAAAAAAAATTTTTGATCCCCTCGAAGGACGAGAATATACTAAGAGACATAAGTCCCAAGGATGGTGCAGAGCCACATGGACAATGCGACAAAGGATCCCATGCGGCTCTGGCCCATGCATCCCAGACTCCAAGTGGTCCATGCGTCTACGGCCCACTCATCCCAGACTCCAAGAGTCCCAAGCGACAATAGCCCATGCGTTTCAGACTCCATGCGGCCCATGCGTCTCTGGCCCCGTCCGTTTCAGACTCCGGCCACGTGTCCATTTGACCAAGTCGCACATACACAGTTGAGAACCGCCCAGATACTCAACAAACAACAAAATCCAAACAAATATTCATGTGGCAGCGGAGCCCGGATTCCCGTGCACAGTTGTAGCACCCTTCCGTTGAGGGGGGACACGTGGCAAACTCCACCATCCATACGGTCCAAAATTTATGTGGCCACAAATATGACTGTAAATAGTAGGGTACCAGACCCATGCAAGAGGCTGGCTGACTATAAATCAGTTAGTTAGCTAGTGTCAGTATGGTGTAACAGCTAGTGCAGTAAGTAAATGTCAGTCAGTGTATAGATATGTATTAGGTAGTATCAGTAGTTAATTAGTATTCTAGTAACAGTTAGTAGTAGTTATACTTATTAATAAGTAGTATAAACACATTACCTGGTGTTAGTAAATTAGTTTAGCTAAAGTGACATTGTATTAGCTAGTTAATAGCTAACATGATTAAATACTTTATTTAGACCCAATACCCTAGTGTGAACCTAGTATTGGCCTAGAAGTGCTTGTAATAGTGCATTTTAACTCATTTCACTTTATTACAACATTTTGACATTCTATTCATATCTAGGTGTGTGACACCAGCTTGGGCATCGAGAGATACCTTTGCTCAGGACCAGAGACGAGTACATTCTCTAATAGTTTCTATTATTTGATATCTTCTATGATTCTTATTTTATAGTATTGTTCTTCATGTTTCGTGACCCGTTGGATACACGGATTGGTATTATATGGATTCATTGTCTTGAGATATATGATTTCAGGCCTATCGACTTTTTTGGACTAATGAATTACTGGACTAATGCATTCCTGGCCTATTGACATTTCTTGACTATTAACATTCTTCGTGTCGGGACTAGATCCATGAGTACTAGTCGGGCAAAAAAATACCTAGGTGACGTGTGAACATACCCTTTATATCCTATGGTCTTACTGGAATAATAGCAGCCACATACGACACGTATGGTTTGCCGGATATTATCCCTAGCCGTTTATATGTCAACTTGGTATTTCAAAATACTAGTTTAGATATTGTCTATTCTGGATTACTCTATTTCCAGCTGGTTGCATATTTATATTAACAAATTTTCTAGTTCACATAGATTTGCCAACTTTTACTTACTTATCTGTTCATCCATTTTTTTTTCTCCATTGTTCTTTTGTTACTTGTACTTTTAGTGATACTCTATTTTCTTTTACCTGGTTATCTAGTATTTTATTACTATTTATAGTTTTATAGTCTTTATCAATTAATTAGAATTGCTATTGGGTTGTACTTCGCTCTATTCTGACTGGATATATTTTTCAGATGATTGGTTAGAGGTGATGTGTCCCACCTATTACGGACCACAGTATGGCGAGCCCGTAGAGCATGTTGAGTAGTACCACCAGTTGGAGAGATTTAGATATTTTATTATGAGTTGTATTGATTCTAGTAGACTCTATGGCATGTATTATTATTTGAAGATTATGGTATTGAGAATAGAAGTTCGACTTGGTCTTGTGATGTATAGTAATTTTTATTTCATCTTCTTCTATTTCGTATCATGCCTATTATCTTCCTTTTGTTTTTATTGTGATTGAGTATTGATCACCATTATTATATATCATATTGTACCTCCATTTAGAGTTGAGATAGCATGACAGGTACCTTATATATTGTATGAGATGTTGGATAGTATTGTTGACATAGACAGCGTTCTACGTCGTTATTATGACATAGGCTGGACTTTGCACACGTACTCGTGCCCTCATTCCGGGTGCGGGGCATAACACATTTTTATGGTGGCCCATGCTAGTCAGTCTTCACAATATTGCGATATCGTGATAGTGCAACGGCTTAGTTGTACTACTGCGAGCATGCGATAGGATAGGATAAGTAAATGATTAAGATATGTGAGCATGTGATACGATATCGTAGTAGTGCAACGGCTTAGTTGTACTACAGCTTAGTTTTACTACTGCAGCTTAGTTGTACTACGTCTTAGTTGTACTACTGCGAACATGCAGGTCAGTCAAGCAAGTTTGAAGTTCAAGGAAAGCGAGAGGTGCATGTTGCAAGTGGAATTCAATCGAAGATAAGTAAATGATTGATATTTTAACAAGATGAGTCCTCCCACAAGTCTGAAAAAATAGACCTGCATGGGCCACCAAGAAAACCTTGTCACGCCCCACTCCCAGAATACTGGATAAATACAGGGACTGACATGGCCAACCGCACCTTACAGAATACCAAAATAAGCCGTAATGTGTTAAGGTTGTCTAGAAGACAGATGGGAGAACTCTAGCATGCTATGACGTCAGTCCTAAGGCCAAAAAATCCTATAATCTTAATCCAACAACACAAGTACAAGAGTATATCATACATGAAAGTAAAGAGGCATCCCAAATTATATGTCACATATGATCATGAAGCTAGTGAATACAAAATACTGCACTAGCAGAGTTTAAATATACATGATCAAATATACCAGCCATTGTCTAATATATATCATGTTGACCGTAGTCTCAAAAATATAAGGAGCTAACTTTGCCCCTTGCAAAATACCACAAAAATAAGTAAACAAGACGAGGGGTGAAAGAAGGAAATCCACTCGCGAGCTTCGGCCGTAGTCCTACAGTACGAGCCATCTTGCTACAAGCGCAGTGGATCCTGGTTCTCTTTGGGGTAACCTAGCTATGCAAAGCCAGTGGGGTCAGAACCCCAAGCAATAAGTACCACAAAGGAGCTTTAGGTGATAGACCAGACACATCACAACATAAGCAGAAAGAGACATATAAGAAATAAATGCCGATCGAGACTTGTACGATACCAACGTACTTGTCTCAAGAATAATACTGGAAGAAATGATAATGAGTGCAGAAATAAAAGTAAGGCGACGAGCGACAAGAGTGCATAGGAACTACTCTAGATCGGGACCACAAGCCTTAAACCAAATAAGGACCGGGGTTGCAGACCTTCACCCGAGTAGAACTTAGCACCCTAACCATGCGCCAGAAGAAAATGAAACTAGAAGAGCAAGCTATAATGAAAGTAACATCATTCATCGAACGGCCAAACAACTTTACGGTTTGCTACGATTACCTAGCTAGGGTTGTCACAGACATTAATTCTAAATGCATGTTTTAAGAATATTGCTACCACCGACACTGCAGTTAACCCGAATGGCCAAGGGTACGCTTGTATAATAAATTTAAATGCACATTCAACCATACAATAACTTAACTTGTTACTTGTCATAAACAAAAATTGAACTCAAAAGCATAAACTTGAACTTGAAATCATAAACTTGCTTTACAACCATAAACTTGTATATAAACTTGTCTTGTAAGTGTTGCAGCACGCGTAAACTTGGTCAGTCATGGAGCACTTACCTAGCAGGGTTGTTCCATGTCGCATGGGGCCCTTAGGGATCGGGGTAGCCGGTAGCACAATATTCTTCCCTCCCAATGTTCTTAGTAGATCTTATCTTTCTTAATCATTCTAAATTATTTCAAGTTTTCGAGTCGTGGACACTTGAGAACTCCCTAAAATGACGAGTCGCGAGTACAAGCTTTTCATGAGTTATCGTACTCGCGACACGCGATACATTGGATAATACTCACACTCGATTGTCTGATACCAAATATAATAGATTTTTATATACAAATATTTCCACGGTGTCGTGAGGATGGAGAACTTGTATATGAACTTGTCTCGTGAACTTATATGCAAAAAATTTCTGGTAACTTAAACTTGTATCGACATAAGGAAATACACAACAATAATCACTAAAAGTTATTACTAAATGAACATAATTAAAGGGAACACAAAATATACACAAGAATTCCTGGCCGCATGCGCACACTGGCCGCATGGACTCACTTGCCGCATGCACCCACTGGCCGCATGCACCCAATTGTCACATGCACTCAATTACAGCATGGACTCACTGGTCGCATGCTCATGGTTAAAGTCTCCTAGGGGCAAGTGATGAGTGATGGGTCAATAAATGAAGTGTCAGAGAAGTGACATAAAGTTATTGATGTGACAGACCGAAAAGTGTGTCAGGAAGAAAAGACAAGAATCATAAAATGATGTGACAAACAGTTCAGAGTCATGCGTTCAAAAAAAATAGCCCGTGGCCTCATGAACTGCCTACCACATAAACTACTTGTCTTATAACGCCCTCATGGACTTAGTAATTTTTTATTCGTTCAGCGAGTGAAAATACAAGCAGTTTAAGGATAGCTCCAGAACACTTTGTGTAATGTACAGTCATACATCCAACAAGAGGGACGAATGATGTTAGTATGCGGCAAGGATTTCAAGCCACATAACCCTCTCGGGCAGCATAGCGCTCTCTGCCGCATAGGTCGCTGGCCGCATGAAGACTTCACCTTCTCGAACAGCAGGTTCAGCCATGGCCGAAACTCCAAAAATCAAAATTTTGTTTTCTTCAAAATAAACTTCATTTTTACTCCAAATCAAGTAAAACAAAAGCCAAATTGCACGAAATAAAATGCTCTAACATAGTGAACAACTAGTTTTTGAAAACACTAAGTTTTAATAGATCAAAACCAAAAAAAACTCATGGAACACATACAAAATCCTAAACTTGAAACTCAGATCTACAAAAATCTATACATCAAAATCCAAAATTCTAAGAACTAAATATGATCAGCAACTCAAGGAAAATATTTTTTATCAAAATATTTTTTTTAAACAACATATATATAAAAATCCAAAAATTTATGACTTCACCATTGAGCAAGATGTACTTGCCTTGGGTGGCTCCGAGCCTCTACCTCTCACGGTCTAAGACACCGCAACTTTTTCTTAGGGTTAGGGTTAGGGTTAGAGGGAGCTTGAAGGAGAGAAAGAAGAAAATGACAATGAAGAAGAAGAAGAAGAAGAAAGAGAGGAAAGAGAGAGAAACTCATATATATATATATATATATATATATATATATATATATATATATATATATATATATATATATATACACTAAGAGATGAGAGAAAAAGGGTTTAGTTATGGGTTCACCCAAAATGAACCGAACCAAGGGTCCATTCTACATGAGGGTCCTAAACCGGGTCCATGGCAATGCCAATGAGTATTCTACTGGTCTCGGGTAGTCTCTCTCAATAATAGGAACAATAAAACAATAAATAAAATGATAGGAACCAGCATGAGAAAATACAGCAGGAATACATTATTAGAAAAAATTAAATTCTAGAAATTCAAGAAATACTAAATCTTGAATCGGGTGTGACACCAGTTCCAGGACATCGTCTAGGGGAGCATGTCAATGGACGAGTACGCAGCGGAGTTCTGCAGATTGGGCCATTTTGTGGAGGGACAGAATCCCTGGGAGAAGGCCAGGAAGTTCAGAAAGGGTTTGATCAGGGAGATCAAATCCCATACTAGTGGACACTGCACCGCTATATTTGAGGAGATTCTAGCAGATGTACATCAGGTACATGATGACTTGGAGCTTAAGTCCAAGAAGGGGAGAGAGGTATTGGAATGAGCTAGCAGTAGTGCAGGTCCAGCTAAATGACCCCATATCCAGCAGCAGCAGTAGATTCATGCACCGGTTCATGCTCCAGTTCAGCAGCAGCCCCAGAGGCAGATGCAGCGGGATTTTTTGTGCAACTATTGCAAGAAGCCCGATCATTCCTGGGATATCTGCAGGAAGAGGTTGAAGGTGTTCCTGTTTTATGGGTCATTTGCACATCTGATGCGAGAATGTCCTACTACACCTCCATATGGTGGAGCACGGGATCAGAGAGATAGAGATAGGCCACATATAGCACCGCAGATTTCTCAGTACCCACAGAGGGAGCCACCCCGGCAGGATGGGGCATTTGCGATGACGGTCGAGGAGGCAGACACTTCAGGTGATGGGTTAGCTAGTTATGTTCCTTCTTCCTATCCTTTTTAATCTATTTGGTTTGATTGATTCCTTAGTGCCTTATAGTTGCTTATGATATATGTTTAGTATAATTAGTAGCATACCCCTGGCAGAGACTGCAATAACAAGACAGACGAAACCAGTACTATACATGTTGACTATAATTAGTAATTTTTTTAAATTGCATGCTTGAAAGATTTTAGACGGGTTGGGGGTTTGACCTAGAGGAGACCCGACCATCTTTAAATTTTGATGACGATTTTTTTTAAAGAGGGTAGGATTGTGTCACGCCCCAGTCCCAAAATACGTAGGACTAGGAATACGTAAGCATGCAGCCATATGTATATGGCAACTCCAATATATGGATACCATAATACACACGTACGCTGTAATATGAATATTAACTCACATGTGGTATATATATTGTCACAAGTCACAGGGTATAACTAGATCTCATCCATAGAATCAAATAACCAATCAACTATATAACTGAATCAAGTATAAAATGCTTGATGAGAACAAGTAGCTGGGTGGAGACAAATCTACTACCAAACTAGAATATGAGAGAAATAAAATAAGCACATCTAATAAACAATGAGGCTCGAAGAGAGACCTCCTCGAAAGAGAATGGAGTAGCTAGTCCTGATCCGTGCTCCTGTAAATAGTCATGATCGTCTACACCTGGAAAGGGACCAGGTCCTCAGAGGGACGTAACAAGATACATAGAAGTATGCCAATTGAATATAGTAAACATGCATAATAGACAAAAAATATATAAGTACGCTGTACTAGACAATCTATATGAAATGCATAATGAGGACAATCATTTAGACGTATAGGTAGGTGTAGGATACTCTATCTATCTCATAACTCACACACACGTCCATGAACATCATCAGCCGTCATACCACGAGGGTAGCGACCATCGTGACACCATAAGCCGACATACCGCGAGGGTAGCCACCATCGTGACACAACTCCCGTAGTGCGTGCTAGTTACTACGGTTTACCAGAGTGGGTAACCCATACGCCTACTGATTATCCTCCCCTCCTATGATACTATGTGTCAAGTGTGTGTCAACATATATATAGCATATAATTATGACTGAAAGAAAATACATATATAATGAATATATAAAAATATGATAAGCATGCAAAGTATTATAGGTAATTTGGCAAGGTATCTTGCCTGGTAAGAAAGCTGCAAAGTGTAAGCGTCCAGACGTCAAGCACAAGGGATCAGAACTATGGCACCAGAATGAACATCTCTGGATGCTGAAATAAACATCACCAACGTTCCCAAAATCAGCGAGATATCTAAAAAATACTACCCTTTCGTCCAATTTGGACACAGGGGCAAAACGATAATTTCGGGTCAAAGTAGGGTCCACACGTTTCCCACTTTGCACCGAAATGCGTACCAGATATAAAGGTCTCTAAATACGATAAATTATAGGTTAAAAAAAATTCTAAATGTTGATACGAACTCAACGGTATGTCCAATTTTGGATTACGATGAGCCGATCGAAAATTTTGTCCTTCAAGTCAACCCGTGGGGCCCACAAATAGGCGGCTTGGTCAATTGTCTTAGAATCGCGTAAAACTTGGATCACAGGACCAACGTGATACCACGAATCCAATGGCGTAAATTTTCTCGCATTCTGACGAGCGTACACAAAGTGGGTGGTATTTTACAAAAGTTGTGATACAGGGACTTTTTGCGGATACGGGTTGATTCCGACGCGCACACACGTCCGAATCAACTTCCACGAAAGCCCATACGTCAGGATATACCATACACGTCTTTCAGTGCAATTGGTACACGATAAGACGGTCCCGTTTGGTGGAATGTACTCCGTATCACAAAATTTTAGTTTTTAAATATCAAGTTTTTGGTCGTTTTGGAGGTCGAATAATTTAACAATTAAAGCAAACTAATAAAAAGTAAAAGAACAGAAATATTCTCAGTTATATAGAGAAGAAAATCCTTCAATTAGATTTTGAAAATATTAAACAGGTTTGTGGCAAATTGGACATGAACATGGGTGTTTGGTTCGAAATTTTTGGACTGTTTTTGGTCAGTTTTTTGGCCCACTTTCGGTCGATTTTTTGACCAATCTAGGGCACGAAAATTCGTCCCGCTTGAATGAAAATCCTAGAGGGTTAGGTTGTGAACGTAAACGGATAAACAGTTCGAGAAAAGGACGAGAGATGAGAGAGATATGTTACTTGAAGATGGGGCGACGGAAGGGTGATGTTGCACGTGCGCGTACGTGGACGGCGGACGACGGCGGTCCCGGCGGCGCGGGGCGGCGGTTGCGGCGGGGCGGCAGGGCTGAGGTCATTGGGGCTAGGGTTAGGGTTTGAGTTTTGATTGTCATATATGTGTATATGTATATATAGGGGGAGAGAGAGAGATGAGAGCCGCGGGGGGTGTTTTGCTACTGTGGGGGGGGGTTGCTGGGATGAGGTAGTTAATTCAGGTTAGAGTTTATTATTTTATTACTTTCTTCTTTTCTTTTATTTTTTTCCTTTCTTTTTCTTTTCTTTTTTATTTCTTTTTATTATTATTATTATTATTATTATTATTATTAGTAGTAGTAGTAGTAGTAGTAGTAGTAGTAGTATTTATTATTAGTATTAGTATTACTTATTATTTTTATTATTATTATTATTACTATGACTATTACTATTATTATTAGTACTTATTATTACTACTACTATTAATATTTCTATTATTATTATTATTATTATTATTATTATTATTATTACTACTACTAATAATAATTTTATATTTATTAACATATATATATTTACATATATAGATGAGGTTAAAAATCTAAAAATAATATTTGCACACAAAATAAATTCTAGAAAATTTGTCACCTTTTAACAAGACTCCACAAATAATAATAAAAATTATTTTATGGAATATTTCTAAATGAGTATTTATATAAGTAATTTAATCAATTAAAAAATTTTATTTTCTAATTAACTATGAAAATGCTCCATAGAAATTTAATAATTTAATAAAAATACTTTAAATAAAATTTAAAATTTTAGGGGGGTTATATTCTACCCAACTTACAATAATTTTGTCCTCGAAATTAACACTAACCCATATTCGTAATAAATTATTACCATTGTTGAACAAGAGAAAGGAGGTTGAGCGGGAGCTGGCCTTACCCGAATAACTTCTCTCGTGTTTGAAACTTGCTACATAGCTATTAACAGCTCATTACTAGTTTGTAGTGATTCCTAAAAGGTTATCGTCAGCCACCCTAACACTTTTCTTCCTTATTGTCTGTACACTATTCTTTTATTCTCTAGCTCATCTACACTATCCAACTTACAAGAATTCTACTAGTAGTCAAAGTCTTTTGAGACTATTGTCAAGGTTGTACGAGGAATTTATTCATTGGGTCAAAAAAATTTGGGATACTTATCTAGAATCTCATAACCATAATTTTTCTCTATAACCGTCAAGTATCGTAGTCTAATACTGCCATGCCACATGGCCAGTATGTCTGCAAATAATTCGACTACTCTACTATAATGGTCTAGCTGCAGCTATCGCAACCTCGCCAGCGATTTGTCATAGTCATCAGTTCGTAACAAGTGTCTTCAACTCTTTTCTAAGCTTAGTCTAAGTTTTAGGACAATAATTAAGGTCTTGACTAACTTTATAAAACTATTAGAAGTATAAATTATTTTAACAATCTAACTAATTCTTGTTAGACTAAAGGATGCTACTCATGGTTTAAAAATAATAAGAGAATACAGATATTGTTATAGTGCATATACATAAGGGTTATCATTATGAACTCATCCTTTTAGTTATTAATCATTACTAACCCGGTTATGTTTTAACTAACAAAATGAAGGGTGAGGTTGAAGTAAATCAACAATTCATGATGGCACGAAAAAATATAACTATAATAGAAAGAATTAAGCATGGGACAAGGAATGGATATGGAAGGGAAGATGAGCAATCCAAGGGGACGAGATGGTGATAGGAAAGAGAATACTACTACCACTACTCGTGTCATCAATTAGCATCGTGGGTATGCCATCTAGTTAAAATATTAACATACCCTCAAAAGTTTTAACCCAAATATATCACATTGTGATATGCCCTTAATCACAAAAGATAGTCATAAAGTAATATGATTGGCCTATGGGGTATATCTAGTACTCTTTGTGTATCAAACTTATACCAAGCATGAGCGTTCGTATTTCCAAAATAGGGGAAGACAAAAAAATAATAATAAAGAATTCAAGAAGGAGGTGATAGAATACAAGTACGGGGTTCAAGACGATTTAAAGATTTTAAAAAGAGAGTTGTAAGGGCAGTTGCGGATGAGATCATATTTTGGTAAATTCTTATTCACGTACTCATATCAGTATAGTTATGTAACCGATAAGATATGCTCGAACGTGTCTAAAGGAAAAGTATATTCGTCTAAAAAGCTGAGTCAACTATATCTCAATCCACGTAAAGTAGTCATGCGAAGAGCGAACTAAGTGCATTAAGGTTGATCAGACCGTAATACACTGATTCTGATTTAGATAATGCATTAGTAGGCGTCCCCAATAACACATATGTCATGAACAAGCTCGATAAAAGAATAAACTTGCAAAACTAGGCTATAATGGCAGCATAAGTCGAAGTAGTCCAGAAAATATAAGTACGCTGGATTATGATGAAGGAGGGTACAAAATAATTTAAGTTCACAAAGAAGACCGGTGTTGTGCCTCTACAGTTGCCATACTAAATTCTTGTCTAAGTCTAAGGTCAACCAAATGGGGGTATGGGCCTCTAAGTTCTACAGTCTAGATAAATACTATCTTCTTATGCAAGCCTATAGTTGGTGCCATTCAATTATACTTCATTAATGGGTCAAAAGGACTATGTGATACTAGGTTATGAGGCATACTACCCAACTTACAAGAATTTAACTAATAGTGTTATTGAATACTAGAGTGTATATACCTGGTACAAGTCACCTTCCTAACCCCTATCAAGCACGAAAGAAAAGATAAGATTAACGTTGAGAAAGGATCAAGCAAGATGCAATGTAAGCTATCAAATAAGAATGCGAAATGAAATCAAAGGCGGTGATTAAATAAGTGGATGAGATCCTACATTCTAATCCTATGAGCAGGCTTGCTCGGTATAGTAACATAACCGAGATAATATGCTCTCGACCTGCATGGACCACCACAAAAATATGTCACACCCCAGTCCCAAAATATGTAGGACTAGGAATATGTAAGCATGCAGCCGTATGTTTATGGCAACTCCAATATATGGATACCATAATACACACGTACGGTGTAATATGAATATTAACTCACATGTGGTATATATATTGTCACAAGTCACAGGGCATAACTAGATCTCATCCACAGAATTAAATAACCAATCAACTATATAACTGAATCAAGTATAAAATGCTTGGTAAGAACAAGTAGCTGGGTGGAGACAATCCACTACCAAACTAGAATATGAGAGAAACAAAATAAGCACATATAATGAACAATGAGGCTCGAAGAGAGACCTCCTCGAAAGAGAATGGAGTAGCTAGTCCTGATCCGTGCTCCTGTAAATAGTCATGATCGTCTACACCTGGAAAGGGACCAGGTCCTCAGAGGGACGTAATAAGATACATAGAAGCATGCCAATTGAATACAGTAAACATGCATAATAGACAAAAAATATATAAGTACGTTGTACTAGACAATCTATATGAAATGCATAATGAGGACAATTATTTCGACGTATGGGTAGGTGTAGGATACTCTATCTATCTCACAACTCACACACACGTCCATGAACATCATCAGTCGTCATACCGCGAGGGTAGCGACCATCATGACACCATCAGTCGACATACCGCGAGAGTAGCGACCATCGTGACACAACTCCCGTAGTGCGTGCTAGTTACTACGGTTCACCAGAGTGGGTAACCCATACGCCTACTGATTGTCCTCCCCTCCCATGATACTATGTGTCAAGTGTGTGTGTCAACATATATAGCATATAATTATGACTGAAAGAAAACACATATATAATGAATATATAAAAATATGATAAGCATGCAAAGTACTATAGGCAATTTGGCAAGGTATCTTGCCTAGCAAGAAAGCTGCAAAGTGTAAGCGTCCAGACGTCAAGCACAAGGGATCAGAACTATGGCACCAGAATGAACATCTCCAGATAGTGAAATAAAAATTACCAACGTTCCCAGAATCAGCAAGATAGCTAGAAAACACTATCCTTTCGTCCAATTTGGACACAGGAACAAAACGATAATTTTAGGTCAAAGCGGGGTCCACACGTGGCCCACTTATTATAGGTCAGAGGTAAAGGTCTTAAAATGGGACAAATTATAGTTCAAACAAATTCTAAATGTCGATACGAACTTAACGGTATGTCCAATTTTGGATTCCGGTGAGCCGATCATAAATTTGTCCTTCAAATCAACCTGTGGGGCCCGCGAATAGGCGGCTTGGTCAACTATCTCAGAATCGCGTAAAACTTGGATCATATGACCAACGTGATACCACGAATCCAATGGCGTAAGTTTCGTCACATTCTGACGAGCGTACACAAAGTGGGATAGTATTTTGCAAAAGTAGCGATATAGGGACTCTTTGCTGATACGGGTTGATTCCGACGTGCACACACGTCCGAATCAACTTCCGCAAAAGCCCACATGTCAGGATATACCATATGTGCCTTTCGGTGTAATTAGTATGTGACGAGACTGTCCCGTTTGGCGGAACGTACTCCATATCATAAAATTTTAGTTTTTAAATATCAAGTTTTTTGTCGTTTTGGAGGTCGAATAATTTAATAATTAAAGCAAACTAATAAAAAGTAAAAGAACAAAAATATTCTCGGTTATATAGAGAAGAAAATCCTTCAATTAGATTTTGAAAATATTAAACATATTGGTGGCAAATTGGGCATGAACATGGGTGTTTGGTTCAAAATTTCTGGACTATTTTTGGTCAGTTTTTTGGCCCACTTTCGGTCGATTTTTCGATCAATCTAGGGCACGAAAATTCGTTTTGCTTGAATAAAAATCCTAGAGGGTCAGGTTATGAACGTACACGGATAAACCGCTCGAGAAAAGGACGAGAGATGAGAGAGATATGTTACTTGAAGATGGGGCGACGGAAGGGTGTTGCGGCACGCGCGCGTGCGTACGCGGACTGCGGCAGTCCCGGCGGCGTGGGGCGGGGGTTGTGGCGCGGCATCGGGGCTGAGGTCGTTGGGGCTAGGGTTAGGGTTAGGGTTTGAGTTTTGATTGTTATATATGTGTATATGTATATATAGGGAGAGAGAGAGAGAGAGAGAGAGAGATGAGAGCCGCGGGGGGTGTTTTGCTGCTGCGTGGGGGGGGTTTATTTTTGCTGGGATGTGGTAGTTAATTTAGGTTAGAGTTTATTATTATTATTTTATTCTTCTTTTATTTTGTTTTTTTCCTTTCTTTTCCTTTTTATTTCTTTTCTTTTTTTTCTTTTTTTCTTTTATTATTATTATTATTATTATTATTATCATTATTACTATTATTATTACTATTTATTATTATTATTATTATTATTATTATTATTATTATTATTAGTATTACTATTACTTATTATTATTATTATTATTATTACTATGACTATTACTATTATTATTAGTACTTATTATTACTACTACTATTACTATTTCTATCATTATTATTATTATTATTATTATTATTATTATTATTATTATTATTATTATTATTATTATTATTATTATTATTATTAATAACTTTATATTTATTAACATATATATTTACATATATAGATGAGGTTAAAAATCTAAAAATAATATTTGCACACAAAATAAATTCTAAAAAATTTGTCACATTTTAACAAGACTCCACAAATAATAATAAAAAAAATTTTATGGAATATTTCTAAATGAGTATTTATATAAGTAATTTAATCAATTAGAAAATTTTATTTTCTAATTACCTATGAAAATACTCCATAAAAATTCAATAATTTAATAAAAATACTTTAAATAAAATTTAAAGTTTTAGGGGGTTTACATATTGTCACCCCCATATTTCTAGATGAGGGTATTTTAGTCATTTTGCATATAATTATTTTTGGTGAATTAATATTTATTATATTGTGCTAATAATTAATAATTGTGCTTGTGTTATTTATTAATTAGTTAGTCGGCTAGCCTATTATTTAGACTTGACACTAGTGAACCCAATTAGACTTGTCATCACAACATTGAGCCCAACTTTGGACAAGGCCCAACTAGACTCATTCTTTAGTTAATTAAGGAGAATAGATTAATTTGCAATAGTTTAGAAGCTTCCTAATATAGCCTCCCTAATTGGCATCATAACTAGCTAGTGGGGGCATGTTGGTCATTGTAAATTACTTGGAGAAGGGGTTACTAGGGGCCGGCCATACATAGGAGGATTTATTCTCTCTCTTTATTTTATTTCACTCCATCTAGATCCCCAATTTAGTTTTTCCCCAATTTTCTTCATCCCTCCACCAATTTTAACCTAATTTACTCGCATCTCCTTCTATTTTCATCAATTAAGAAGCATTGGAGCTTGGACTTGCAAGGAGCACTTGGAGAAGGAGGAATTGACAAGGAGCTTGTGTCCAGATCGTGTCTATTTGAGAAATTTATTAAAAATCTATCTCCCAATAGGTATAATTATGAATTTTTCTCAAATTTAGACTCTAATTCATGCATTTAACCATTAAGAATCCTTCAATGGCATAGGACTACCTATAGAAAGAAGTTTTAGGCTCAATTGATGTGTATTATGACTTCTACATATATTTTTATGTTCAATTAGGAGGGATTACGAGATTGATGCACCGAGTGTGTGTCATGAGACTAATTTAGTCTAATTAGACTTAGATCGGGGTTGTGGGACTAGCTACGTGTCCACAATTGGATACGAGTAGGTCGTATCACGATATAGTGTGATATGGGGCTCATTTTGGGTGTTGTGTGCAAATTTTCTTCAATTCTTATTGTAACAAGTTACATTAGTTATATTATTATGCAATTGATGTGTGGGAAGGATTATTGTGGAGTATAAGGTTTTTGGTATTCCAATTGAGCATGTACCATAGTGTATTATATATTATACCCTATAAGTGTTTGACTTAATGTCCAGTGTTATATATATATATATATATATATATATATATATATATATATATATATATATATATATATATATATATATATATATATATATATATATATATATATATATATATATGATATGTTTTTGGGTGTTGTGTTGTGTGTGGAGAATAGGAGGGGGCTCACAGTGACTGAGATCACTGTGTGTGTGTGTGTGTGTGTGTGTGTTGATATCGAGTGTGTGTGTGTGTGTGTGTGCATGTATTGATGAGGAGTTATAGTCGTTGTTACTGCTACTGTTATTGGTGTGTGCTGTGTATACTAGAGGTGGCACCAAAGGGGGGAACTATGACTGTGTGTATCAGATTTATAAGAAGACTCAGCAGCAGATACTGCACATTGGATCACATAGCAGCAACATGCAAGAACTACTAATGTGTAGTGGCATTGGTGAAGGATTTGGTGTCAGTATCCAAAGAGGGGTCGGGCAACTGGAAATTGGGAAGTTAGAGTATCAGTTGGTTAAGGGGGAGTGTGAGTTAACTTGGGGGTGTTAATGCAACAGCAAGTAGCAACAACTTGAGGAGACATCAAAGTGCAAGCATCCAGTTAGATTAAGAGACTGATATAGGTAAGGAGGATATTTCAGATTGGGTATTAGAGTTGTTGTGGCATGGACACCTGAGCTCGAGCAGTAAGTCTTATATTAGATTTGTAGTAGCTGAAGAGAGGGGAGGTTCAGATGTGTTCAGTTGGGGGAATTAACTGTTGGGGTTGGTTTTAGTAACTTAAGTTGTGATTGTGTATGATACAACTGAAGTAAGTGTGTATATTCCCTATTTAGGTGCAGGCATTTATTAGTCATGATAAGGTGGAGTGTCAATCTTGTTATCAGAGTTAGTGAAGGGGATAAAAGGTCAGGCTCATGTACAATTCATGCACAACAAGGTGAATGAGAGGATACACTAGGGTGTATCATAACGGAGGGATCTCAGTTAGTATAGGATCAGTCATTAGTTAGATGTTAGGGTAGATGTGAGGGCATGCACTGAAGGTTATATCAGTGTGAAACACTGATATGAGATATCAGTTATAACTGATACAACTTGGTGTGCAGTTGGCACTGTAGGAAGTAAAGGAGTTGTGGGTGAGAACCTGATACAACTCAGTATCAGCAGGTTGTTGGTGAGTTAGAATACTAGGATTGGTTAGTATAGGTTAGCATGTTCTCAGTTAGAAGTAAACCAAGTGTCAGTTGGCTAGAGTTAGTACTAATTAGTGTTGTATCGGTTAGAATTATAGGAAGTTAGTATTAGTTGATAGAGTATGGTTATTTAGTGGTCAGTTATTGTGGTCAGTTAGTTAGCTAGTGTTAGTATGGTGTAACAACTAGTGCAGTAAGTGAATATCAGTCAGTGTATAGATATGTATTAGGTAGTATCAGTAGTTAATTAGTATGCCAGTAATAGTTAGTAGTAATAATACTTATTAGTAAGTAGTATAAATCCATTACCTGGTTTTAGTAAATTAGTTTAGCTAAAGTGACCTTGTATTAGCTAGTTAATAGATAACATGATTCAAATACCTTAGTTAGACCCAATATCCTAGTGTGAACCTAGTATTGGCCTAGAAGTGCATGTAATAGTGCATTTTAACTCATTTCACTTTATTACACCATTTTGACATGTCATTCCTATCTAGGTGTGTGACACCAGCTTGGGCATCGAGAGACACATTTGCTCAGGACCAGAGGCGAGTACATTCTCTAATAGTTTCCATTATTTGATATCTTCTATGATTCTTGTTTTATAGTATTGTTCTTCATGTTTCGTGACACGTTGGATACACGGATTGGTATTGTATGGATTCATTGTCTTGAGATATGTGGTTTCGGGCCTATCGACTTTTCTGGACTAATGAATTACTGGACTAATGTATTCATGGCCTATTGACATTTCTGGACTATTGATATTTTTCGTGTCAGAACTCGATCCATGAGTTATTCGGGCAGAGAAATACCTAGGTGATGTGTGAACATACAATTTCTATCATATGGTCTTACTGAAATAATAGCAGCCACACACGACACGTGTAGTTTGCCGGATATTACCCCTAGCCGTTCACATGTCAACTTGGTATTTTAAAATACTAGTTTAGTTTAGATCTTATCTTTTCTGGATTACTCTATTTCCTTCTGGTTGCATATTTACATTGACAAGTTTTCTAGTTCACATAGATCTGTCTGCTTTTACTTACTTATTTGTTCATCCATTCTGTTTCTCCATTGCTCTTTAGTTACTTTTACTTTTAGTGATACTCTGTTTCCTTTTACCTGCTTATTTAGTATTTCATCACTATTTACAGTTTCATAGTCTTTATCAATTAATTAAAATTTCTATTGGGTTGTACTTCGCTCCATCCTGACTGGATATATTTTCAGATGATTGGTTAGAGGCGGTGTGTCCCACCTATTACGGACCATAGGATGGCGAGACCGTAGAGCTTGTTGAGTAGTACTACCAGTTGGAGAGATTTAGATATTTTATTATGTGTTGTATTGATTCTAGTAGACTCTATGGCATGTATTATTATTTGAGGATTATGGTATTGAGAATAGAAGTTGGACTTTGACTTGTGATGTATAGTGATTTTGTATTTCATCTTCTTCTATTTTATATCGTGCCTATTATCTTCCTTTAGTTTTTATTGTGGTTGGGTATTGATCACCATTATTATATATCATATTGTACCTCCATTTGGAGTTGAGATAGCATGACAGGCACCTTATATATTGTGTGAGATGTTGGATAGTATTGTTGACCTAGACAGAGTTCTACGTCGTTATTACGACATAGGCTGGGCGTTGCTCACGTACTTGTCCCCTCATTCCGGGTGCGGATCATGACAGGAAAAAACCTAAAAGAGAGAAGGAAAGAAAGAAATGAAGAAGGAGAGAGAAAGAAGTTGGGTTATATAGCTAGGATTTGAGGTTTAGACTATGTGTTCAACTCATGACCAAACAAACCCAAACCATAAACCAAGAACCAAGACAAACCAAAGAATGGGTCTAGTCTCAAGCAACCAAATAAATAACATGCCAGCAAGAAATAATACGCTTCCAATACGTCTACTGGAAATGGGGAGTGACAAATGGGCTTTCGTATCGGTAGGAGAGGGCCTTCAAGTCGGTTGTAGGTTTGCAAACTATGTGCTGGCCTTCGGACCGGATGTTTGGGCCTTCGGGCCAAGTGATGTAAGGTCGTCGGGATGAGTTTAATGTGTAAGTCATTTGGAGTTGGGTGTGTGAGTTGTATCAAGTCCCAAGATTATTTTGTTTTGATTATATATATATATTGGCCTGAAGGTTCGTACCACCTGGCCCACAACATCCACTCACTGCATCATATGTGTGCTTCCCCCCAAACTTGAACTCGAAACCTTTGAGAGAATGCATGTTACTCCTACCTAGGGGCTAAATTATGTAAATACTCTCAATTCTAAGCATATTTTGTGATTAAAAATTTATATATTTTGAAAACAATAATTCTATGTATGTATTTTGAAGCTCAACTTTGATAATGTATAAACAGCTATCTAACTTTGGGTGCAACTCTGAAATACAACAAATGTGTATATAAAAATTATTTTTTAATAAAATTTAACCACAATCTCACCTTTGAGCCCCACTCATTAAACAATAGATATAGTCCAACCAACAAACCGAATAGATTATTCGATTCGTTTTCGGTTTTGGCTAATTTCAATTAGGTTTTGGTTTCGGTTCTGAATTTTTAGAAATTTCGTTTTGACTATTTTAATTCGGTTGAAACCGAATAAACCGAATGCTCATCCCTACTCCTACCACTTGAACTATATATATATATATATATATATATATATATATATATATATATATATATATGAGGGATCCACATTTTCGATTTTTTTCATCTCCAAGCATCCTCTTGTTATCAACCGTTGGATGCTTGTTTAAGTCATCTAATCTTAATCTTTGATTTGAACCATTCAAATCAACGGTTAATATTAAATGATTTAAACAAGATCCAGCGATTGTAAACATAAAAATGCTTAGGAATACATAATATATGAGAATGTGGTATATATATATATATATATATATATATATATATATATATATATATATACTGCCTGCCTTAATCGAATCAAATTCTGATTTGTATGACGAAGGAATTTCATTTGAAGAAAGCAAACCCACAAGAAGCAATTCTTATGGGCCTTGATTGCAGTTACTCTACCAACCTACTAACTCATGGTGTGCACTGCTTCTATTAGGTGAGCCACCACCCCTTTAGTCAGAGGCTCTCAGCCACGGTTACACAGAAAAGTGGAGTGAGGCTATCAATGAATACGGAGGAGAGGAGGGGGAAGGGGTGCATTTAAGCTGAAGCATCCTATTCTCATGCTAGTAGTGTGGTGTTGTCAGGACTTGCAGTTGTGTGTCTGCTCTTGTTGTTTATGTCTGACATGATGCAGCAGCAGCAGCAGCAGACAGAAGCAGCAGTAGACTTATGGCAGGGAGCTCCCTCCCTCCTGCTGCATTCTGCAGCACTTTGTCTTCCTGCAGCTCTTGTCCCTTGACTTCTTTCCGGAGACCCACAGGCAAAAGAGCTGCTGACACAAAATTATGGAAAAGCACAGCAGAGATGCATTTGTATGGGGGAGAGGAGAGTGTGTGGTGTGTACTCCTCTTTTTTACTGTTTGTGTTGCTTTGGAAGTGGCCTTTCATACCACTTAATTCTCTGCCCCCTCAAAGTTATTTTCATGTGCCTGTGGGAGAGTGATGTGTATTTCTCGCATATTTTTTACTTTGGCTTTTTTTGGTGGGAAGTAATATATGATTCTTATACTGATGGATGGCCTTTGATAGTTGCTACTCAAAATGCCTTCAAATAATAGGACTTGGCAAAGCCCAACTTAGTATTGGCCCAACTATGCTAATTTACCTTTGCTCGGTTTCAGCCCGTATGGTGTTTGAACAGTAGGCTAATCTTATAGCCCAAATCTATCCTATGACTCACAATTACCTTGGCCAGTTAACAAACATTTATGAGAGACAATGGGAGAACCAAGTGAACTTGTCTTCTCCATGGATGTTTGTTTACAATGTTTTAAAAATATGACCGGAGATCGACCCGAATAAGACACTTGGTCGGATCAAATATGTTCAACCATCGGTTCAACTATCAGGTTAACCTAAGTGGTCCAAGTTCATTCACTTATGGATACTGATTTTTACAAAAATATTCATTTACAACCAATTTTTGAAAAAGAAAAAACAACTGATCCAATCCGAAAAAGCTAGTCCGCGTTGTATAGCCTGTTGGTAAGACTGTGGACATGGGGTGGGGAGGACGGGGTTCGAGTCCTCCCAGGGGAGGGCATCAACCCAGCCTTTGAGAGGGGGGAAGGGGTTAGGAGGTAGAGGAAAAAAAATTTCGAAAAAATTATCGGTTCACGGATCAACCAGTTGAACCGGCCGCTCCCTTCATACAACAAACAAAAGGCTCACCTTGCTCCAACCATTCCTCAAACCTAGGAACAGAAGCATGATTCACTTGTGGGGGTAGTGGGCAAATAACTTGCACACATTTTTGCAAAAAGTTTTAGAGGGCATAGTACACTAAGTCTAGGTTTGGGATTGCTTATTTTAGTTGCCTATTTCTGGTTCTTTTTAAAAACGGCTCCAAAAGTTGTTTGGTAGAACATCTTACCAAAAAGATTTCAAAATCCAATTAAAATTTTGGCAACTTTAGACAGAAGATGGAGCTGAAAACATCACCAATCCCAAACTAGGCTACAAGTATTTCAAAAAAAATTAGAAACACTACACAATTTTAAAGTTTTCAAAAGTTAAGCTGAGGGTCATAACCTCTCTCTCGCCTCTATAAAAAACCAACAAATGTACGTACGTTATGCGTAAAATATTTTTTTTTTATATTATTATAAAATTATTTGAATATTTAAATATATTTAAATTATAATTTATGGTTATATTTTTATTTTTTATAAAGAGTCTTGAAAAGACTAGACGTCTAAACTGTACGTATATCCTAACGTAATTAAAAAATAAAAAAGTATACGTTTTAACTAATTGTTGAACTACATAATATTATATAACAATAATCAAACACCTCTTCAAGTTCGATTTCACATGACAATATTTATGACAAATTAAATTTTTTCAACAATTTTTTTTTGTGTAATATTAATTTTTAAAATTAACGATTGAGTATTTACAAACGGCTCACTTTTGGGCTGTTTTGAAGTCTCATTATAACAATACATATTTGTGAATTTTTTCTTTCAAAATAGCAAAAAATTAAATATTATTTAAAAAAATTGTGTAATTAAAATTTTATTTAGCAAAACTATGCTCTTTAGTTCCACATCATATTTTGTTTAAGATATCCATCTCAAATAAAACACAAGCCAGACTAAACCAATCATAATTTTTTCCTGAATTGCGGTAGGTTTTTTTTTCTTTGTTTGTTTGTTTGAAAATTTTCTTCATGTCCTCCAAACTAATAAAACTTGTACTATTAGTGAAAACTTTCTTAAAGTTTGCATGTTGATTCATAATATTTTAAATAATATATTAGATAAAGATTAAAATTTAAATTAAATTTAAGTTAAATTGGATCAAGTTAAATTATATAAAGTTTTATCTAACTTCCATTAGATTAGGTTTAAACTTAAATTTAAAGGATATATACATTACATTAGATCTCCTTAGCATATGTCCGATTTACATGTTTCTCTTCCAATATTAGTTTCTCTGTATAAAGAGTCTATGTCATTTGTTTGTGTTACGTTTCGGCTCCGCAAAACTAATAATCGTTACTGGACGTAATACCTTTAAAATTTAAAATTTGTATAATATTATAATAAGTATATTCTTTTGAATAATGTTAGACATTTTGCACATGCAACACGGGTGTCCGACTACTAGTATATAATATTGGAGTATAGTATTTTTTTGAACATGAAAAATTTACGATGAAACTTAACTTCTACTATTACTAGTCACGTTCACGTGCAACGCACTTAAAAAAACATCTTATATTATAAAAAAATTAGATAGAATTTTAAATTTTATAAAAATATTTTAAATATAAGTTTAATATATTTTAATAAAAAATTGTTATAGATATATTTATAGATCTTTTGATATATGTTTAGATAATACCATGTATTTAGTTTAAATATAATTTAAATACTATTTCTTTTTTAATTTTGATTTGTTATAAATATGTTTAGAAGATTTTTGATATATGAGGCTATTTGGTTCACCGAAGTGAATGGAAGTGAGAAAGTGTGAAATATAAATTTTGCTAATGCATTGCGTACGTATTTTTTTCTACTTCTTTTGTTTGGATGGTTGAATTGTGAAAGTTGAAAGTAAAAAAATATGAAGTTCCGTTGTTTGGTTGGTACTTGAAAGTTGATCTTATGTTAGTTCTTTTATTTTTAACATAAATTTAAGATTTATTATCGTATCATTCATTATTAACATTATTATTAACTAAGAAATAAATACACTAACATTATTTTTATCAAATAGTTTCTTGTTAATATTATTATCAGTTATTTCTCACAAATTTATTATTTATTTTTATTATTATTGTTAATAATACTAATTATGATTATTTACTATTTCATATTCTCTTTCTCACGTTCTCTCTCTCCAGATTCCACAGAAGAAGAAGAAGAAGAAGAAGATGGGAGATCAACGTCGACGCTCACGGAGCGGAGCTCAACGTCCGCTTATGTCTATTCGTTCACCATTACTCCTCTGACGTTATTCCATCGTCGCAGTCCGCTTGTTGCCACCACCGTCACCAAAAGAAAACCATTTCAGCCAACTTTCGAAAATTTTCTCATAAGTGAGATTGAGGAAAATAGAGGAGGAGTTCGACAGACAGGAACTGCTCCTCTCCCAGAAACTCACTTATGAACTTCACCTCCCAAGGCACCCAAACAACGGAACTGGAAGATTTAGCGTCAACTTTCGAATTTCGGACACTTTCAAGATGCAATTCAACGAACGAAGCAACCCCCTACGTCCAAGTAGTTAGAATCTTTTTTAGATTTTCTTGTACATGACAAATATAGATATAGTGGTAATTAGAAAAGTTTTAGATTTTTTTCTAATTAAGTGAGAATATGGCTGACTTATTTTTAACCGTCAAAGCCTCTTTGTAAATATTTCTAATAGGAGATATTTTAACAAATGTAAAAAAAAAAAATGTTAAAACTAGTATATACTCCCACTTTAGAAAAAAAAAAAAAAGCAAATATTTTCATTCTTTTTACGGAACAATTAAAATGTTAATATATGCTTCCACTTTTGTAATGATTTTGTTTACTAAAAATGGAAATATTTGCTAATTTATTTTATTTTTTTAAGTGAAAATAAATACTAGTTTTAACATTTTGGGAAGGGAGCTTTGTAAAATGTCAAAAGATAGTTGGGGTTAGATATATGAAGTTAATCTCACTGCAATTCTTACGAAGTGGTCAAGTTCACTTGAAAAATTAGGGGGTCAATTGCCAAGTCCCGTTGGGTTTTCTCCTTTCTTCCTCGTACAAATACTATATTCATCACACACCACCATTTCTACCCAAAATCCTTCTCTCCTCGAGGAGGAAGAAGAAAATTCAGCGCCAATTTGTTCTCTCTCGATTTGATCTCAAAATCATATATATATAGAGAGAGAGAGGATGAAGATCCACTAATTCCACCGATCCCTCCCAAATTTCCGCTGGGAAGTCGCTGGGATTTTCGCAAAGATCGAATCTTTCTGGTCAGAAATCGGGGTTTTCCGGCTGGAGTCGACCGCGAATGGAAGATTTTTGGTATATTTTCTTAGTATTTCTGTTTGATCCTTGATTCTAGGGTTTGATTGGGGGAAATGTTTGATTAGTGTTTCTGTTATCGAAAAATGTATCGTTGTTTTGGGGTATATATTCGTTGGAAATGCTTAATTAGGGTTTTCATCCATAATCAATGTTGTTTGTTAAAGATTAAATTGTTTTGGGCTTTGGATTGGAAAATGTCGTTCATTTGATATTTTGGGCGTCCATGTGTTCTTTCTTTTAATTTTTTATTTTAATTGATGTTTGGGGTTCGGTTTTAGGGTTTAGATCGAGGAAATTTTGAGATATTTTGGTATAGAGTTGCAGTTATATAGATAGATAGGTAGTAGGAAATGGGAAATTTGGCTAAATTGGTAGAAGTAGTACCTATTCTGCTCGGACACACGAATGGCACAATGCGTTTCGGACACGATGATTGGCGTGTCCTACTGTATTATGGAGTGTCTGCACTGCCACGTGGATTTTTGGAGTGTCCTTGTATTTGTTCTGTCTCCACGGTCCATGGAGTTTGTAGAAGGGCAGGGGTGGTGGTGATGTTGTCAATACGGTGTAGAGAAAATTTATATTTTAGAACTTGCTTTTACATTCTTCTCCTAACAAATGGTTCTTGATTATAGGTCTTGGGTGAGGGGAATGCGTAGCGATTAGTGATTAGTGTTTGATATGGCAGACGATCGATTGAAAGCTGTGGTGGATGATTATAGTGGACTAGAGGAAGATGTAGAGGATGATGACGAGGAGCAAGAGGAGTTGGAATTAGGGCTATCCTTGGGGAGATGGGGTTGGAGGATAGGATCATCGTCCAATGGTGGGGAAAGGAGAGAGGGTTGGCTCAATCCATGGGATTTGACCTTTGGGAGCTCAAGGTTTTTTGATGGATTTCAGTCTAGGGGTGTATTGGGAAATGATTTGGAGGAACTTTTGATGGCTGATATTGAAGGAGCTGCTGCAGAGGATGTGGGTTCAGAAAGGGATAGAGATTCTCAGTATAAGAGGGCTAGAGTTCTTGCCTATGCCGAGTGAGTTTTTACTGCCCTATTAAAGTTCTATTTTACTATTGTTCATATATTATAATAGCATTTATAGTTTATTATTAATTATATGATCCGAGTGAATCATTAGTTGCCGAAGGAATCATTTCTCGAGATCATATGCTCTGAATTCCATAAACATGCGCAAAATATTTTGTAATGTGCGAATTTTTTTATTTCACACAAGATGAGCATATTCCTTTTTTTGCTATGGAATATATTGGAATTACTTGCGTACTCTTACTGATTTTAGAAAACTGGAGAGAACCTAGATCTTCTATCCAGCTTATGGTCCTTGGGAGACCCTTGAGCCGAGTTCTTATAGATGACACAGTGTGCAGCAATCAGAGTCCTAGAAAACGAGGATTATAGATACGGGAACATGTTAAACTGAACCCTGAATATGGTGGATTGGGCAGGCATTCGTTTGTTTTGCTAGTGGCTTAGACTTTTGGTTGAGAGTTCTTTGTGAGTAACCCCACTGATTTTGTTTGAGTGAAAATCTATCTTAATTTGCATAAGCCATCATTTGAGACTTCTTCCCTAACTCCAGGAACTTTTCTTTTATAGGTAACCCTTGATTTTAGCTCTTGTGCCTTCAGTTAGTGTCTGTCTGGTGATTTTCTTAAGTGGCAAATTTATATTTTTCCAGTCAACACGATAGGTATCCTGAAACAATGTATGTTCTACATTCTTATTACCATGTCAGTGATGTCACAATCGGTTGGCTAATTTCCATTTTTCCAAAATGCCTGTATGGGCTATACGAAGTCACTATCTTCGTCTTTTGCTCATATATGCTGCCATTATTTTGCATCCTTCATCATCTGCTATTTGATCGTTTACTATAATTAGGGAAAGACCTTGAAGTTGATTGCTTTGCCGTTGAACTGTCATCTTCATTTATTACTAGAGGCCTATTAACTGGTTAAAACAAAAGTTGGCAGCAATGCTAGGGCTGTCAACGGGTAGGGTTCAAGTTGGCATTATTTAATATTCAAACCTGAGCCCTATAAGGATTTTGGGTTTGATTTTGTCTTCGGGTCAAATTCCTTTTCTTTTAATTTATTTGGATGGGGTTTTTGATTTTTAATAAAATGTTTAAACTATCATTTATTTCAAAATATTTGACCATTTTTTACTTCTTTGACAACAATAACAACAATTAGATGGTTTTCACATATGATACATATGAAATATTGTTGAAATATGATTATTTAAAATCCGAAGAGAATTCAAATTTTACAATCAAATGTACAAAATAAACTTGATATTTGCCATCTGTAATCCGCTTTGGGTTCCTTATCGGGTATGGCTGAGGCCATATCCAGACCTTAACCCTTAAGGATTTTGGGTTTAGTTTGGAATCTGACGGTATAACTCTCTAGAATAATTGGGTCGGGTTTTCGGATTATTGTTACCATTCTTAGCCCTTGGAGAAGTGTCAAATTGTCCTTTGAATTGCATGTCTCACAAGGCATAATGGCATCCAGTGGCAAACTGACAGGTATTTCATGCATACTATGTAGCACAATTAGCCTTGAGCATGGGTTGTTGGTACCAGATATTTTTTGCTAGTCTACAAGATTAGCCTTGTCACTAGTCACTACAAAAGGGAGGTGCATTTACAAACCCACATGGGATCTGTGTTTTTAACCAAATATATGACCATTGTTGATGCACTTTAGTGATATTAAGATCATACTTAGATTCTCTATTATTATATGGTACTCAAATTCTAAATGCCTACACTTCTTTATGTCAAAACTATTATTTCGCAGTAAGTATTGGACTATGTTACATGGATACATAGATTGACTGTTACTGTCAGTATCCCACACAAATCAGGTATGGATTGGCCAGAGTGGATGGACTTGGATCCGATTTGGGTCGGAATGTGTCGGGTCGTGAATTCAGGTAGGCTCACAATCTGGGTTTCCAGATAATATCTGGATTCACTTATGTTTATAGTTTTAGTTATTTGGGTTTATTGTGTCGGGTATGGATCTCATTAACGGGTTAAACCTGACCCAAATCCAAACCGGTAAACAAAGCTCAAATACATCAGTAATGCAGTGCCGTTCATTTGAGAGAGAGAGAACATCATCCCTGAGCGACCATGCCAACCCTTACTACATGACTTCTTTTGATCTAGGATTACATATTTCAGGTGTCATCTAGGGTTACAGATTTCTGGAATGATATGTATCATAGGAAGTGTAGGTGGAATCAGACGTTGGGTTGGAAATCTCAACAATTTAAATAGTCCTGAAAGGGATACAAAATTCATGTTGTCTGTGTCTGTCAGCTTTGGTTCTCTTTCGATCTATGTTTAATTTCTTATTTCTCTCAGTTAACAAGATGGGAGTTATTGGGGAGATGGAGGGCGATGTGGTATGTTGCATATTTGGTATTGGCTTTTGTGGTGGAGATTATTTATTATCTATATCTCTTGCTTCTCTCTACGTTACTGATGTACGAAGCACGTAATCTCTAACAATTGGTTCCGTGTCAATGTCGTGTCGGACACACATAACATGGTCACATACACTCCAAAATATACTAGGGCATGCCAAAAAAGGTGCCATGTCTCTGTCTCCTTGTCTGTATCGTGTCTTGTTATATTCATGTCCATGCAACATAGCAATAGATAAATAATACTATTTTATCTGAGCCTACCTATTGTCGGAA